>CM038710.1:964438-1091938 GCA_021613375.1 Megaleporinus macrocephalus
AAAGTGTAAATGGTGAAGGACTCGTTACAGAGTTGATAATAAAATACTGTTTTGTGTGATTTTATGACCAGAAACACATTAAAACTCCAGAGAATCAAAATAACTCACATTTTAAAACCACTTCACTGCTCCTACATTAACCTGCGGTGCATCATGGGATTGTCTTAGCGGCTGAGGAAGTTCAATACTTCTTAAAATCAGGTCTAAATAAGGTTCCTCAGTAGACAGTATGTTTAAGGTATGTAAGAATTGGGACAGTCTACATGTAGGGAGTGTCTACTATGACCTGAATGCTGCCTATGTAGGGAGCTCAGTAGGATTTGAGACAGACCCATAGTCTCATATCAATGATAGAATTGAGCCTCTATGAGAGCTATCTCAGCGCTTCAGTAAAAAGAGAGGAATGGAGGCGGTTCCGAGGCAGTAGTGTCTTACACAACGTTCAAATCAAACAAACGAACTGATTATTGGAACAGAACAGCAGCGGTGACGGTTAGAATGCAGTGAATAGTGTGAACATGGTGAATGATTGGTGAGTCAGTACTGTGCTGTAAAGACTCTCTAATAAAGGCTCAGGTCCTCCGAGGCCTGGTGTTCTTCAGGTTCCTCTTCTGGAATTGGCCTGGCTCTCCACATACCTGTCAGCATTCTGGTCCAGCTTGGGTGGCCCCAGCTACAGCATTCAGATAAAAAAGAGGGAGGAGTCAGTGGTACTTTTAGTAACGGGGCTGACTGAGGTGCAAATGAGAAACTTGCATGGTGGAGGGATACAGCAGGTCGCTGTGAGGTTAAAATAGTCCCCATATTATTTTCACTGATCCACAAAGCTGAGATCTGCTGGTTAAGCTGGTTTGTGAAGGTACGTACCTGAGAAGGCAGCCTCAGTCAGCGTTTCTGGTTGGTGCTGAACTTCGTTTCTTCTGGAAGGTGGAACATAAACTGCTCTAAAACCCTGTGGGCCTCCTCTCTCCTTTCTTCTAGAGTAAACGAGACCAGTAACGGCCGTGACTCCTCCCAGTAACAGTCCTGCAGCTCCCACCACTATTCTGTCCTTCTCAGAGTCAGAGAGAGACCACCCTGTTCAACACACACACACAATCAGAACCATACAGAACCATACAGAACCACACAATCACACTCACACTCGCAATCATCACAACAGAACCATACAGAACCATATAGAACCACAAACATACACCACAGAATCCCAATCATCACAACAGAACCATATAGAACCACACACACTACACAATCACAATCATCACAACAGAACCATACAGAACCACACACACTACACAATCACAATCATCACAACAGAACCATACAGAACCACACACTCACACCACACAATCACAATCATCACAACAGAACCATACAGAACCACACACTCACACCACACAATCACAATCATCACAACAGAACCATACAGAACCACACACACTACACAATCACAATCATCACAACAGAACCATACAGAACCACACACACTACACAATCACAATCATCACAACAGAACCATACAGAACCACACACTCACACCACACAATCACAATCATCACAACAGAACCATACAGAACCACACACTTACACCACACAATCACAATCATCACAACAGAACCATACAGAACCACACACTCACACCACACAATCACAATCATCACAACAGAACCATACAGAACCACACACTCACACCACACAATCACAATCATCACAACAGAACCATACAGAACCACACACTTACACCACACAATCACAATCACAATCAGAACCATATAGAACCACACACTTACACCACACAATCACAATCATCACAACAGAACCATACAGAACCACACAAACTACACAATCATCACAACAGAACCATACAGAACCACACACTTACACCACACAATCACAATCATCACAACAGAACCATACAGAACCACACACACTACACAATCACAATCATCACAACAGAACCATACAGAACCACACACTTACACCACACAATCACAATCATCACAACAGAACCATACAGAACCACACACACTACACAATCATCACAACAGAACCACACAGAACCACACACTCACACCACACAATCACAATCATCACAACAGAACCATACAGAACCACACACTTACACCACACAATCACAATCACAATCAGAACCATATAGAACCACACACTTACACCACACAATCACAATCATCACAACAGAACCACACACACTACACAATCATCACAACAGAACCATACAGAACCACACACTTACACCACACAATCACAATCATCACAACAGAACCATACAGAACCACACACACTACACAATCACAATCATCACAACAGAACCATACAGAACCACACACTTACACCACACAATCACAATCACAATCAGAACCATACAGAACCACACACTTACACCACACAATCACAATCATCACAACAGAACCATACAGAACCACACACTTACACCACACAATCACACTCATCACAACAGAACCATACAGAACCACACACTCACACCACACAATCACAATCATCACAACAGAACCATACAGAACCACACACTTACACCACACAATCACAATCAGAACCATACAGAACCATACAGAACCACACACTTACACCACACAATCACAATCATCACAACAGAACCATACAGAACCACACACTTACATCACACAATCACAATCATCACAACAGAACCATATAGAACCACACACTCACACCACACAATCACAATCACAATCAGAACCATATAGAACCACACACTTACACCACACAATCACACTCATCACAACAGAACCATACAGAACCACACACTTACACCACACAATCACAATCATCACAACAGAACCATACAGAACCACACACACTACACAATCACAATCATCACAACAGAACCATACAGAACTACACACTTACACCACACAATCACACTCATCACAACAGAACCATATAGAACCACACAATCACACTCATCACAACAGAACCATATAGAACCACACACTTACACCACACAATCACACTCACACTCACAATCATCACAACAGAACCATACAGAACCACACACTTACACCACACAATCACAATCATCACAACAGAACCATACAGAACCACACACTTACACCACACAATCACAATCATCACAACAGAACCATACAGAACCACACACTTACACCACACAATCACAATCATCACAACAGAACCATATAGAACCACACACTCACACCACACAATCACACTCACACTCACAATCATCACAACAGAACCATACAGAACCATATAGAACCACACACATACACCACAGAATCACAATCATCACAACAGAACCATACAGAACCACACACTTACACCACACAATCACAATCATCACAACAGAACCATACAGAACCATATAGAACCACACACATACACCACAGAATCACAATCATCACAACAGAACCATATAGAACCACACACTTACACCACACAATCACAATCATCACAACAGAACCATATAGAACCACACACTCACACCACACAATCACACTCACAATCATCACAACAGAACCATACAGAACCATATAGAACCACACACTTACACCACACAATCACACTCACACTCGCAATCATCACAACAGAACCATACAGAACCACACACTTACACCACACAATCACAATCATCACAACAGAACCATACAGAACCACACACTCACACCACACAATCACAATCATCACAACAGAACCATACAGAACCACACACTTACACCACACAAACACAATCATCACAACAGAACCATATAGAACCACACACTCACACCACACAATCACACTCACACTCACAATCATCACAACAGAACCATACAGAACCATATAGAACCACACACATACACCACAGAATCACAATCATCACAACAGAACCATACAGAACCACACACTTACACCACACAATCACAATCATCACAACAGAACCATACAGAACCATATAGAACCACACACTTACACCACACAATCACAATCAGAAACATACAGAACCACACACTTACACCACACAATCACAATCATCACAACAGAACCATACAGAACCATATAGAACCACACACTTACACCACACAATCACAATCACAATCAGAACCATATAGAACCACACACATACACCACAGAATCACAATCATCACAACAGAACCATACAGAACCACACACTTACACCACACAATCACAATCATCACAACAGAACCATACAGAAACATATATAACCACACACTTACACCACACAATCACAATCACAATCAGAACCATACAGAACCACACACTCACACCACACAATCACAATCTTCACAACAGAACCATACAGAACCACACACTTACACCACACAATCACAATCATCACAACAGAACCATATAGAACCACATATTTACACCACACAATCACAATCAGAACCATACAGAACCACACACTCACACCACACAATCACAATCATCACAACAGAACCATATAGAACCACACACTTACACCACACAATCACAATCACAATCAGAACCATATAGAACCACACACTCACACCACACAATCACACTCACAATCATCACAACAGAACCATACAGAACCATATAGAACCACACACTTACACCACACAAGCACACTCACACTCGCAATCATCACAACAGAACCATACAGAACCACACACTTACACCACACAATCACAATCATCACAACAGAACCATACAGAACCACACACTTACACCACACAATCACAATCATCACCACAGAACCATACAGAACCACACACTTACACCACACAATCACAATCATCACAACAGAACCATACAGAACCACACACTTACACCACACAATCACAATCATCACCACAGAACCATACAGAACCACACACTTACACCACACAATCACACTCACACTCACAATCATCACAACAGAACCATACAGAACCACACACTTACACCACACAATCACAATCATCACAACAGAACCATATAGAACCACACACTCACACCACACAATCACACTCACACTCACAATCATCACAACAGAACCATACAGAACCATATAGAACAACACACATACACCACAGAATCACAATCATCACAACAGAACCATATAGAACCACACAATCACACTCACAATCATCACAACAGAACCATACAGAACCATATAGAACCACACACATACACCACAGAATCACAATCATCACAACAGAACCATACAGAACCACACACTTACACCACACAATCACAATCATCACAACAGAACCATACAGAACCACACACTTACACCACTATCTCAATCTTCACAATCAGAACCATAAACAGAACCATGAACACACTAATTAACATTAGTGTAAACAGTCTCAGATCAGTTGTGAAGGATGTGGTGAAGAGTGGAGATGTTGTGAACTCACTGTTGCTCCAGTGGAACAGGGCGGGTTTGCTGAAGCTGAGATGTTCCACCATGCAGGAGATGTTCTCTGCAGGTCTGGGAGTGAACTCCAGCTGGGAGTGGATCTGGTAATGCCAGTCTCCATCAGCCATTTCCTCTGTGGAGACCACCTCAGTGGTCAGTTCCTGGCCGTTCCTCAGCCAGGTCAGTCTGATGGGTTTGGGGTAGAAGTCGTACGCACTGCACATCAGCACGGCCGGCTGGTCTTCACTGGCCGACCTCAGTGACCTCAGCATGACCTTTGGCTTCACTGTTACAGGAGAGAGATTATATGACGTTACTGAACATCTCAGTTCTGAAACGCTTTCTTCACCTGTTAGCTGTTAGCCTCGCAGCTCCGGTACCGCTGCTGGGTATCAGGATGGTATCAGACACTGATCACTGTGTAAGCTCTGTGTGCTGCTCTGATAATCAGATATATAGTTTCTGACTTTAGTTATAAACCAGTACACAGTACAGTATTCCTCTAGAACAGGGGTCCCTGAGAGGCGGACCCCGGTCCAGGTCTGGACATTGTCCAATCCGGACCCAAACTGATAAACTACTGAGAACAGTTTCAGTTTCATGTGTTTATTTTAAGCAGCACAACTTTTCCTGCCTTCGTCGGAGAATAAAGTGAGTCGGAGAATAAAGTGAGTCGGAGTATAAAGTGAGTCGGAGAATAAAGTGAGTCGGAGAATAAAGTGAGTCGGAGAATAAAGTGAGTCGGAGTATAAAGTGAGTCGGAGTATAAAGTGAATCGGAGAATAAAGTGAGTCGGAGTATAAAGTGAGTCGGAGTATAAAGTGAGTCGGAGAATAAAGTGAATCGGAGTATAAAGTGAGTCGGAGAATAAAGTGAGTCGGAGTATAAAGTGAATCGGAGAATAAAGTGAGTCGGAGAATAAAGTGAGTCGGAGAATAAAGTGAGTCGGAGTATAAAGTGAGTCGGAGTATAAAGTGAGTCGGAGTATAAAGTGAATCGGAGAATAAAGTGAGTCGGAGAATAAAGTGAGTCGGAGTATAAAGTGAATCGGAGAATAAAGTGAGTCGGAGAATAAAGTGAGTCGGAGAACAAAGTGAGTCGGAGTATAAAGTGAGTCGGAGTATAAAGTGAATCGGAGAATAAAGTGAGTCGGAGAATAAAGTGAGTCGGAGTATAAAGTGAATCGGAGAATAAAGTGAGTCGGAGAATAAAGTGAGTCGGAGTATAAAGTGAATCGGAGAATAAAGTGAGTCGGAGAATAAAGTGAGTCGGAGAATAAAGTGAGTCGGAGTATAAAGTGAGTCGGAGTATAAAGTGAGTCGGAGAATAAAGTGAGTCGGAGCATAAAGTGAGTCGGAGCATAAAGTGAGTGGGAGAATAAAGTGAGTCGGAGCATAAAGTGAGTCGGAGAATAAAGTGAGTCGGAGAATAAAGTGAGTCGGAGTATAAAGTGAATCGGAGTATAAAGTGAGTCGGAGAATAAAGTGAGTCGGAGTATAAAGTGAGTCGGAGAATAAAGTGAGTCGGAGAATAAAGTGAGTCGGAGTATAAAGTGAGTCGGAGAATAAAGTGAGTCGGAGAATAAAATGAATCGGAGTATAAAGTGAGTCGGAGAATAAAGTGAATCGGAGTATAAAGTGAGTCGGAGAATAAAGTGAGTCGGAGAATAAAGTGAGTCGGAGTATAAAGTGAGTCGGAGAATAAAGTGAATCGGAGTATAAAGTGAGTCGGAGAATAAAGTGAATCGGAGTATAAAGTGAGTCGGAGAATAAAGTGAGTCGGAGAATAAAGTGAGTCGGAGTATAAAGTGAGTCGGAGTATAAAGTGAATCGGAGTATAAAGTGAGTCGGAGAATAAAGTGAATCGAAGTATAAAGTGAGTCGGAGAATAAAGTGAGTCGGAGAATAAAGTGAGTCGGAGTATAAAGTGAGTCGGAGTATAAAGTGAGTCGGAGAATAAAGTGAGTCGGAGTATAAAGTGAGTCGGAGAATAAAGTGAGTCGGAGAATAAAGTGAGTCGGAGTATAAAGTGAGTCGGAGTATAAAGTGAGTCGGAGTATAAAGTGAGTCGGAGAATAAAGTGAGTCGGAGTATAAAGTGAGTCGGAGAATAAAGTGAGTCGGAGTATAAAGTGAGTCGGAGTATAAAGTGAGTCGGAGTATAAAGTGAGTCAGAGTATAAAGTGAGTCAGAGAATAAAGTGAGTCGGAGAATAAAGTGAGTCGGAGTATAAAGCGAGTCGGAGTATAAAGCGAGGCAGAGTATAAAGTGAGTCAGAGAATAAAGCGAGGCGGAGTATAAAGTGAGTCGGAGTATAAAGTGAGTCAGAGAATAAAGCGAGGCGGAGAATAAAGTGAGTCGGAGTATAAAGTGAGTCGGAGTATAAAGTGAGTCGGAGTATAAAGCGAGTCGGAGAATAAAGTGAGTCGGAGTATAAAGTGAGTCAGAGAATAAAGTGAGTCGGAGAATAAAGTGAGTCGGAGTATAAAGTGAGTCGGAGTAATAAAGTGAGTCGGAGTATAAAGTGAGTCGGAGTATAAAGTGAGTCGGAGAATAAAGTGAGTCGGAGTATAAAGTGAGTCGGAGTATAAAGTGAGTCGGAGTATAAAGTGAGTCGGAGAATAAAGTGAGTCGGAGTATAAAGTGAGTCGGAGAATAAAGTGAGTCGGAGTATAAAGTGAGTCGGAGAATAAAGTGAGTCGGAGAATAAAGTGAGTCGGAGTATACAGAGAGTCGGAGTATAAAGAGAGTCGGAGTATAAAGTGAGTCGGAGTATAAAGTGAGTCGGAGAATAAAGTGAGTCGGAGTATAAAGTGAGTCGGAGTATAAAGTGAGTCGGAGAATAAAGTGAGTCGGAGTATAAAGTGAGTCGGAGTATAAAGTGAGTCGGAGAATAAAGTGAGTCGGAGTATAAAGTGAGTCGGAGTATAAAGTGAGTCGGAGAATAAAGTGAGTCGGAGTATAAAGTGAGTCGGAGTATAAAGTGAGTCGGAGTATAAAGTGAGTCGGAGAATAAAGTGAGTCGGAGTATAAAGTGAGTCGGAGTATAAAGTGAGTCGGAGAATAAAGTGAGTCGGAGTATAAAGTGAGTCGGAGAATAAAGTGAGTCGGAGTATAAAGTGAATTGGAGAATAAAGTGAGTCGGAGTATAAAGTGAGTCGGAGTATAAAGTGAGTCGGAGTATAAAGTGAGTCGGAGAATAAAGTGAGTCGGAGTATAAAGTGAGTCGGAGAATAAAGTGAGTCGGAGTATAAAGTGAGTCGGAGTATAAAGTGAGTCGGAGTATAAAGTGAGTCGGAGAATAAAGTGAGTCGGAGAATAAAGTGAGTCGGAGTATAAAGTGAGTCGGAGAATAAAGTGAGTCGGAGAATAAAGTGAGTCGGAGTATAAAGTGAGTTGAAGAATAAAGTGAGTCGGAGTATAAAGTGAGTCGGAGAACAAAGTGAGTCGGAGTATAAAGTGAGTCGGAGAATAAAGTGAGTCGGAGTATAAAGTGAGTCGGAGAATAAAGTGAGTCGGAGTATAAAGTGAGTCGGAGAATAAAGTGAGTCGGAGTATAAAGTGAATTGGAGAATAAAGTGAGTCGGAGTATAAAGTGAGTCGGAGTATAAAGTGAGTCGGAGTATAAAGTGAGTCGGAGAATAAAGTGAGTCGGAGTATAAAGTGAATTGGAGAATAAAGTGAGTCGGAGTATAAAGTGAGTCGGAGAATAAAGTGAGTCGGAGTATAAAGTGAGTCGGAGAATAAAGTGAGTCGGAGTATAAAGTGAGTCGGAGTATAAAGTGAGTCGGAGTATTTAATTCAGTTCAGTACTTTAACAGTAAATATATTGAAATATACTGAAGGGTGTTTGTTATTGGTTTGGTGTTTCAGTAGCTGATGGTATGAGATGCTGATATACTTCAGAAACAGGATCTGGTTCTGAACCGTAACTAAGTTAGAGATGATGATGGTCCAGACCTTGGCCTGAGGAAACTCCTCTAACCAGACCTTACTGACTCTAATTAAATACCCCTGATCTAGAACCTTACAGCACAACACACACACACCAGAACAATACTATATACACAGTGCAGACGCAATAAATATAAAAGCCTACAATTTATATATAACCTCAAATTCCAAAACTGTTGGGACGCTGTGTAAAATATAAACAAATGCTAATTGAAACAGAATGTAATGATCTGTAAATCTTATAGACCCACGTGTGGTTCTATACAGTAGAACACAGAGCACAGTATCAGGTTCATTTCATAAAAATGATAAGCTCATTTAGAACTTGATGCAGAAACACATCTCAAAAAAGTTGAGACAGGATCAACGAAAGGCTGGAAAAGTGAGTGGTGCTAATAAAAAACAGCAGGAGGAGCTACTGAGTCACACGGCTGAGTTCAAACAGATCTGTGGAAACATCTAAAACTGAGATGACTTTGGATTTCCCACCATCTACAGAACATCAAAAGAGGATCTGGAGAAATGCCTGTGCGCAAGGGACAAGGCCGACGGTCAGCAGTGGGCGCTGGTGGTCTTCGGTCCTCAGACGGCCCTACATTAAAAACAGGTCTGCTTCTGTTCTGAAGCTGCATCACGTACAGAAGAAGCTACATGATCCAGACGAGCCTCTCGAGGTTCATTTCAGTGCTGCTGAGTTTCTCAGTACTCGGTGCGCAGCGTGTTGTGAATCCTTGCTGACGGAGTATTTTAGTACAGAGTGAGTATTAGTGTGTATTAGTTTTATGTATTTATGGTATCGACTGAGAAAATAGGTATGAAAGATCTCCAGCGTTGCTCACCTGTCTTGTCCACAGCAGACAGCAGCTGGCGGTTCCTCCTGCAGTCTAGGAGAACTTTTTCTATCTCCTTGTGCAGCCAGTCTGGTTTACTGTTGAACTCGTCTGCCCACTTTATTCCGTATTCACTGTAACCGACGACTTTGTTCTCGGTGCTGTTGTACGTCAGGAACTTCTCCTTGTTGTAGATCAGAGATATGAGAACCTCGATGTTCTGTCCCGAGTCGTAACAGTCGGCGGTGTAAAAGAAGTAATAACTCTCAGCTGCAGCAGAACAACCACAGTTTAAACATGACAAGCATCATATCTACACTCAGTTTATACGTTTATACGTCTACAGTAAAGTCTCTCACTAGCACAGCTTCACTGTCCAAACATAAAACTAGTCTCTCCACCAGAACTTTACAGCTCAAAGCGAATATATTCTTACATTTATAAATCAATGTTTCTGTTTTTGAGCGTTTCTATTGGTCCATTTATCATGACTATTTGAGATATATGGACAGTGTTAATAATTTACTTTATTATTTTCATAATTCACTCAGTTATTTTACTCAGTTACTGGCATTACACTCAATTATTAGCACATTTTGAGCATGTTGCAATTAGTGTCAATCAATTTTAATCAAATTTTCCATATTTCAAAAACTTCAAATGGGTCTGGCACATTTATGTCAGTTTTAGGTATATGTTAATCAACCAGTTATTCACTCAGTTATTGGTATATTTCAATCGGTTATTGGTGTATTTCACTCGGTTTTTGATCAGTTATTGGTATATTTCAATCAGTCACTGGTATATTGCAATCTGTATATTACTGTCAGCAATTTTCTATCTGGCCACCAGAGGTCTCACTCTCCTGACTACTAGCCTAGTTCCCTGATCACATTACCTGCACATATTCACCCATCAGGCACCTTAAATACCCCCCAGTTAGGGGGAAGTATTGCTAGTTCCTTAGTTTTTGTCAGGTCTGTGTAGCTGATATTTTATTTATTGGAAACTGCTGTTGCCCGGCTGATGGACTGCTCTTCTGGTAACGACCTGTTGCTCTGCTATTTTAATTACCCCGCTGTTAATAAACAGAGTGTTTTCTCACAATTTCACTCAGTGTTTGATCAGTTATTGTTATATTTTGCTCAGTATTTGATCAGTTATTGGTATATTTTGCTCATTATTTGATCAGTTTGATCAGTTTGGTATGTTTTGTGACTATTATTATCAGTATTTATGTAGCTGTATTTATGAGAATGTAACTGTGCAATATATATACATATGCAACTCAATATGTAAATTTGTTTAATTTCCTATGTATTTTTTGCATGTCACAATAAAGATTTATTTATTTTCTGTAATTACTTATTTCCCCTTTTGTATTCTGAATAACTTACACTTTAATCTACCTTTAGTACTGTATGTGTTCTGTTGTGATGAGTTCTTGCTATATTTACCTAGTTCTTGGTACATTTTTATCAGTTCTTGGTACATTTTTATCAGTTCTTGGTACATTTTTATCAGTTCTTGGTATATTTGTATCTATTATTCGTATATTTTTATCAGTTCTTGGTATATTTTTATCAGTTCTTGGTATATTTGTATCTATTATTGGTATATTTTTATCAGTTCTTGGTATATTTTTATCTATTATTGGTATATTTTTATCAGTTCTTGGTATATTTTTATCCCTTATTGGTATATTTACCTAATTCTTTGTATATTTTTATCCGTTGTTGGTATATTTCTATTAGTTTTTTAATTAGGTTTCGCTGTGTTTTCATATTCTTAGAGCATTTCTTTGTGTTGCCAGTGGTAACAGGTAGACTGGTGCGTCAGCGCCACCAGTGGATGAAACGCCGTGGGGCATATGGTGTTTCTATAAGAAGCAAAACACTTAATGCTAAAGACTTTTAAACTGTTATACACTACTGACTACATACACAGTAAACGTTCTCTTACCTGCAGGTAGAACCCAGAAGAAGGAGGTGAGGAGGAGAACCGGAGACATTGTTCTCTGTGACTCTCGGTATGAATTAACTGCTCCTAACGTCGTCAGACTGCCTCTGTTTTCATTCCTGATCTGTTTACGAGGCAGAACCAAAACCAGGAAGGAATTTCCACAGCTCAGTCGACCTTGTGCTCAGTTCCCTCTACAGCGCTCCACGAAGCAGGAGAGGCGGGAGAACGGAGAACCTCATTCCTACTGGTGATTAAAAACAGGTAATTATGGATATCAGATCAGATTTGGAGCTGCAATTAAAAAAGATACACTTTTTTTAATTCTATTGTTTTTTTACAAATACACAATACAGAAGCAAGTCTTACGTTTTATCTTCTTATCTGGAGTTACGCTATCGTAATTCACTCCATCCAGACCAATAATCAGCAGAATTCTTGAAATCAGACCCAAATCGGTTGAGAGTGTCTTCCATTTGTATGAGTGGGTCCAGAGAATGTCACCAAAACATGCCCCAGACCAGAACACTACCATCGTCCAGAGTAGGAAGTGGTCATAATACTCGACTCAACTGCGTTACTTTTGTGTTTCTTAAAATATTTGTTAATGCAGTATGTACTAAACTGGACTCAGTGGTCACTACTGAACCAGTAAACCAGTCGAGCTCTTTCAGTACACGAGTATTTAGTATCCACACAATCTACTACACTACACTGCACTACATCCACCATCTTACCAACATCCTTTAACACAAGCTCACAGCCCACTCTACACTAACCTCTGTAGCAGCAGTAACACTACACACACACAGCCGACTCTACACTAACCTCTGTAGCAGCAGTAACACTACACACACACAGCCGACTCTACACTAACCTCTGTAGCAGCAGTAACACTACACACACACAGCCGACTCTACACTAACCTCTGTAGCAGCAGTAACACTACACACACACAGCCGACTCTACACTAAACTCTGTAGCAGCAGTAACACTACACACACACAGCCGACTCTACACTAACCTCTGTAGCAGTAACACTACACACACACAGCCCACTCTACACTAACCTCTGTAGCAGTAACACTACACACACACAGCCCACTCTACACTAACCTCTGTAGCAGTAACACTACACATACACAGCCGACTCTACACTAACCTCTGTAGCAGTAACACTACACACACACAGCCCACTCTACACTAACCTCTGTAGCAGCAGTAACACTACACACACACAGCCCACTCTACACTAACCTCTGTAGCAGTAACACTACACACACACAGCCGACTCTACACTAACCTCTATAGCAGTAACACTACACACACACAGCCGACTCTACACTAACCTCTGTAGCAGCAGTAACACTACACACACAGCCGACTCTACACTAACCTCTGTAGCAGCAGTAACACTACACACACACAGCCGACTCTACACTAACCTCTGTAGCAGCAGTAACACTACACACACACAGCCCACTCTACACTAACCTCTGTAGCAGCAGTAACACTACACACACACAGCCGACTCTACACTAACCTCTGTAGCAGCAGGAGTAACACTACACACACACAGCCGACTCTACACTAACCTCTGTAGCAGCAGTAACACTACACACACACAGCCGACTCTACACTAAACTCTGTAGCAGCAGTAACACTACACACACACAGCCGACTCTACACTAACCTCTGTAGCAGTAACACTACACACACACAGCCCACTCTACACTAACCTCTGTAGCAGTAACACTACACACACACAGCCCACTCTACACTAACCTCTGTAGCAGTAACACTCCACACACACAGCCGACTCTACACTAACCTCTGTAGCAGCAGTAACACTACACACACACAGCCGACTCTACACTAACCTCTGTAGCAGTAACACTACACACACACAGCCGACTCTACACTAACCTCTGTAGCAGTAACACTACACACACACAGCCCACTCTACACTAACCTCTGTAGCAGTAACACTACACACACACAGCCGACTCTACACTAACCTCTGTAGCAGTAACACTACACACACACAGCCCACTCTACACTAACCTCTGTAGCAGCAGTAACACTACACACACACAGCCGACTCTACACTAACCTCTGTAGCAGCAGTAACACTACACACACACAGCCGACTCTACACTAACCTCTGTAGCAGCAGTAACACTACACACACACAGCCGACTCTACACTAACCTCTGTAGCAGCAGTAACACTACACACACACAGCCGACTCTACACTAACCTCTGTAGCAGTAACACTACACACACACAGCCGACTCTACACTAACCTCTGTAGCACAGTAACACACTACACACACCAGCCGACTCTACACTAACCTCTGTAGCAGTAACACTACACACACACAGCCCACTCTACACTAACCTCTGTAGCAGTAACACTACACACACACAGCCCACTCTACACTAACCTCTGTAGCAGTAACACTACACACAGCCGACTCTACACTAACCTCTGTAGCAGTAACACTACACACACACAGCCCACTCTACACTAACCTCTGTAGCAGCAGTCACACTACACACACAGCCGACTCTACACTAACCTCTGTAGCAGTAACACTACACACACACAGCCCACTCTACTCTAACCTCTGTAGCAGTAACACTACACACACACAGCCGCTCTACACTAACCTCTGTAGCAGTAACACTACACACACACAGCCGACTCTACACTAACCTCTGTAGCAGCAGTAACACTACACACACAGCCGACTCTACACTAACCTCTGTAGCAGTAACACTACACACACACAGCCCACTCTACACTAACCTCTGTAGCAGTAACACTACACACACACAGCCGACTCTACACTAACCTCTGTAGCAGTAACACTACACACACACAGCCCACTCTACACTAACCTCTGTAGCAGTAACACTACACACATAGCCCACTCTACACTAACCTCTGTAGCAGTAACACTACACACACAGCCGACTCTCCACTAACCTCTGTAGCAGTAACACTACACACACAGCCCACTCTACACTAACCTCCGTAGCAGTAACACTACACACACACAGCTTGACCTCTACACTACCTCTGTAGCAAGTAACACTACACACATAGCCCACTCTCTCACTAACCTCGTGTAGCGAGTATACACTACAACATAGGCCCACTCTACACTAACCTCTGTAGCAGTAACACTACACACACAGCCGACTCTCCACTAACCTCTGTAGGCAGTAACACATCACACAACACAGCCGACTCTACCCTAACCTCTTGTAGCAGTAACACTACAACACACAGCCCACTCTACACTAACCTCCGTAGCAGTATACACTACACACACACAGCTGACTCTACACTACCCTCTGTAGCTAGCAGTAGTAACACTACACACATAGCCCACTCTCCACTAACCTCTGTAGCAGTATCACCCAAACACATAGCCCATCCTACACTAACCTCTGAGCAGTAACACTACACACACAGCCGACTCTCCACTAACCTCTGTAGCAGTACCACAACACACACACAGCCGACTCTACACTAACCTCCGTAGCGAGGTAACACTACACACACCACAGCTGACTCTACACTAACCTCTGTAGCAGCAGTAACACTACTACACATAGCCACTCTACACTAACCTCTGTAGCAGTAACACTACACACACAGCCGACTCTCCACCTAACCTCTGTAGCGAGTAACACTACACACACACAGCCGACTCTCCACTAACCTCTGTAGCAGTAACACTACACACATAGCCCACTCTACACTAACCTCTGTAGCAGCAGTAACACTACCACACACAGCGACTCTACACTAAACCTCTGTAGCAAGTAACACTACACACACAGCCGACTCTCCCCTAACCTCTGTAGCAGTAACACTACACACACACAGCCGACTCTCCACTAACCTCTGTAGCAGTAACACTACACACACACAGCCGACTCTCCACTAACCTCTGTAGCAGTAACACTACACACATAGCCCACTCTACACTAACCTCTGTAGCAGTAACACTACACACACAGCCGACTCTCCACTAACCTCTGTAGCAGTAACACTACACACACACAGCCGACTCTCCACTAACCTCTGTAGCAGTAACACTACACACACACAGCCGACTCTACACTAACCTCTGTAGCAGTAACACTACACACACACAGCCCACTCTACACTAACCTCTGTAGCAGCAGTAACACTACACACACACAGCCGCACTCTACACTAACCTCTGTAGCAGCAGTAACACTACACACACAGGCCCACTCTACACTAACCTCTGTAGCAGTAACACTACACACACACAGCCGACTCTACACTAACCTCTGTAGCAGCAGTAACACTACACACACAGCCCACTCGACACTAACCTCTGTAGCAAGTAACAACTACACACACACAGCCCACTCTACACTAACCTCTGTAGCAGTAACACTACACACACACAGCCGACTCTACACTAACCTCTGTAGCAGCAGTAAACATACACACACACAGCCGACTCTACACTAACCTCTGTAGCAGTAACACTACACCACACACAGCCCACTCTACACTAACCTCTGTAGCAGTAACACTACACACACACAGCCGACTCTCCACTAACCTCTGTAGCAGTAACACTACACACACACAGCCACTCAACACTAACCTCGGTAGCAGCAGGAACACTACACACACACAGCCACTCTACACTAACCTCTGTAGCAGTAACACTACACACACACAGCCGACTCTACACTACCCTCTGTAGCAGTAACACTACACACACACAGCCGACTCTACACTAACCTCTGTAGCAGCAGTAACACTACACACACACAGCCGACTCTACACTAACCTCTGTAGCAGTAACACTACACACACACAGTCGACTCTACACTAACCTCTGTAGCAGTAACACTACACACACACAGCCCACTCTACACTAACCTCTGTAGCAGTAACACTACACACACAGCCCACTCTACACTAACCTCTGTAGCAGTAACACTACACACACACAGCGTCTACTACACAAACCTCTGTAGTGCAGTAACACTACACACACACCAGCCACTCTATCACTACCTCTGTAGCAGTAACACTACACACACACAGCCCACTCTACACTAACCTCTGTAGCAGCAGTAAACACTACACACACACAGCCCACTCTACACTAACCTCTGTAGCAGTAACACTACACACACACAGCCGACTCTACACTAACCTCTGTAGCAGTAACACTACACTCACACAGCCGACTCTACACTAACCTCTGTAGCAGTAACACTACACACACAGCCCAGTCTACATATTCCACTGTTTTCTTGGGAATTATGGGATTGTACAGAGTGCTGCAGACACATACTTCACAATAACCTGCAGGAGTCAGGAGGTCACCCAGGGAATTTTCATATACCGCATAGTGAGACTCACTGGCTGTGTTACTGCTTTTTTTATTTTCTATTATTTGTTTTACTTGTTTATTAAAAACATATAGTCTCCTGTCCAGCTGGTACATGTGCACTTACATCTCCAGAGAATCTACCTGGACGTACTTCATTATTCTGTAAGTGTATATCAGCAGTAAATCTGAACTGAAACGCCCACAGGTAACTGGAGAGTCCCAAATTTGATACCTTTCATCCCGCGTATCCTTTGTCCTCTGAACGTCACTGGATCCTTTGAATTATGAGGTTGCTAAGGAGCCAAAATATGATTATTTCTACATCCGAGGGGCAATCAAAAGATTAGCACTTACACATAACACCCAACACGAGTGCTGTAGTCCTTAAACTCAGTGGTTGAGTCATTCAGGGCAGTTTCGTGTGAAATAGTATAATTCTCCTTTCAAAACGACCATAAACAGTAGTGGTGATTATGTTTACAGTGGTGGTGATTATGTTTACAGTGGTGGTGATGGTGTTTACAGTGGTGGTGATGGTGTTTACAGTGGTGGTGATTATGTTTACAGTGGTGGTGATGGTGTTTACAGTGGTGGTGATTATGTTTACAGTGGTGGTGATGGTGTTTACAGTGGTGTGGTGATGTTTTACAGTGGTGGTGATGGTGTTTACAGGTGGTGGTGATTATGTTTACAGTGGGTGGGGGGATGGTGTTGACAGTGGTGTGATTATGTTTACAGTGGTGGTGATTATGTTTACAGTGGTGGTGATGGTGTTTTACAGTGGTGGTGATTATGTTTACAGTGGTGATGATGGTGTTTACAGTGGTGGTGATGGTGTTTACAGTGTGTGGTGATTATGTTTACAGGGGTGTGATTAGGTTACAGTGGTGGTGAGGGTGTTTACAGTGGTGGTGGGTATGTTACAGTGGTGGGTGATGGTGTTTACAGTGGTGGTGATTATGTTTACAGAGGTGGTGATGGTGTTTACAGTGGTGGTGATTATGTTTTACAGTGGTGGTGATGGTGGGTTTACAGTGGTGTGATTATGTTTACAGTGGGTGGTGATTATGTTTACAGTGGTGGTGATGGTGTTTACAGGTGGTGGTGATTATGTTTACAGTGGTGATGATGGTGTTTACAGTGGTGGGTAGATGGTGTTTACAGTGGTGGTGATTATGTTTACAGTGGTGGTGATTATGTTTACAGTGGTGGTGATGGTGTTTACAGTGGTGATGATGGTGTTTTCAGTGGTGGTGATGGTGTTTACAGTGGTGGTGATTATGTTTACAGTGGTGGTGATGGTGTTTACAGTGGTGGTGATGGTGTTTACAGTGGTGGTGATTATGTTTACAGTGGTGGTGATTATGTTTACAGTGGTGGTGATGGTGTTTACAGTGGTGGTGATGGTGTTTTCAGTGGTGGTGATGGTGTTTTCAGTGGTGGTGATGGTGTTTACAGTGGTGGTGATTATGTTTACAGTGGTGATGATGGTGTTTACAGTGGTGGTGATGGTGTTTACAGTGGTGGTGATGGTGTTTACAGTGGTGGTGATTATGTTTACAGTGGTGGTGATGGTGTTTACAGTGGTGGTGATGATGTATACAGTGGTGGTGATGATGATGTTTACAGTGGTGGTGGTGATGATGGTGTTTACAGTGGTGGTGGTGATGATGGTGTTTACAGTGGTGGTGATGATGATGATGATGATGATGTTTACAGTGGTGGTGGTGATGATGGTGTTTACAGTGGTGGTGATGATGATGTTGTTTACAGTGGTGGTGATGATGATGATGTTTACAGTGGTAGGGATGTTTATGGTGGTGATGGTGTTTACGGTGGTGGGGATGTTTATGGTGGTGATGGTGTTTACAGTGGTGGTGATGGTGTTTACAGTGGTGGTGATGGTGTTTACAGTGGTGGTGATGGTGTTTACAGTGGTGGTGATGGTGTTTACCAGTGTGTGGTGGTGGTTGTACAGTGGTGGTGATGGTGTTTACAGTGGTGGTGATGGTGTTTACAGTGGTGGTGATGGTAACCAGGGTCTTCTATGTCTACAACACTAATCTACAATTGTATTTACTATGAAACCACCAGTGAAGCTACACGTGTCTTCTGAGTTTATCTGGATGTTGATGGTAAAATGTGGAAGATCTGAAAATACTAGGTTTTCTTTGGGGACTATTTGAACCTCACAGCGTCCTGCATGTATCCCTCCACCATGAATGGAGTTTAAGACTGAGATCTTCTCTAAACTATCATAAACAGCGTCTCAGAATCAGACAGTGTATTTATAACATCTACTGTAAGAACTTTCTGTGAGGAGCTTCTAGAGGAGGACGTCTGGTTCCATTCACCTCCACTGTGAACAGTTTTTTTTGGTTTTGTGATGTAAACAAAACCTGAATCATAATCTAAGTGTAAATAACTCCAGTGATTCTTGGCCGGCTCGTGATCGCAGGTCGGAAGAAGGAAGTAAAAACCACAAAATGCACAGACTGGTCCGTCCAGGTCGGGTACAGAAAACTCACAGCAGCACTACAGACGTTACGGTTTGTTTGATGTCCTCTCTGTTTCTCGGTAACAGTCGGAGGCTGTGTGGTGTGAGATGGCGGCGGTGTTGGTCCTGGCGGTGTTGAGTGTCTGGGGCGTTCGCTCACAGTCGGCGGGTGAGTACAGTACGTCAGTACACTGTAGAGAGAAGATACGACTCAGTGTGTTTATCCAGTATAGACTATATTAATCTAAACATCAACACAACACTGCGTCCTCTGCTGGACCGCCATTGGCTGCTGACGTTTGTCATCATTAAAAAGTTAATAATGTGATTTGTGGTTGATGCCTGATTGATCTGATTGATCTGATTGATCTGATTGATCTGATTGATCGCTGTTTTTAAAATGTGTGTGTTTTTATGGGACCACAGGTGCCCGTCTACCTTTACATACTTATAGTATGAGCAGGGTCGGCCTTTGCTCTATATTATACTATACTACTACTACAATAATAATAATAACAAAGCTTATAAATACTGTACTACCACTAATACTACTACAATAATAATAATAACAAAGCTTATAAATACTGTACTACCACTAATACTACTACAATAATAATAATAACAAAGCTTATAAATACTGTACTACCACTAATACTACTACAATAATAATAATAACAAAGCTTATAAATACTGTACTACCACTAATAACTACTAACAATAATAATAATAACAAAGCTTATAAATACTGTACTACCACTAATACTATTACAATAATAATAATAACAAAGCTTATAAATACTGTACTACCACTAATACTATTACAATAATAATAATAACAAAGCTTATAAATACTGTACTACCACTAATACTATTACAATAATAATAATAACAAAGCTTATAAATACTGTACTACCACTAATACTACTACAATAATAATAATAACAAAGCTTATAAATACTGTACTACCACTAATACTATTACAATAATAATAATAACAAAGCTTATAAATACTGTACTACCACTAATACTATTACAATAATAATAATAACAAAGCTTATAAATACTGTACTACCACTAATACATATTTACAATAATAATAATAACAAAGCTTATAATACTGTACTACCACTAATACTACTACAATAATAATAATAACAAAGCTTATAAATACTGTACTACCACTAATACTACTACAATAATAATAATAACAAAGCTTATAAATACTGTACTACTACTACTACTATTATAATAATAATAACAAAGCTTATAAATACTGTACTACCACTAATACTACTACAATAATAATAACAAAGCTTATAAATACTGTACTACCACTAATACTATTAAAATAATAATAATAACAAAGCTTATAAATACTGTACTACCACTAATACTACTACAATAATAATAATAACAAAGCTTATAAATACTGTACTACCACTAATACTACTACAATAATAATAATAACAAAGCTTATAAATACTGTACTACCACTAATACTACTACAATAATAATAATAACAAAGCTTATAAATACTGTACTACCACTAATACTACTACAATAATAATAATAACAAAGCTTATAAATACTGTACTACTACTACTACTATTATAATAATAATAACAAAGCTTATAAATACTGTACTACCACTAATACTACTACAATAATAATAATAACAAAGCTTATAAATACTGTTCTACCACTAATACTACTACAATAATAATAATAACAAAGCTTATAAATACTGTACTACTACTACTACTATTATAATAATAACAACAACAACAAAGACTATAAATACCACTACTATTATAATAATAACAATAAAGGTTATAAATACTACTACTACTACTAATAATAATAATAATAACAACAACAACAAAGTTTATAAATACTACTACTACTACTAAAAATAAAAACAACAACAACAAAAGTTATAAATACTACTACTAATAATAATAACAACAACAACAACAACAACAACAAAGATTATAAATACTACTACTATTATAATAATAATAATAATGGTTATAAATACTACTACTACTAAAAATAATAAAAACAACAACAACAAAAGTTATAAATACTACTACTACTACTACTAATAATAATAATAACAACAACAAAGGTTATAAATACTACTACTACTACTAATAATAATAATAACAACAACAACAACAACCACAACAAAGGTTATAAGTACTACTACTATTATAATAATAATAACAAAGGTTATAAATACTACTACTACTAAAAATAATAACAATAACAACAACAAAGGTTATAAATACTACTACTATTATAATAATTATGATAATAAAAGATGATATAACTACTAATAATAATTATGATAACAGATAATATAACTACTAATAATAATAACTATTACTACTGCTACTATTATACTACTATACTATAGAACACAGATCAGATGTTAAAAGTATTTTTTTATGCTCAGTCATGTGACATTGTACGTTGCTCCTCCAGCTGTTTAGTAACGCCACTAACTTTTCCAGACAGTTGTTGTTCCAGTACCAACTTTATAATAAAGATAATCCTTTATTAGTGGGAGGAATTCAGAGTTACAGCAGTAAAGAGAGAGTAAGGAAAGTTGAAAGCGTTTCTCTGGACTGGACTGTTTTGTTCTAGTATATAATTACGTATATCAGAGCTGATCTCCTGGACAGCGTATGGTATCACTGCTGTTCTCTGACCGAAGCTGAGATGATGTGTCCAGCTGTGAGGAGTGAGAACAGACTGTACGGACTGTTTGCAGGTTTTCATCGTACGGTGTGGTACAGGCGTGTGACGAGAGCAGCGCTGCTTTCTCTGCTGTGTACGACGAACAGAACCTTCTATACTACGATTACAGACATCAGCAGACCGTCCTCACGCTGCCGGACTTTGCCGATCCAGTCGTGGCCCCTGACGCGTCCGATCCGGCCCTCAGGGGACAGAATACGTGCAAGCAGGTGCTGGCGATGTTAAATGCGGCCTATCAGAACCCACCTGAAAACCAAGGTGAGCTTCAGTCTCTCTAGTAGAACTACGATCGTGTGGTAAAGTTCTTTACCTGGACAGTAGAGTATTACAGAGTCTGTATTTAAAAAAATCTAAAAAACTAAAAAAAAACAAAAAACTATAAACAGTCCAGTGAAACACTCTGATCTCAGTGCGCTAAGTAGCATAGCTATGCTGACCATCCACATAAGCCCCTCCCCCCAGTTAAATGACCACTTTAAAATAATTTAATTAAGTGTAAGGTTACTGACTGACAAGCTCATTAACCACATATTGGCAGTAAATTGCTAACGATAACCAATGCTAATGTTAGCTAAAGCTGATTAGCTTGGCCAGCTAAATTATCCACAATACAACTATTCAAACTAATCAAACTAATCAAACTACTCAGACTAATACAACTAATCAAACTAATCAAACTACTCAAACTAATACAACTAATCAAACTAATCAAACTACTCAAACTAATACAACTAATCAAACTAATCAAACTAATCAAACTACTCAAACTAATACAACTAATCAAACTAATCAAACTAATACAACTAATCAAACTACTCAAACTAATACAACTAATCAAACTAATCAAACTAATACAACTAATCAAACTACTCAAACTAATACAACTAATCAAACTAATCAAACTAATCAAACTACTCAAACTAATCAAACTACTCAAACTAATACAACTAAGCAAACTAATCAAACTAATCAAACTACTCAAACTAATACAACTAAGCAAACTAATCAAACTACTCAAACTAATACAACTAATCAAACTAATACAACTAATCAAACTACTCAAACTAATCAAACTACTCAAACTAATACAACTAATCAAACTAATACAACTAATCAAACTGATCAAACTAATCAAACTAATACAACTAATCAAACTAATCAAACTAATACAACTAATCAAACTAATCAAACTACTCAAACTAATACAACTAATCAAACTACTCAAACTAATCAAACTACTCAAACTAATACAACTAATCAAACTACTCAAACTAATCAAACTACTCAAACTACTCAAACTAATACAACTAATCAAACTAATCAAACTAATCAAACTAATACAACTAATCAAACTAATACAACTAATCAAACTAATCAAACTAATACAACTAATCAAACTACTCAAACTAATCAAACTACTCAAACTACTCAAACTAATACAACTAATCAAACTAATCAAACTAATACAACTAATCAAACTAATCAAATTAATACAACTAATCAAACTAATCAAACTAATACAACTAATCAAACTACTCAAACTAATCAAACTACTCAAACTACTCAAACTAATACAACTAATCAAACTAATCAAACTAATACAACTAATCAAACTAATCAAATTAATACAACTAATCAAACTAATCAAACTAATACAACTAATCAAACTACTCAAACTAATACAACTAATCAAACTAATACAACTACTCAAACTAATCAAACTGATCAAGAACTGATTGAGGAAAACTCATTAGTCGAAAGTGTGATTCTCTTTGTAGATTATTTGAAGTTTGACGTCCAGGTTGATTAGTTAATGTGTGAAGCAGTAAACGATGCAGGTTCTGTTTGTCAGCTACCAACTTGCTTTCAGTGTCTAAAGACTCCACTTCCAACTTCCAGAGGCAGCTTAGTCTGCAGCTTATTGGTTAGCTTAGCTTAGCTTTCCGAGCTCTTTATAGTTATAGATAGCGGCCTACTGTCGAAGTGTCATCTCCTATTTGCTAACGTGCGCTAGACAGCATGTTAAATGCTCGTAGTTAGCATAAAGAAGACGGTCAATTTGTAATTTAGATATTAATTAATTTAGCATTAGCTAACGTCACATTTAACGCAGTTCCAAGTTTACAGACAATAAATCTGTTACTGGCTCCAAAAAACAGTTTACATGTTTCTGCACACTGTTTTATCTGTTTTATCTGTTTTTAACTGTTTTTATCTGTTTTATCTGTTTTTAACTGTTTTTATCTGTTTTATCTGTTTTAACTGTTTTATCTGTTTTTAACTGTTTTATCTGTTTTACTGTTTTATCTGTTTTAACTGTTTTATCTGTTTTTAACTGTTTTATCTGTTTTTAACTGTTTTATCTGTTTTATCTGTTTTTAACTGTTTTATCTGTTTTAGCTGGTTTTAACTGTTTTAACTGTTTTATCTGTTTTTAACAGTTTTATCTGTTTTTAACAGTTTTATCTGTTTTAACTGTTTTATCTGTTTTTAACAGTTTTATCTGTTTTAACTGTTTTATCTGTTTTAACTGTTTATCTGTTTTAACTGTTTTATCTGTTTTTAACTGTTTTATCTGTTTTAACTGTTTATCTGTTTTAACTGTTTTGTCTGTTTTAACTGTTTATCTGTTTTAACTGTTTTATCTGTTTTTAACTGTTTTATCTGTTTTTAACTGTTTATCTGTTTTAACTGTTTTATCTGTTTTAACTGTTTTATCTGTTTTTAACTGTTTTAACTGTTTTATCTGTTTTAACTGTTTTATCTGTTTTTAACTGTTTTATCTGTTTTTAACTGTTTTATCTGTTTTTACTGTTTTATCTGTTTTTAACTGTTTTATCTGTTTTAACTGTTTTATCTGTTTTAACTGTTTTAGCTGGTTTTAACTGTTTTAGCTGGTTTTAACTGTTTTATCTGTTTTATCTGTTTTTAACTGTTTTATCTGTTTTAACTGTTTATCTGTTTTAACTGTTTTATCTGTTTTAACTGTTTTATCTGTTTTTAACTGTTTTATCTGTTTTAACTGTTTTATCTGTTTTATCTGTTTTTAACTGTTTTATCTGTTTTAACTGTTTTATCTGTTTTTAACTGTTTTATCTGTTTTTACTGTTTTATCTGTTTTTAACTGTTTTATCTGTTTTAACTGTTTTACTGTTTTATCTGTTTTAACTGTTTTATCTGTTTTTAACTGTTTTATCTGTTTTTACTGTTTTATCTGTTTTTAACTGTTTTATCTGTTTTAACTGTTTTATCTGTTTTAACTGTTTTAACTGTTTTACTGTTTTATCTGTTTTAACTGTTTTATCTGTTTTTAACTGTTTTATCTGTTTTTACTGTTTTATCTGTTTTTAACTGTTTTATCTGTTTTAACTGTTTTATCTGTTTTAACTATTTTATCTGTTTTAACTGTTTTAGCTGGTTTTAAGTGTTTTAACTGTTTTATCTGTTTTATCTGTTTTAACTGTTTATCTGTTTTAACTGTTTTATCTGTTTTAACTGTTTATCTGTTTTAACTGTTTTATCTGTTTTAACTGTTTTATCTGTTTTTAACAGTTTTATCTGTTTTAACTGTTTTATCTGTTTTTAACTGTTTTATCTGTTTTTAACAGTTTTATCTGTTTTAACTGTTTTAGCTGGTTTTAACTGTTTTAACTGTTTTATCTGTTTTATCTGTTTTAACTGTTTTATCTGTTTTAACTGTTTATCTGTTTTAACTGTTTTATCTGTTTTAACTGTATTATCTGTTTTTAACAGTTTTATCTGTTTTAACTGTTTTATCTGTTTTTAACAGTTTTATCTGTTTTAACTGTTTTATCTGTTTTTACTGTTTTATCTGTTTTAACTGTTTTATCTGTTTTAACTGTTTTATCTGTTTTTAACAGTTTTATCTGTTTTAACTGTTTTATCTGTTTTTAACTGTTTTATCTGTTTAAAACTGTTTTATCTGTTTTTAACAGTTTTATCTGTTTTTAACTGTTTTATCTGTTTTAACTGTTTTATGTTTTATTGTTTTAACTGTTTTATCTGTTTTTAACTGTTTTATCTGTTTTTACTGTTTTATCTGTTTTTAACTGTTTTATCTGTTTTAACTGTTTTATCTGTTTTAACTGTTTTACTGTTTTATCTGTTTTTACTGTTTTATCTGTTTTTAACTGTTTTATCTGTTTTAACTGTTTTATCTGTTTTAACTGTTTTACTGTTTTATCTGTTTTAACTGTTTTATCTGTTTTTAACTGTTTTATCTGTTTTTACTGTTTTATCTGTTTTTAACTGTTTTATCTGTTTTAACTGTTTTATCTGTTTTAACTGTTTTATCTGTTTTAACTGTTTTAACTGTTTTACTGTTTTATCTGTTTTAACTGTTTTATCTGTTTTTAACTGTTTTATCTGTTTTAACTGTTTTATCTGTTTTAACTATTTTATCTGTTTTAACTGTTTTAGCTGGTTTTAACTCACTCCTGTTAAAAGATACAACGTGGCTAGCATAGCGGTCTCAGGGTTCCACTGAACGATGGACCAGACATGTAATACGCTTCTCACGCTACAGCTTGCTAACCGCTGTGGAAATAAATAATTAAATATGGGGTCTTTTTTCAGATATATTCAATATTTAGTGTTTACATAGCTTTATACTCTTTTACAGCAATTCTATACATTCAGTAAAAGTCCTCAGCTAGTTGCTCCAGTAGAACTCAACAGAATATTCTTCTTAAGTGAGCAGAGTGTGATTACCAAATTCATACTGTTTTAAAATGTAAGAAAATGTTAAAGTATTCCAAAGTATTTAGAATTTGTTTCTCACATTGAGTAATCTAACAGACGTTACTAATTACATTTTAGGACATGTATTTTATATTCTGTAGTGAAACCTGGACAATACTCTGGTTCCCTTGTTCTCTACTGTAATGTTAGTATGTTGGAAATACTTGTTTTTCCTTGAACAGGGACAATATAATTAATACACACCATCCTTACAATATATATCATATTATATATATGACTTTATAACTTTTATTTAGTGGTCAGGTGAAACATGTTGTATTATCATTTATATTCTCTGAAAAATGGCCAAAAAATAAAAAATTCTGTCAGAGTATGTAAACTTGTGAGCACAAGTGTAAATATGAATTTACAACAGAGGATTCTATACTATAGTTACTATAGTAACAGATCTATTACAGTCTAACATCAAAACAAACGTATGTGCGCCTCAGATCTACACAGAGCATACAGGCTAACAGCACTAGCAGTTTCAGCGCTAACTGATGATAACTGTGTGTTCAGAGACCCCCTGGACCTCCATCTACCCGAAGACTGACGTGATGCTGAACACGAGGAACACACTGGTCTGTCATGTGACGGGCTTTTTCCCGCCGCCGGTCAGAGTGTCCTGGACCAGGAACGACCTGAACGTGACGGAGGACGCGACCCTGAGTCCGTACTACCACAACAGCGACACCACGCTGAGCACGTTCTCCACGCTGAGCTTCACTCCAGAGCAGGGAGATGTTAACAGCTGTACGGTGGAGCATCGAGCTCTGGAGCAGCCGCAGACCAGAATATGGGGTCGACCTTCATACAGTTCAGAGAAGAACCTGCTTTACCCACCAGACGTAGACGTAGAGATATAAACAACTCTGACTGGCTTGTTCACTCTGTTTACTCACTCTGTGTGTGTGTGTGTGTGTGTGTGTGTGTGTGTGTGTGTGTTCAGAGGTGGATGTTCAGGTGGACTCGTCGAGTGTGGTTCCCTCAGTGTTGTGTGTGCTGGGCGTGTGTCTTGGCGTGATCGGAGTAGCTGCTGGAATCTTCCTCATCATCAAAGCAAACACTGCCTCCACACTGAACACCGTCTGAGCTGATCCACACTGAACACCGTCTGAGCTGATCCACACTGAACACCGTCTGAGCTGATCTACACTGAACACCGTCTGAACTGATCTACACTGAACACCGTCTGAACTGATCTACACTGAACACCGTCTGAGCTGATCT
Organism: Megaleporinus macrocephalus; assembly: GCA_021613375.1. Taxonomy (NCBI): domain Eukaryota; kingdom Metazoa; phylum Chordata; class Actinopteri; order Characiformes; family Anostomidae; genus Megaleporinus; species Megaleporinus macrocephalus. The sequence goes on from CM038710.1 coordinate 993,219, forward strand.
ACACTGAACACCGTCTGAACTGATCTACACTGAACACCGTCTGAACTGATCTACACTGAACACCGTCTGATCTGATCCACACTGAACACCGTCTGAACTGATCTACACTGAACACCGTCTGAACTGATCTACACTGAACACCGTCTGAACTGATCTACACTGAACACCGTCTGAACTGATCTACACTGAACACCGTCTGAACTGATCTACACTGAACACCGTCTGAGCTGATCTACACTGAACACCGTCTGAGCTGATCTACACTGAACACCGTCTGAGCTGATCCACACTGAACACCGTCTGAGCTGATCCACACTGAACACCGTCTGAGCTGATCCACACTGAACACCGTCTGAACTGATCCACACTGAACACCGTCTGAACTGATCTACACTGAACACCGTCTGAGCTGATCTACACTGAACACCGTCTGAGCTGATCTACACTGAACACCGTCTGAGCTGATCCACACTGAACACCGTCTGAGCTGATCTACACTGAACACCGTCTGAGCTGATCTACACTGAACACCGTCTGAGCTGATCTACACTGAACACCGTCTGAGCTGATCCACACTGAACACCGTCTGAGCTGATCCACACTGAACACCGTCTGAGCTGATCCACACTTAACACCGTCTGAGCTGATCTACACTGAACACCGTCTGAGCTGATCCACACTGAACACCGTCTGAGCTGATCTACACTGAACACCGTCTGAGCTGATCTACACTGAACACCGTCTGAGCTGATCTACACTGAACACCGTCTGAACTGATCTACACTGAACACCGTCTGAGCTGATCTACACTGAACACCGTCTGAGCTGATCTACACTGAACACCGTCTGAGCTGATCTACACTGAACACCGTCTGAGCTGATCTACACTGAACACCGTCTGAGCTGATCTACACTGAACACCGTCTGAGCTGATCTACACTGAACACCGTCTGAGCTGATCTACACTGAACACCGTCTGAGCTGATTCTCCTTACTGCAGGGAAGATCTCCAGCTGTGCCCACAGTGTGATTGTATGGTCTTTCTGTTCAGAGCAGTGTGGTTGTGTAATACTGACACCATGTGTTCAGTGAGTGTAACTACACAAACAGCATGATTTACTGTAGCAACAAACTTTTCTGCTGTAGTTCTGTTTAATGCTGACGGTGAAGCTGCTGCTGTGTATGTTCTGTTTCCCCAGCAGAGTGACCTCAGTCCCCTCTGTGTGTTCTCTCTCTGACAGACAGACATAGAGACAGAGATAGACAGACAAATATAGAGACAAACAGATATACATAGACAGACAGACAGATATAGAGACATAGACAGACAGATATGGAGACAGACATACATAGACAGACAGATATAGAGACAGACATAGACAGGCAGATATAGAGACAGACATAAACAGATATAGAGTCAGACATACATACATAGACAGACAGACAGATATAGAGACAGACATGCATAGACAGACAAACAGACAGATATAGAGACAGACATGCATAGACAGACAAACAGACAGACAGATATAGAGACAGACAAACAGACAGACAGATATAGAGACAGACAAACAGACAGACAGATATAGAGACAGACAAACAGACAGACAGATATAGAGACAGACATGCATAGACAGACAGACAGATATAAAGACAGACACAGACAGACAGATATAGAGACAGACATACATACATAGACAGACAGACAAACAGATAGAGACAGACATGCATAGACAGACAAACAGACAGACAGATATAGAGACAGACATGCATAGACAGACAGACAGACAGATATAGAGACAGACATGCATAGACAGACAGACAGACAGATATAGAGACAGACATGCATAGACAGACAGACAGACAGATATAGAGACAGACATACATAGACAGACAGAGAGATATAGACAGACAGACAGATATAGAGACAGATATAGACAGACAGACAGATATAGAGACAGATATAGACATATATAGACAGACAGATATAGAGACAGATATAGAGACAGACATACATAGACAGACAGACAGATATAGAGACAAACATACATAGACAGATAGACAGATATATAGACATACAGATATAGACAGAAAGACAGATATAGAGGCAGACAGACATACAGATATAGACAGACACAGACATACATAGACAGACAGAGACAGGTATAGAGGCAGACAGATAGAGATAGTCAGACAGACAGATAGAGATAGTCAGACAGATAGAGATAGTCAGACAGACAGATAGAGATAGGCAGACAGATAGAGATAGGCAGACAGATAGAGATAGTCAGACAGACAGATAGAGATAGTCAGACAGACAGATAGAGATAGTCAGACAGATAGAGATAGTCAGACAGATAGAGATAGTCAGACAGACAGATAGAGATAGTCAGACAGATAGAGATAGGCAGACAGATAGAGATAGGCAGACAGACAGATAGAGATAGTCAGACAGATAGAGATAGTCAGACAGATATAGTCAGGCAGACAGATAGAGATAGTCAGACAGACAGATAGAGATAGTCAGACAGACAGATAGAGATAGTCAGACAGACAGATAGAGATAGTCAGACAGACAGATAGAGATAGTCAGACAGATAGAGATAGTCAGACAGACAGATAGAGATAGTCAGACAGACAGATAGAGATAGTCAGACAGATAGAGATAGTCAGACAGACAGATAGAGATAGTCAGACAGATAGAGATAGTCAGACAGATAGAGATAGTCAGACAGATAGAGATAGTCAGACAGATAGAGATAGGCAGACAGATAGAGATAGGCAGACAGATAGAGATAGTCAGGCAGACAGATAGAGATAGTCAGGCAGACAGATAGAGATAGTCAGACAGATAGAGATAGTCAGACAGATAGAGATAGTCAGACAGACAGATAGAGATAGTCAGACAGATAGAGATAGTCAGACAGATAGAGATAGTCAGGCAGACAGATAGAGATAGTCACACAGACAGATAGAGATAGTCAGACAGATAGAGATAGTCAGACAGATATAGTCAGACAGACAGGTAGAGATAGTCAGACAGATATAGTCAGACAGATAGAGATAGTCAGACAGATAGAGATAGTCAGACAGATAGAGATAGTCACACAGACAGATATAGTCAGACAGATAGAGATAGTCAGACAGACAGATAGAGATAGTCACACAGACAGATAGAGATAGTCAGACAGGTAGAGATAGTCAGACAGATATAGTCAGACAGATAGATATAGTCAGACAGATAGAGATAGTCACACAGACAGATAGAGATAGTCAGACAGATAGAGATAGTCAGACAGATAGAGATAGTCAGACAGATATAGTCAGACAGACAGATAGAGATAGTCAGACAGATAGAGATAGTCAGACAGATATAGTCAGACAGACAGATAGAGATAGTCAGACAGATATAGTCAGACAGACAGATAGAGATAGTCAGACAGATAGAGATAGTCAGACAGATAGAGATAGTCAGACAGACTAATTAGGATCTGTATATTAATTGTGTCTGGTCTCGTTATGTGTGATGAAGCTCGTTAAGCTGTGTGTATGAATAAACGAGTGCTGCTGTGTTGGAGGTAGGGCTGGACGGCGGATGTGTCTGTGGTCAGTCAGCGTGTGAGAAACTGGGCCAGGATGTGCTCTGGTGGGCTGAGTGGTTTTTTAAGATGCTCCAGTGCGTCACTACGTTACACCAGTATTAACTATTACAGTGATAATAAACCCTTTATAAACAGTACAGTAGTATATATCACTGCAGTTATACTAATATTAACCCATAATAATATACTAACGGTCTGTATGTGTACAGTTATATAACAGATCAGCTGAACTTCATCTCCTCCACAACTTAAACACCACAGAATCATCCTACATGTGTGTTTATTTAAAGTTTACATCATTTATAGAAAAACACTTTTATCCCATATGAGCGTGTGGTGGTGAATTTTCCACAAATCAAGCTCCGGTACGTTCTTGTGTAAATAATAAACCAAACTGTTTATAATCACAATGAAGAAAAACTAAATTCTAAACAATATTTAAAATATTTTGGCAAACATTCATTTAAAATAGGTATTTTGGCAAATCTCAGAAGTAAACAGGCTTTTAAACACATATATTATACTTTATCACTTTCTTTCACACGTACCGTCATACAGTGACCGCGGCAATAAATAGCAACAACGGATTAAACATCACTTCTAAGCCCCGCCTCTGTTTCCACCGCCGCCCAGAACCGCTTCAGAACATCTAGAAACATCTAGAAACAGAAACTGGAGCAGCTAAACAACTTCACACCTTATTAAAGGAACACGTCCTGTATTTAAAATAAAAAATAAAAATTTAAATTAAAATCTAAACTCACAGACGCAGTTTAGTGGTTTCACCGTGCTGCTAGCCTACACAGCTAACCGGCTCTGTACAGCATACACGCCCTATTTATTAATATTGGAGCAAAACAGAGTGATTACTTATTAATAGTAATAATAATAATAATAATAATAATAATAATAATAATAATAATAATAATAATGAGGCACTGATTGTAAAAAAAACAGGCAGCAGGTTATCATGTACACTGGCTAACAGCTAGTCACAGTCTACAGACCACACGACTGCTCGATTATTAAAATTATCAGCTCAGAAAGATTCACATGATTTTTAATAAGATATGAACTGAACTCAGATCAGTTTTTACACCAACAACACAACTAACAGAGCTAGTTATCTGAGCTAGCTGAGCTAACGTGAGTTATCTAAGTTAACAGAACTAGCTGAGCTAACAGAGCTAACAGAGCTAGCTGAGCTAACAGAGCTAACAGAGCTAGCTTAGCTAACAGAGCTAACAGAGCTAGCTGAGCTAACAGAGCTAGCTGAGCTAACAGAGCTAACAGAGCTAGCTGAGCTAACAGAGCTAGCTGAGCTAACAGAGCTAACAGAGCTAGCTGAGCTAACAGAGCTAACAGAGCTAGCTGAGCTAACAGAGCTAGCTGAGCTAGCTGAGCTAACAGAGCTAGCTGAGCTAACAGAGCTAACAGAGCTAGCTGAGCTAACAGAGCTAACAGAGCTAGCTGAGCTAACAGAGCTATCTGAGCTAGCTGAGCTAACAGAGCTAACAGAGCTAGCTGAGCTAACAGAGCTAGCTGAGCTAACAGAGCTAGCTGAGTCAGCGTTTATGGGCGACATCACCACAAATTACAGTCCCCACCAAACTGAACCGTCTGTATCTTTCTGTATCACCTGGTGGGTAAAATCTGACACGGACTAGTTTAGTCCAGATTAAATCTGGGTTTAGGCTTTAGTTCAGGTCTGGAGACAAACTCACCCTACAGGAAGAGCCGAGCGCTCCAGCCGGAGACGCTGTTTATGAGAGTTTAGAGAAGATCTCAGTTTAAAAATAGACAGTTCTGCTTTAATGATCCTGTAAACCTGCTGATCTGCTTAATTCCCACATACTTCTATCATACATAGTAAATAATAAACCTACAAATATATTATTATTAAATATGAATATATATATATATATAGGCTAAGTACCATCTCTAAACCCATCTAATATAACGTACGTCCTGCCTAATCCTCGGCTTTTGGGTGAAAAATAAAAACACATACAGAATCAGTGAAACTTCCAGACACGAACACGGAGCACTGAAACGTTCTAATTAACTAATTAACTAAAACAGTAACATAACGAAGGCTTGCAGTCTGAACATGCAGAAAAACCTAAACAATAAAAGAAACTACTCCGAGTTCCACGCCGTCCTCTTCGGCTCCTCTTCGGCTCCTCTTCGGCTCCTCTTCGGCTCCTCTTCAGTTCAGAACGTCTGTACAAAGCGTTTTAACAGCGTCCTGATAGAAAAACCAGCCAGAACAACATTAACGGTTCAGCCAAATACAAAAACATTCCCCCCCAAATACGTAGCCCGTCAGTCACGTGACCTTCAGCTTCAGCACTGGAGCCGCGAGCCTAATGAAGCTACCAGGTACGTTAGCGGTTAGCTGGTGCTCACTATACACCTAGACCTCGTAGTCCAGTATCTCTAACGGACGTGATCATGTGACCCTGTACGACTCTCTGTTATCTATAGACGTGGACTAAAGGCGGTGACTTAGCTATTGCACAATGCCAGTGTGATTGCCCAGGTGGTTGCTAGATAATCCCCCATCTACCAAATTCGTAACCCACTATACTATACTATCTTATACTATCCTATACTATACTATCTTATACTATCCTATACTATACTATCTTATACTATCCTATACTATACTATCTTATACTATCCTATACTATCTTATACTATCCAATACTATACTATAGTATATGGGAATCCAACTTGGATCATCTTGCTGTGAGGCAACACTGCGGACCACATGGATCTCAGAATTGAGGGAGGCTTCAGGAGTCCTGTTTTGGTGTGCTCACGTTGCAGGCTGATCTATAGAGTAGGGGTGTAAGAAAATATAGAAAATATCAAATATCGGGATATTATATTTGGTGATACTGTATCGATTCTCAAAGACACAGTATCGATACACAGATTCCTGGCAGACAGTGACTCGCTGTGTGTTGTGTTTAAACCTCTGACCGCTAGATGGCAGTGTTGTAATTAATTTTTTTAGCTCCACTCCAACATTAACAAGTAGCACAAGGACGCAATGTTATTATAAAAATTGGCAAACCAGTATATTACTCTGTTTGCAGTATCGCAATATATCCTGATATATTTTATCGTGAGCGCTGTATCACGATATGTATCGTATCGCCTGGTTCTTGATAATAGCTCTACTATAGATCAGATTTTCTGGTCTGATGGTTCACATTTTTGTAATTAAAGTAACTCAAAACAGTTATTGACGTTAAACTGCGTCTAAAAACGTCACGTCAGGAACAAACTAACTAACTAAAGATCCACTCATCACCATGACGACTCACAGATTCACTATTAGAGCTGGACGAGTGTGAACGAGGACTTTGAGCTCAGCACTGCTGAGTATGAATATGGATTCTGATCTCATGTGGCCACTAAATGGATATGTATCTGATTTAGGGTCATAAAGTGGCTCAGATGTGACGTGAAAAGATCAGACTTGTGTATAAATCTGGACTTGTGTCACTTCCTGTCTGGTACTGTGAACGCAGTGGTGTATATTAGTCGAAGCTCCAGCGCTGGGACTGGAGGGGTGAACTTCTGGCTGGTGGGCTACGTTCAAAAGTAATTCCGATGTGTTCCCCGTCTACGATTCCACGTCTAGCTGGTCAGAGCGGTCGGAAAGGCAGCGTCCGTCCTAAGGGAACAGTCCCGGAGCCGTCTGAATGTTCGGAGCGTCCACCCGGTGGTCCAGCTCGTTCTGGAGGCGCGTGATGTTGGACAGCTCCTCCAGCTCCTGGAACTGGCGGTCCGTTTTGTGGCTGACGAGCGAGCGGTAGAAGTGCACGGCGAAGACGATGAAGACGAGGCCGCAGGGCACCATGATGGACGTGGACGCGTAGGCCGCCGCCTCGCCGGCGCTGATGGTGGAGTTGTCAGTCTGTTTTTGCTCAGGTTTCTGCTTCTTCAGCGGGAGGAACTTCACCCAGCAGAGCAGCAGCACCTCGGCCAGGAAGAGGAAGGTGCCGATGACGGTGGAGAACGCCCAGGCCAGCTCGATGTGGCGGTGCATCCGCTCGTGGGGCGACTCCTTGACCGAGTTCAGGTTGTGGACGTTGCTGACCGCCTCCAGGTTGGGCAGGATGCAGGTGCTGATCATCAAAGCGAAGAGGTGCACGGCCACCAGGACGGTGGTGCAGGCGCTAAAGGCGATCAGCAGACCGGGAGGGTACGTGTAATCCCGCTCCAGCTGCACCTCCACCATCGCCACCTGGAACACAGAGGACACCGTTTTAGGAAAACTGTCCTAGAATAAAAACACACCACTGTATGTACAGATGTGCTAATGTTGGTGCTGCACCCTTAAACTACTTGTTTATATTAAGTGGGAGAGTCTAGATCCAGTCAGATCTGTTCACAGTGGTTCTAGATTCAGTCAGATCTGTTCACAGTGGTTCTAGATTCAGTCAGATCTGTTCACAGTGGTTCTAGATTCAGTCAGATCTGTTCACAGTGGTTCTAGATTCAGTCAGATCTGTTCACAGTGGTTCTAGATCCAGTCAGATCTGTTCACAGTGGTTCTAGATCCAGTCAGATCTGTTCACAGTGGTTCTAGATTCAGTCAGATCTGTTCACAGTGGTTCTAGATCCAGTCAGATCTGTTCACAGTGGTTCTAGATTCAGTCAGATCTGTTCACAGTGGTTCTAGATCCAGTCAGATCTGTTCACAGTGGTTCTAGATCCAGTCAGATCTGTTCACAGTGGTTCTAGATTCAGTCAGATCTGTTCACAGTGGTTCTAGATCCAGTCAGATCTGTTCACAGTGGTTCTAGATCCAGTCAGATCTGTTCACAGTGGTTCTAGATCCAGTCAGATCTGTTCACAGTGGTTCTAGATTCAGTCAGATCTGTTCACAGTGGTTCTAGATTCAGTCAGATCTGTTCACAGTGGTTCTAGATCCAGTCAGATCTGTTCACAGTGGTTCTAGATTCAGTCAGATCTGTTCACAGTGGTTCTAGATTCAGTCAGATCTGTTCACAGTGGTTCTAGATTCAGTCAGATCTGTTCACAGTGGTTCTAGATCCAGTCAGATCTGTTCACAGTGGTGGTGAATGGAACCAGACGTCCACCTCTAGAAGCTCCTCACAGAAAGTTCTTACAGTAGATGTTATAAATACACTGTCTGATTCTGAGACGCTGTTTATGGTAGTTTAGAGAAGATCTCAGTCTTAAACTCCATTCATGGTGGAGGGATACATGCAGGACGCTGTGAGGTTCAAATAGTCCCCAAAAAAAACTAGTATTTTCAGATCTTCCACATTTTACCATCAACATCCAGATAAACTCAGAAGACACGTGTAGCTTCACTGGTGGGTTTCATAGTAAATACAATGTGTAGATTAGTGTTGTAGACATGGAGACCCCTGGTTACCATCACCACCACTGTAAACACCATCACCACCACTGTAAACACCATCACCACCACCACTGTAAACATCATCACCACCACTGTAAACACCATCACCACCACTGTAAACATCATCACCACCACAATAAACACCATCACCACCACTGTAAACATCATCACCACCACTGTAAACACCATCACTGTAAACACCACCAACACCACTGTAAACATCACCACCACAATAAACACCATCACCACCACTGTAAACACCATCACTACCACTGTAAACATCATCACTGCCACTGTAAACACCAACACCACCACTGTAAACACCATCACCACTACTGTAAACATCATCACCGCCACTGTAAACACCATCACCACCACTGTAAACACCATTACCACCACTGTAAACACCATTACCACCACCACTGTAAACACCATTACCACCACCACTGTAAACACCATCACCACCACTGTAAACACCAATACCACCACTGTAAACACCAACACCACCACTGTAAACATCATCACAGCCACTGTAAACACCAACACCACCACCACTGTAAACAACATCACCACCACTGTAAACATCAACACCACCACTGTAAACACCAACACCACCACTGTAAACACCAACACCACCACTGTAAACACCATCACAACCACTGTAAACACCACCACCACTGTAAACACCATCACCACCACTGTAAACACCATCACCACCACTGTAAACAGCACCACCACCACTGTAAACAGCACCACCACCACTGTAAACATAATCACCACCACTGTAAACATAATCACCACCACTGTAAACACCAACACCACCACTGTAAACACCATCACCACCACTGTAAACACCATCACCACCACTGTAAACATAATCACCACCACTGTAAACATAATCACCACCACTGTAAACACCAACACCACCACTGTAAACACCATCACCACCACTGTAAACATAATCACCACCACTGTAAACACCATCACCACCACCACTGTAAACATCATCACCACCACTGTAAACACCATCACCACCACTGCAAACATCATCACCACCACAATAAACACCATCACCACCACTGTAAACATCATCACCACCACTGTAAACACCATCACTGTAAACACCACCAACACCACCAACACCACTGTAAACATCACCACCACAATAAACACCATCACCACCACTGTAAACACCATCACTACCACTGTAAACATCATCACTGCCACTGTAAACACCAACACCACCACTGTAAACACCATCACCACTACTGTAAACATCATCACCGCCACTGTAAACACCATCACCACCACTGTAAACACCATTACCACCACTGTAAACACCATTACCACCACCACTGTAAACACCATTACCACCACCACTGTAAACACCATCACCACCACTGTAAACACCAATACCACCACTGTAAACACCAACACCACCACTGTAAACATCATCACAGCCACTGTAAACACCAACACCACCACCACTGTAAACAACATCACCACCACTGTAAACATCAACACCACCACTGTAAACACCAACACCACCACTGTAAACACCAACACCACCACTGTAAACACCATCACAACCACTGTAAACACCACCACCACTGTAAACACCATCACCACCACTGTAAACACCATCACCACCACTGTAAACACCATCACCACCACTGTAAACAGCACCACCACCACTGTAAACAGCACCACCACCACTGTAAACATAATCACCACCACTGTAAACATAATCACCACCACTGTAAACACCAACACCACCACTGTAAACACCATCACCACCACTGTAAACACCATCACCACCACTGTAAACATAATCACCACCACTGTAAACATAATCACCACCACTGTAAACACCAACACCACCACTGTAAACACCATCACCACCACTGTAAACATAATCACCACCACTGTAAACATAATCACCACCACTGTAAACACCAACACCACCACTGTAAACAGCACCACCACCACTGTAAACACCATCACCACCACTGTAAACATAATCACCACCACTGTAAACATAATCACCACCACTGTAAACACCAACACCACCACTGTAAACACCATCACCACAATTTAAACACCATCACCACCACTGTAACCATAATCACCACAATTTAAACACCATCACAATATCTGAAGCATCTCACACCAAACCTACTCTGAATCTCTCTTACATTCCCAAAGCAGTGAATTTTTAAAAGTTGGTGAAATTCCCCTTTGAAAAGCTCTCAGAGTGACTGAGTGCTGGTCAGGAGTGAGCGTGTAACAGCTAACCTCGGCGCTCGTCTGCCGGAAAGCAGAGTTAATGTTGAAACTCAGGAAATGGAGAGAGTGAGGAAGCAGAAGTTCACACCTACACACACCTCACACGGACCACGCGTCTCCAGCCTCCTCTGGTAGACCCTCAGAGTTCAGGTAGTGGTCTGAGTAACGGTGAGAGGAGCCGTGTGAGGAGCTGGGACTGTAAGATGTTAATATAGTATGTATTAAAGTTCTCCTGTTAATGTTCTCCGTGTTCTCTGCAGGGGAACCTCAGCTGTGGCTGCTGTTCCTGTATGACAGTAAACAACTCCACCACCCACAGCTACTCATTTCCATAACCTGAGTTACAGACTCGTACAGCTCTACAGCAGCTCACTGGTACTGACACTGCTCCTGTCCTGACTTACAGGGGAACTCCACCAAATTTTAACATAGTTCACAGAGGTAGTGATTTGAAGTGAGGTATTAATTACAGTGGTGATGTTTACTGTGGTGGTGATGATGTTTACAGTGGTGGTGATGGTGTTTACAGTGGTGGTGATGGTGTCTACAGTGGTGGTGATGGTGTTTACAGTGGTGGTGATGGTGTTTACAGTGGTGGTGAAGGTAACCAGGGGTCTCCATGTCTACAACACTAATCTACACATTGTATTTACTATGAAACCCACCAGTGAAGCTACACGTGTCTTCTGAGTTGATCTGGATGTTGATGGTAAAATGTGGAAGATCTGAAAATACTAGATTTTCTTTGGGGACTATTTGAACCTCACAGCGTCCTGCATGTATCCCTCCACCATGAATGGAGTTTAAGACTGAGATCTTCTCTAAACTACCATAAACAGAGTCTCAGAATCAGACAGTGTATTTATAACATCTACTGTAAGAACTTTCTGTGAGGAGCTTCTAGAGGTGGACGTCTGGTTCCATTCACCTCCACTGTGAACAGATCTGACTGTATCTAGAACAGAGAGTTTCATACTGAACCACTTGAAGCATTTAAATCATGCAGGAATTTTTAAAAAATTAGTGGATGTCCCCTTCAAACGCTGCTCTATGTTCTAATTATAACTCATCCAAATATAAAACCAGTCAGCCTAACAGCTAAAGAGCTGGCTTCCTGTAGAAACAAGCCTCAGGCCGGAAACCTGACATGTTGGTGATACTACGCCATGCCGCTCAATCCCGACCCACCGTGCTGCAGTTCAGCGTTCTTCTGCTCCACCGAGCTCATGAAGGACTTAGTAAAGATCTGAGGGATGTGAGAAGATCAGTCTAGGTAGCTCATTTGTGGAAGACACTGCTGTAGCTTAACCTAAGAAGCCATGAGATGATGCATGTCCATGCACGTTAGTTTTATTAGAGGTGGTATGTGCGGGAAACCCAGGAGAAGCAGTGAGAAAGAGGCGGGGAGGGTCTGGATGACAGCCCTGTATATACATGCATTACAGACACTGCAACTCTTCATTCCACCTTAAATGCTGCAGCAGTTACAAAAGCTTTGGCTTTATATTGGAACTCTCCGTTCCACCTTAAATCCCATAACAGTTACAAATAATTTGGCTTCTTATCTGAACTCTCCGTTCCACCTTAAATTCCACAGCAGTTAAAAAAAGCACTGATTTCTTATCTGAACTCCAAATTCCACCTTAAATGCCACAGCAGTTAAAATTGGCCTGTTAGGGCAACTTACGATTCCACCTTAAATGCAACAGCATTTACAAAAACACTGACTTCTTATCTGAACTCTCCGTTCCACCTTAAATCCCATAACAGTTTCAAATACATTGGCTTCTTATCTGAACTCTCCGTTCCACCTTAAATGCCACAGCAGTTAAAAAAGCACAGTTTTTTTATCTGAACTCCAAATTCCACCTTAAATGCAACAGCATTTACGAAAACACTGACTTCTTATCTGAACTCTCCGTTCCACCTTAAATCCCATAACAGTTACAAATACATTGGCTTCTTATTGGAACTCTCCGTTCCACCTTAAATGCCACAGCAGTTAAAAGTGGCTTGTTAGGGTAACTCTCCGTTCCACCTTAAATGCTGCAGCAGTTACATTCTGGCGCCTCAGCATTTAAGGTGGAACGGAGAGTTCCGATAAGAAGCCAATGCTTTTCTATGAGAAGCCAATGCTGTTCTAACCGCTGCAGCATTTAAGGTGGAACGGAGAGTTCCGATGAGAAGCCAACCTGAGGCGCGTTGTTGACGGGTACTCTTCGCGCTTTGTACTTGGAACTCGTGCGAAATTCCCAAACAGCCACGCGCTTCACACACAGACGAGCGGAATTCCCACTTTTCCCAACTCGTCCCGGGACACCAGCTCTCACCATGGCGAAGCCGGACAGCAGCGCGGACGTCCTGCTGGTGGCCTTCAGCTTCGCGCGACTCAAGTAGAGTTTTCTCCATGACAGCGCCTGCAGAGAGTGCTCGTTCAGACTCATTCTTCTGCTCCTGACGTCCAAACCGGGCCGAACCTCTCCCGCTCGCGACCGCGCAGTCGATTACCGTCGATGATTGTTCGGAACCGCTCCGGCTGCGCGTGTCATAACAAAGTTTCGGCTGCAGTTCGGAGTCTCACAACTTCCCCTAGCTGTTCACTCTTCCCCGTCTTAGCCCCGCGCCGGAGCCTCGCGGTAAAAACTACAAGTCCGTGCGCCCACAATGCACCGCGGCACGCTTAACCAGCGCAGCGGCCGTATGGGTGTTGTAGTCCGGCTCCTGTTAGTCATTACCGGGTCGCCAGGAACCAGTTTTTAAAAAAGAAGTTGAACTTTTTGCTCATCAGGTTGATATATTTTACGGTTATAGGTGGTAAACGAGCTGAATATCGATTTAAAGTTTAATATTTAAAGTTTTATAAACAAAAAGGAGCGCTAATTAGCTAACTAGCATGCTAAATGGACTACAAGTCCAGTAAAAAGTGAGTTAGTTTGAATATATTCTTCTGTTTGTGGAGCAGAATGACAACATTTTAAATTAGTAACTCGAAATAATGACTTAGAGTCTCCGAATCATTCCTTACTTTCTTTAAATAGTGTGATCGTGGAAAACATCTGACTTGTTTGTGCAACTCCTCATTCCACCTTAAACGCAGTAGTGATTACAAAAGTTTTAGGTTCTTATCACAACTGGAACGTAAAGATTCTGCCCCCTAGTGTGTGTGAATGTGGATGTTTCACTCCCCTTATCTTGTATGTTCACTAGTGTGTGTGTATGCGAGTGTTTCGCTACTCCCTAGTGTGTGTGTTCACTAGTGTGTGTGTATGCGAGTGTTTTACTGCCCCCTAGTGCGTGTTCACTAGTGTGTGTGTATGTAGGTGTTTCACTGCCCCTAGTGTGTGTGTTTACTAGTGTGTGTGTATGTGTCATTGCCCCCTAGTATGTGTTCACTAGTGTTTGTATGTAGGTGTTTCACTGCCCCTAGTGTGTGTTCACTAGTGTGTGTGTATGTAGGTGTTTCACTGCCCCTAGTGTGTGTGTTTACTAGTGTGTGTGTATGTGGATGTGTCATTGCCCCCTAGTATGTGTTCACTAGTGTGTGTATGTAGGTGTTTCACTGCCCCCTAGTGTGTGTGTATGCAAGTGTTTCACTGCCCCCTAGTGCATGTGTTTACTAGTGTGTGTGTTTACTAGTGTGTGTTAATCTGGATGTTACACTGCCCCCTAGTGCATGTGTTTACTAGTGTGTGTGTTTACTAGTGTGTGTTAATCTGGATGTTACACTGCCCCCTAGTGCATGTGTTTACTAGTGTGTGTGTTTACTAGTGTGTGTTAATCTGGATGTTACACTGCCCCCTAGTGCATGTGTTTACTAGTGTGTGTGTTTACTAGTGTGTGTTAATCTGGATGTTACACTGCCCCCTAGTGTTTGTGTTTACTACTGTGTGTGTGTATGCAAGTGTTACACTGCCCCCTAGTGCATGTGTTTACTAGTGCGTGTGTTCACTAGTGTGTGTTAATCTGGATGTTACACTGCCCCCTAGTGTGTGTGTTCAATAGTGTGTGTGTAAGTGTTACACTGCCCCCTAGTGTGTGGGTAGGGTTTCATGTGGTTTCCAGGACTTTTAGACTGATACTGAGCTCCTGGCGGGGCTGGTCGAGCAGATGTGACTGCCCTGACCACCCCTGCTCACCGCTGACCACCCCCCGACCCCCCGGAGCAGCTGCAGGGCCTTATTGTCCGGGCCTTGTTAGCGTGCTTAGCTCTGTACGCGGTGGGGTGGAGAGGAACTGGAAGCTGACCGCTGTGGAGTTTGAGCTGAAGTTGATGAATGCTGTCCGGAGGAGACGCGGAGCTCCTCGTCCAGGAGCGGCGCTGTAACACCTCCCTGTGCACCTTCAGTACTGAGTTGTACTCCTGCTCTGTTAGTAATGCCTGCCCTGCAGCAGCCAGATGAACTCGTAAACTCACTGATTCAGCTTTTGTCATTCTAATGCAGGAGCACCTAAAGGACCACCCCACCAGAAACTGCTCTGTGTTCAGAACTGCAGGAGAGCTGGAGTCCAATCCGAGACTCTCGGGATAAACTGGACTTTATAAACCGGAAAAGAAGACAAACCCGCTTCCCAGCATTTCCCAGTTTACACCGGCGTGAAAGAGTGAACACATTTTACACCCGCAGAGCTTCACCAGCAGCGTCCAGAGAAACACAGGAGTGAGTGTGCGGAGGGTTTATGAGGAGTGAGTTTGAAGTGTTTCTATTGGTCAGCTCATCCTGAACCTCTCACAGGACATGAAGATCAACAGTCAAGTTTAAATCATACAGAGAAATGAACAACAGGAACGTTTACATAACGTACAAACTGATAAACAACAGAACACAAAGGGGGCGTCCCAAATCGCATAGCAAGCATGTCCCCCTCACACACTTGGACCCAGTACGTACTGATCCAGTGGTAGACCAGTAGCAGTTTCTTACCAACGTCCTGTGACACGAGACGTCAGACCACCACTGTAAACGTCCTGCTACTCGTGAAGACCCTTTACTGGCTGATCTAGATCCTGTATGTGACGCTGAGCTGCGTTTGGGTCTGAATCTGTACTCAGACGCTGTCGAGCTGGAGCTCAGAGACGACCAATCAGGAGGGGTTTAGTGCTCTACCTCAGAAGGAGCTCTGAGCAGCAGTTCAGCAGCGGTAGCTACACACACGTCCACTTTGAACTCCTCCGCAGCTCCAGGTGTATTATGGGATAGCACAGTGAGCTGCAGTCGCATACAGTACATACGTCTACTGAATAGTAGGCGATTTGGGACACGCCCAAGGTTCACAGTAGTTCAGTACACAGATACACAAACAAGCAGCAGCACACAGGTACGAGCAGAAGTCTGAACACTCAGGGTTCAGTGACTTGCTGTGAAAGTAAATTAACATGTGACGTCCGTGTCCAGTTTCTGAGCACACCATGTAGGAAACGCCCAAAATCTAAAAAACCAAAACAATTATTTTATTTATTTTTTTATCTTAAGTTTAATATATACACAAAAGTCTTAGGACACCCTTTCATTTCAGAACTGAAAGGGAAATCAAGGGCAATTATTTCAAATGGGAAGGTGGTGGTGTAGCAGATCAAAGAAGATCAGAACTGATCAGAGATTGATTGATGTAATCAGATTAGTAATATCTCTTGTAGTTCAAACGATATCAACACAGAAAGTTACAACAACAACCACATTAAACACCATGTTCAGTCCCTGCAGCTTCAGGTCTGTGTTCAGCAATTCTGGTCTTCCATGTTCGGGACATAGCCTGAAAGATAGACCCCCTCACCCGTTACCTGCTAGGGTCTTCAGATACGTCACTTTTCCTTTCCCTTCTGAAATAAAAGGGTGTCCTGATACTTTTGACTCTCCCTGTAGTGATGTGTAAGTGTGTAATACAGTGTGCTGTTGTGTTTCTCTCTGTACAGTATATGTGACTTATTAATATGTAGAACATCAACACATACATCGAAACTGCCCCCGGGGAGTAGGGTGGAGGGGGCAGTTTGCATATAGCTGCATACCTATCACAACCTCGGGCAAGTCAGATCCCTCCGCCCACCGAAAACAACACACACCATCAGCCGTAACTTTAAACCCACCTCCCTGTCTCTACACTCACTGTCCACTATGTCAGCTCCGCGGACCACATAGTATAGAGTGTATAGTGGATGGTATAGTGTAGTGGGTGTATATAGTGGATGGTATAGTATAGTGGGTGTATAGTGGATGGTATAGTGTAGTGGGTGTATATAGTGGTTGGTATAGTGTAGTGGGTGTGTATAGTGGATGGTATAGAGTAGTGGGTGTATATAGTGGATGGTATAGTGTAGTGGGTGTATATAGTGGTTGGTATAGTGTAGTGGGTGTGTATAGTGGATGGTATAGTGTAGTGGGTGTGTATAGTGGATGGTATAGTGTAGTGGGTGTGTATAGTGGATGGTATAGTGTAGTGGGTGTGTATAGTGGATGGTATAGTGTAGTGGGTGTATATAGTGGATGGTATAGTGTAGTGGGTGTGTATAGTGGATGGTATAGTGTAGTGGGTGTGTATAGTGGATGGTATAGTGTAGTGGGTGTGTATAGTGGATGGTATAGTGTAGTGGGTGTATATAGTGGTTGGTATAGTGTAGTGGGTGTATATAGTGGATGGTATAGTGTAGTGGGTGTATATAGTGGATGGTATAGTGTAGTGGGTGTATATAGTGGATGGTATAGTGTAGTGGGTGTATATAGTGGTTGGTATAGTGTAGTGGGTGTGTATAGTGGATGGTATAGTGTAGTGGGTGTATATAGTGGATGGTATAGTGTAGTGGGTGTGTATAGTGGATGGTATAGTGTAGTGGGTGTATATAGTGGTTGGTATAGTGTAGTGGGTGTATATAGTGGATGGTATAGTGTAGTGGGTGTATATAGTGGATGGTATAGTGTAGTGGGTGTATATAGTGGTTGGTATAGTGTAGTGGGTGTATATAGTGGTTGGTATAGTGTAGTGGGTGTGTATAGTGGATGGTATAGTGTAGTGGGTGTATATAGTGGATGGTGTAGTGTAGTGGGTGTGTATAGTGGATTGTATAGTGTGGTGGGTGTATATAGTGAATGGTATAGTGTAGTGGGTGTGTATAGTGGATGTTATAGTGTAGTGGGTGTATATAGTGGATGGTATAGTGTAGTGGGTGTATATAGTGGTTGGTATAGTGTAGTGGGTGTATATAGTGAATGGTATAGTGTAGTGGGTGTATATAGTGGATGGTGTAGTGTAGTGGGTGTATATAGTGGATGGTGTAGTGTAGTGGGTGTGTATAGTGGATTGTATAGTGTGGTGGGTGTATATAGTGAATGGTATAGTGTAGTGGGTGTGTATAGTGGATGTTATAGTGTAGTGGGTGTGTATAGTGGATGGTATAGTGTAGTGGGTGTATATAGTGGATGGTATAGTGTAGTGGGTGTATAGTGGATGGTATAGTGTAGTGGGTATATAGTGGATGGTATAGTGTAGTGAGTGTATAGTGGATGGTATAGTGTAGTAGGTGTGTATAGTGGATGTTATAGTGTAGTGGGTGTGTATAGTGGATGTTATAGTGTAGTGGGTGTATATAGTGGTTGGTATAGTGTAGTGGGTGTATATAGTGGATGTTATAGTGTAGTGGGTGTATATAGTGGATGGTATAGTGTAGTGGGTGTATATAGTGGTTGGTGTAGTGTAGTGGGTGTATAGAGGATGGTATAGTGTAGTGGGTGTGTATAGTGGTTGGTGTAGTGTAGTGGGTGTATATAGTGAATGGTATAGTGTTGTGGGTGTATATAGTGGTTGGTATAGTGTAGTGGGTGTATATAGTGGTTGGTATAGTGTAGTGGGTGTATATAGTGGATGGTATAGTGTAGAGGGTGTATAGTGGTTGGTATAGTGTAGCGGGTGTGTATAGTGGTTGGTATAGTGTAGCGGGTGTGTATAGTGGTTGGTATAGTGTAGTGTGTGTATAGTGGTTGGTATAGTGTAGTGGGTGTATATAGTGGATGGTATAGTGTAGTGGGTGTATAGTGGATGGTATAGTGTAGTGGGTGTATATAGTGGATGGTATAGTGTAGTGGGTGTGTATAGTGGTTGGTATAGTGTAGTGGGTGTATATAGTGGATGGTATAGTGTAGTGGGTGTATAGTGGATGGTATAGTGTAGTGGGTGTGTATAGTGGTTGGTATAGTGTAGTGGGTGTATATAGTGGATGGTGTAGTGTAGTGGGTGTATAGTGGATGGTATAGTGTAGTGGGTGTGTATAGTGGTTGGTATAGTGTAGTGGGTGTATATAGTGGATTGTATAGTGTAGTGGGTGTATATAGTGAATGGTATAGTGTAGTGGGTGTGTATAGTGGGCGGTGTAGTGCATAACAGTTTGTAGAGTGTAGTTGGTTGGTTGGTTTGATTCTCCACCTTGACAACCACCTTACACTATACCTATAAGAGGTCTTGGGTAAGAGAGTCTGCTGTAAAATGTATAATATTTATATTTATAATTTATATAATGTGAATAATATAAAGGAGGTGCACAGGTCTGAGTGGAGCAGCAGTTTAAGATTAATAAACTGAACGTGTGTTTATAAACTGTGTTTATTGCTGGAGCGGATAGGTCCAGACGCACTTAGTCGATCGCCGATCTCTCTGCTGAAGATAAGCAGCGTGTTAATCTCGGGGGCTTTCTTCTGAGCACGGCGCAAAGCCCCGCCCACCGCCTCGCGTACGCGGACACAGACGCGCTCTGCGATTGGCTGCTCCGGCGTGTCAATGAATATGCATGAGGCAGCAGGCTGCTGTGCGCTCGAGCAGCTGCCCTGTTTGGGAGAGAGAGCGCGAGAGCAAAAGCAAGAGCACGAGACGGAGAGCGAAAGAGAGGTGTAGAGAGAGAGAAGGGTAGAGAGGGAGAGCGCGAGAGAGAGAGAGAGAGTGAGAGAGAGAAGGAGGGAGGAGGTGAAGGAGAAGCCGCGAGGACGATTCACGGCTATGACGACGGCGGCGGCGGAGTGCTCGCGCGCTCGGCTATGAGAGCTCGCGGCGGTGGCCATGTCTCTGAGCGCGGACGATGAGGAGTACGACTCGGACACAGGCGAGCAGGTCAGCACGAGCCGCACCGCGCGAACAACAAACAAACAAACAGCGCTCTGATGCGTCACTGCGCGCGTGGAGGAGTCTTATATATATATATATGATGATTCTGGCTGTTCCTCTACTTCCTCTCTCTCTCTACCTCTCTACCACTCTCTCTCTCTCTCTCTACCTCTCTCTACCCCCTCTCTCCCTCTCTCTCTCTCTAATTTCTCTCTCCTCCCTCCCTCCCTCCCTCTCTCTCTCTCTCTCTCTCTCTCTCTCTCTCTCTCTCTCTCTCTCTCTCTCTCTCTCTCTCTCTCTACCTCTACCTCCACCTCTCTTTCTATCTCTCTGTCTACCTCCACCTCTCTCTGTCTGTATGTCTCTCTCTCTCTCTCTCTCTCTCTCTCTCTGTATCTGTCTCTCTGGGATTGATTAAGTTGGAGGACTGGCTGCAGACAGAGACAACAAAATGGAGACAACAGTGAGACGGAGTGGAATGGCTTCCTTACACAGTAACACATCTGTACAGTATATATACTCAGGTTGTAATTACTGCTGTAGTAATTAGTATTTACTCCTATAGTAATTAATAAATACTCCTGTAGTACTGCTGAGCTGCTGCTTACAGCTGGACGATATACCAAAACATCACATCATGATACACGATATTAATCACAATATTAGAATTTTCTATCAGGATTTAATAAATAGAGCTCCAGTGTCTCATATACACAATACAATAATAATAATAATAAAATTATTATTATTATTATTATTATTATTATTAACAGCTACAAGCTGTAGGAGTACTGTGTGTATCTGTGTTCAGGACTGTATTTGTAATGATACTAATAATAAACTACTGGAGGGACTTTTATTGTGTTTAAGTACTTACACTACAGTGCAGTGTTTAGGTGGTCCTGCCGCCGCGCTGACCCCCCCGTGACCCCTCGCACTGCGGAGACCTGTGTGTGGTATTTTGGGTTTCCAGGGTTCTGTTTGGTTCGTATGTGTCCGACGCTGTTCAGCAGCGGGACTGGATAGGGGGCGGTCTTGGGTTACCTTCCCTTGAGCTGTAAGAGTAAACGCCTGAGAGACGCTGGAAGCTGCGGTCTGTTGCCGGGGTGATTGTGTCCTCACAGCGTCCGGTGGACAGTCACTCTGACGGCTTCGTTAAACCTGTCAGTGGATTAAACCGTGGGTGGAACCGGAGACGTGCGGTTCCTGAAGTAGATGCTGTGGTGTCCCAGGTGGTTGCTAGGGTGTTGCAAAACTATTAAGAGTGTAAAAAATAATAAAAATGTCCGTATTGATTATGAAACACAGAGTACTGATTTAAAAATATATAATATATATATTTAATGGTTTAATGATTGGTTGCGGCGGTATCCCGGGTGATTTGTGTTGTTGTGATGTCATGGCCATTGCTGCGGTCTCCCTGGCCATTGCGGTTGTTTGGTTGTCATTCCGGGCAGTGTTATCTTGGGCTGGACGGTTTGGGGGCGGTTTGGCGTCCCGGTCGGTTTGAGGTTGGTGCGGCGTCCCGGTTGGTTTGGGACAGGTGCGGCGTCCCGGTCGGTATGAGGTTGGTGCGGCGTCCCGGTTGGTTTGGGACAGGTGCGGCGTCCCGGTCGGTATGAGGCCGGTGCGGCGTCCCGGTCGGTATGAGGCCGGTGCGGCGTCCCGGTCGGTATGAGGCCGGTGCGGCGTCCCGGTTGGTTTGGGACAGGTGCGGCGTCCCGGTCGGTATGAGGTTGGTGCGGCGTCCCGGTTGGTTTGGGACAGGTGCGGCGTCCCGGTCGGTATGAGGCCGGTGCGGCGTCCCGGTCGGTATGAGGCCGGTGCGGCGTCCCGGTCGGTATGAGGCCGGTGCGGCGTCCCGGTCGGTATGAGGCCGGTGCGGCGTCCCGGTCGGTATGAGGCCGGTGCGGCGTCCCGGTCGGTATGAGGCCGGTGCGGCGTCCCGGTCGGTATGAGGCCGGTGCGGCGTCCCGGTTGGTTGTCTGTCTGTCTGCTGCTATTACACAACCTGATCATCACAGGACTAAATTTGATCAGCACAGAATTAGATATGAAACTGAACGCTGTCTGATTGATCAGCTGGTCTTTTTAATGTGTTTGAATTAAAAGCAGAAGTATATAATCAGATTATTTGTATAAACCGAACTATAACTATATACTATAACTGGTTATTATAGTTATATAGTTCAGAAGTATATAATCAGATTATCTGTATAAACGAAACTATATACGATAACCGGTTATTATAGTTCAGAAGTTTATAATCAGATTATCTGTATGAACTAAACTATGAACTATATACTATAACCAGTTACTATTGTTATATAGTTCAGAAGTATATAATTAGATTGTCTGTATAAACTAAACTATAACTATATACTATAACTGGTTATTATAGTTATATAGTTCAGAAATATATAATCAGATTATCTGTATAAACAAAACTATAACTATATACTATAACTGGTTATTATAGTTATATAGTTCAGAAGTATATAATTAGATTGTCTGTATAAACTAAACTATGAACTATATACGATAACCGGTTATTATAGTTATATAGTTCAGAAGACTGAGACTGTGAGAAAGGTCGGCGGCGGTTTCTGTTGAACCTGAGGTTCGGGGGGATTTTCGGGGGCGGGGTGTTTTGGAGGTTTTGTGGTTGCAACATTAGATCAGCAGCTTCAAGTAGGGCTGAAGACCAGGAGCAGCAAGTTCAGCCACAAAGTGGTCCACCACACAAGCTCACACAGCAGAGCTGCTTAATGTGAAAGCTCCTTCTCTGTCCCACCATCTGATCTTAATGCAGGGGTAGAGTTTGGTGGAGCGGGGATAATGGTCTGGGGCGGGCTTTTAGGGTTTGGGGTCGGACCCTCAGTTCCAGTGAAAGTGATGTTAATGCTACAGTAGAGTTTGGTGGAGGGGGGATAATGGTCTGGGGGTGGTTTCAGGGTTTGGGCTTGGACCCTCAGTTCCAGTGAAGGTGATGTATATGCTACAGTAAAGTTTGGTGGAGGGGGGATAATGGTATGGCGGGTTTCAGGGTTTGGGCTCGGACCCTCAGTTCCAGTGAAGGTGATGTATATGCTACAGTAAAGTGTGGTGGAGGGGGGATAATGGTATGTGGGGTTTCAGGGTTTGGGCTCGGACCCTCAGTTCCAGTGATGCTGCAGTAGTCTTACACAGTTCTATACGTCCAGCAGCAGTTCAGTGAGGAACTCTTTGCTGTTCCAGCAGGACTGTGTTTCTGTCCCAGATACATAAAGACCTGGACTGAGGAGTTTGGTGAGGAACTCTAGTGGTCCTGCACAGAGCCCTGTCCCCCTGAGCACCACCGGGATAAACTGGAATGTGAATTGTGAATCCTTGTCCAGCGTTACGGAAGGTGGGGACAGTTCCGTATCAGTTCCAGCGGTATTGGATTAGGATGTCCAACAAGCTCCTATATAGATGTGTCCATATACTTATGGCCATATGAGGACACATCCAGAGTGTACTATACCCCCTGTGGTAGAGCAGATGGATGTGCTGATGGGGGAGGGGAAAGATACGGAAACAATAGGAGGGTCCGGCTGTGGCTGCTGCTGCCTCTGTCTGGGGCAGGGGGGCAAATAAACACACAAAGACTGGTTAGAGAGTCTCCCAGCATGAACCAGCAGCCTGTCCCAGTAAACCACGTCTCATATTCCAAATATGGCTGTAACATGCTCTGAAATACAGCCCCAATAATCAACAGAGGTGATTAGATATTGATTCTGTAAACAAGATTTTTAATGAAAATTTTTTTTATTATTATTTACACAGTTATTCTGACAGACTGTAATACACTACAGGAAGCGTAGGGGGCGACATTGGTTCTGACAGACTGTAATACACTACAGGAAGCGTAGGGGGCGACATTGGTTCTGACAGACTGTAATACACTACAGGAAGCGTAGGGGGTGACGGTGGTTCTGACAGACTGTAATACACTACAGGAGGCGTAGGGGGCGACGGTGGTTCTGACAGACTGTAATACACTACAGGAGGCGTAGGGGGCGACGGTGGTTCTGACAGACTGTAATACACTACAGGAGGCGTAGGGGGCGACGGTGGTTCTGACAGACTGTAATACACTACAGGAAGCGTAGGGGGCGACGGTGGTTCTGACAGACTGTAATACACTACAGGAAGCGTAGGGGGCGACGGTGGTTCTGACAGACTGTAATACACTACAGGAAGCGTAGGGGGCGACGGTGGTTCTGACAGACTGTAATACACTACAGGAAGCGTAGGGGGCGACGGTGGTTCTGACAGACTGTAATACACTACAGGAAGCGTAGGGGGCGACGGTGGTTCTGACAGACTGTAATACACTACAGGAAGCGTAGGGGGCGACGGTGGTTCTGACAGACTGTAATACACTACAGGAAGCGTACGGTATTCCTGTGGGAAGTTTACGTTATTCCTGTGGGAAGTTTACGGTATTCCTGTGGGACGTTTACGTTATTCCTGTGGGACGTTTACGTTATTCCTGTGGGACGTTTACGGTATTCCTGTGGGAAGTTTACGGTATTCCTGTGGGACGTTTACGGTATTCCTGTGGGGCGTTTACGGTATTCCTGTGGGAAGTTTACGGTATTCCTGTGGGACGTTTACGGTATTCCTGTGGGACGTTTACGGTATTCCTGTGGGACGTTTACGGTATTCCTGTGGGAAGTTTACGCTATTCCTGTGGGACGTTTACGGTATTCCTGTGGGACGTTTACGGTATTCCTGTGGGACGTTTACGCTATTCCTGTGGGAAGTTTACGCTATTCCTGTGGGACGTTTACGCTATTCCTGTGGGACGTTTCCCGCTGAAGGTTCTGAGTGTACGTGCTGCACTGCTGGAGTGGTTCTGCTGATGGAGGACAGGTTCTATAACAGGTTCTGTATGGTTCTCTGTAGCACCTGACTGGGCTGTACTGCTGTTCTGAGGTCAGACCTGTGACTCCAGCTGATTCCGGGTCGTGTCTGCCGGAGATCAGAGGGATTCCTGAGCGCTGAGTGAGCTGCACTGACTGATCGGAAGTGTTGCTCATGCAGACGTGTGTGTGTGTGTGTGTGTGTGTGTGTGTGTGTTACAATACCGTATTTTAGTATATTTGTAGTATTATAATACAGTATTTTAGTATATTTGTAGTGCTATAATACAGTATTTCAGTATATTTGTAGTATTATAATACAGTACTTTAGTATATTTGTAGTGCTATAATACAGTACTTTAGTATATTTGTAGTGCTATAATACAGTATTTCAGTATATTTGTAGTATTATAATACAGTACTTTAGTATATTTGTAGTGCTATAATACAGTACTTTAGTATATTTGTAGTGCTATAATACAGTATTTTAGTATATTTGTAGTGCTATAATACAGTATTTCAGTATATTTGTCGTATTATAATACAGTACTTTAGTATATTTGTAGTGCTATAATACAGTACTTTAGTATATTTGTAGTGCTATAATACAGTATTTTAGTATATTTGTAGTGCTATAATACAGTATTTCAGTATATTTGTAGTATTATAATACAGTATTTTAGTATATTTGTAGTGCTATAATACAGTATTTCAGTATATTTGTAGTATTATAATACAGTACTTTAGTATATTTGTAGTGCTATAATACAGTACTTTAGTATATTTGTAGTGCTATAATACAGTATTTTAGTATATTTGTAGTGCTATAATACAGTATTTTAGTATATTTGTAGTATTATAATGCAGTATTTTAGTATATTTGTAGTGCTATAACACAGTATTTTAGTATATTTGTAGTATTATAATACAGTATTTTAGTATATTTGTAGTGCTATAACACAGTATTTTAGTATATTTGTAGTATTATAATACAGTATTTTAGTATATTTGTAGTGCTATAACACAGTATTTTAGTATATTTGTAGTGCTATAATACAGTATTTCAGTATATTTGTAGTATTATAATACAGTACTTTAGTATATTTGTAGTGCTATAATACAGTATTTTAGTATATTTGTAGTATTATAATACAGTACTTTAGTATATTTGTAGTGCTATAATACAGTATTTTAGTATATTTGTAGTGCTATAATACAGTATTTTAGCATATTTGTAGTATTCTAATACAGTATTTTAGTATATTTGTAGTATTATAATACAGTATTTTAGTATATTTGTAGTGCTATAATACAGTATTTTAGTATATTTGTAGTATTATAATACAGTATTTTAGTATATTTGTAGTGCTATAATACAGTATTTTAGTATATTTGTAGTATTATAATACAGTATTTTAGTATATTTGTAGTGCTGAAACAGTATTTTAGTATATTTGTAGTGCTATAATACAGTATTTTAGTATATTTGTAGTATTATAATACAGTATTTTTGTATATTTGTGGTATTATAATACAGTATTTTAGTATATTTGTAGTATTCTAATACAGTATTTTAGTATATTTGTAGTGCTATAACACAGTATTTTAGTATATTTGTAGTGCTATAATACAGTATTTTAGTAAATTTGTAGTATTATAATACAGTATTTTAGTATATTTGTAGTGCTATAACACAGTATTTTAGTATATTTGTAGTATTATAATACAGTATTTTAGTATATTTGTAGTATTCTAATACAGTATTTTAGTATATTTGTAGTGCTATAACACAGTATTTTAGTATATTTGTAGTGCTATAATACAGTATTTTAGTATATTTGTAGTGCTATAATACAGTATTTTAGTGTGTATATGGTATTTTAGTATATTTGTAGTGCTATAATACAGTATTTTAGTATATTTGTAGTGCTATAATACAGTATTTTAGTATATTTGTAGTGCTATAGTACAGTATTTTAGTGTGTATATGGTATTTTAGTATATTTGTAGTGCTATAATACAGTATTTTAGTAGATTTGTAGTGTTATAATATAGTATTTTAGTGTGTATATGGTATTTTAGTATATTTGTAGTGTTACAATACAGTATTTTAGTATATTTGTAGCGCTATAATACAGTATTTTAGTATATTTGTAGTATTATAATACAGTATTTTAGTATATTTGTAGTGCTATAATACAGTATTTTAGTATATTTGTAGTGCTATAATACAGTATTTTAGTATATTTGTAGTATTATAATATAGTATTTTAGTATATTTGTAGTGTTATAGTATTTTAGTATATTTGTAGTATTATAATACAGTATTTTAGTATATTTGTAGTGCTATAATACAGTATTTTAGTATATTTGTAGTGCTATAATACAGTATTTTAGTGTGTATATGGTATTTTAGTATATTTGTAGTGCTATAATACAGTATTTTAGTATATTTGTAGTGCTATAATACAGTATTTTAGTATATTTCTAGTGTTACAATACAGTATTTCAGTATATTTGTAGTGCTATAATACAGTATTTTAGTATATTTGTAGTATTATAATACAATATTTTTGTTTTTATATTTTGATCTGTGTGTGTTTGCTTTGGCTGTTTTGACTTGTAATTAAGTAAATAAATGAAATAAAAGAAATATTTGTATTTAAGTAAATAATTGAATAAGGAAATTAATGATTAATAAAGTAATGAAAGGCTGTTTATTTGCTGTATGTTATTAATGTGCTATGACTGGAATCGAAACAGAAGGGTAGTGATCGTGTTGCTCTCTCCTCTCTGTTGCGGTTCTCTGAGTTTGGTTCTCTGAGTTTGGTTCTCTGAGTTTGGTTCTCTGAGTTTGGTTCTCTGAGTTTGGTTCTCTGAGTTTGGTTCTCTGACTCTGCTGAGAAACACAAAAGAGTAATAAACACAAACAAACAAACAAACAGCCACCGCGCTCCCTCTCAGCCTCCACAACATATTTATTTATTTATTTATTTATTTATTTATTTATTTATTTTCTCTCTCTGCTGTAATTTCATTTCTGATGCGGTTGCTCAGGACCAGGCTGTTGCCATGGTAACAGATTTCTCCCTTTGCTGCACTGCAGCTGTGATTGTTACTGTACTGAGGATTACAGCTGGAGACTGCTGGGATAATGATAACGATAATAATGATAATAATAATAATAATGATAATAATAATAATAAATATAATAATAATTACAGTAATACTAGTGTTGATGAATCTCAGCAGTGAGTTGAAGGTCTGATGTGCTGATGGTTTTGTTTCACTGTGAGGAAAAACATTGTCGCAGCAGCTGCTGAGCTCGCAGCCTGACGTGTTCAGCTCATTACAGAGAGCTCTGAGTGTTTATACAGTGTTTATACAACGTTTATAGAGTATCTACAGTATTTACTGCATATTCAGTATTTTCAGTGTATGTGCAGTATTTTCAGTGTATGTGCAGTATTTTAGAGCGTATACAGTATTTTCAGTGTATGTACAGTATTTTAGAGCGTATACAGTATTTTAGAGCGTATACAGTATTTTAGAGTATCTACAGTATTTACTGCATATTCAGTATTTTCAGTGTATGTACAGTATTTTAGAGCGTATACAGTATTTTAGAGCGTATACAGTATTTTAGAGTATCTACAGTATTTACTGCATATTCAGTATTTTCAGTGTATGTGCAGTATTTTAGAGCGTATACAGTATTTTGGAGCGTATACAGTATTTTAGAGTATCTACAGTATTTACTGCATAGTCAGTATTTTCAGTGTATGTACAGTATTTTAGTGTATACAGTATTTTAGAGTGTATACAGTATTTTAGAGTATCTACAGTATTTACTGCATAGTCAGTATTTTCAGTGTATGTGCAGTATTTTAGAGTGTATACAGTATTTTAGTGTATACAGTATTTAGAGTGTGTACAGTATTTAGTGTTTACAGTATTTTAGAGTATGTACAGTATTTAGTGTATACAGTATTTAGAGGGTGTACAGTATTTTAGTGTGTACAGTATTTTAGTGTATACAGTATTTAGAGTATGTACAGTATTTTAGTGTATACAGTATTTTAGTGTATACAGTATTTTAGTGTGTATACAATATTTAGAGTATGTACAGTATTTTAGTGTATACAGTATTTAGAGTATGTACAGTATTTTAGTGTATACAGTATTTGTGTATACAGTATTTTAGTGTGTATACAGTATTTAGAGTATGTACAGTATTTTAGTGTATACAGTATTTAGAGTATGTACAGTATTTAGTGTATACAGTATTTAGAGTGTGTACAGTATTTTAGTGTGTACAGTATTTTAGTGTATACAGTATTTAGAGTATGTACAGTATTTTAGTGTATACAGTATTTTAGTGTGTATACAGTATTTAGAGTATGTACAGTATTTTAGTGTATACAGTATTTTAGTGTGTATACAGTATTTAGAGTATGTACAGTATTTTAGTGTATACAGTATTTAGAGTATGTACAGTATTTTATTGTATACAGTATTTTAGTGTATACAGTATTTTAGTGTGTATACGGTATTTAGAGTATGTACAGTATTTTAGTGTATACAGTATTTTAGTGTGTATACAGTATTTAGAGTATGTACAGTATTTTAGTGTGTATACAGTATTTTAGTGTATACAGTATTTAGAGTATGTACAGTATTTTAGTGTATACGGTATTTAGTATATACAGTATTTTAGTGTATACAGTATTTAGAGTATGTACAGTATTTTAGTGTGTATATGGTATTTAGTGTATACAGTATTTTAGTGTATACAGTATTTAGAGTGTGTACAGTAATTTAGTGTATACAGTATTTAGAGTGTGTACAGTAATTTAGTGTGTATACAGTATTTAGAGTATGTACAGTATTTTAGTGTGTATACGGTATTTAGTGTATACAGCATTTTAGTGTATACAGTATTTTAGTGTATACAGTAGAGTGTGTACAGTAATTTAGTGTATACAGTATTTAGAGTGTATGCAGTATTTTAGTGTGTATACAGTATTTAGAGTATGTACAGTATTTAGTGTATACAGTATTTAGAGTGTGTACAGTAATTTAGTGTATGTACAGTATTTTAGTGTATACAGTATTTTAGTGTGTATACAGTATTTAGAGTATGTACACTAGAGTGTATACCTTATTTTAGTGTATACAGTATTTTAGTGTGTATACAGTATATAGAGTATGTACAGTATTTTAGTGTATACAGTATTTTAGTGTGTATACAGTATTTAGAGTATGTACAGTATTTTAGTGTATACAGTATTTTAGTGTGTATACAGTATTTAGAGTATGTACATTATTTTAGTGTATACAGTATTTTAGTGTATACAGTATTTAGTGTATACAGTATTTAGAGTATGTACAGTATTTTAGTGTATACAGTATTTTAGTGTATACAGTATTTAGTGTATACAGTATTTTAGTGTATACAGTATTTAGAGTATGTACAGTATTTTAGTGTATACAATATTTTAGTGTATACAGTATTTAGTGTATACAGTATTTAGAGTATGTACAGTATTTTAGTGTATACGGTATTTAGAGTGTGTACAGTATTTAGAGTATGTACAGTATTTTAGTGTATGTACAGTATTTTAGTGTGTATACCGTATTTAGAGTATGTACAGTATTTTAGTGTATGTACAGTATTTTAGTGTATACGGTATTTTAGTGTGTATACAGTATTTAGAGTATGTACAGTATTTTAGTGTATACAGTATTTTAGTGTGTATACATTATTTAGAGTATGTACAGTATTTTAGTGTATACAGTATTTTAGTGTGTATACAGTATTTAGAGTATGTACATTATTTAGAGTGTATACAGTATTTTAGTGTATACAGTATTTAGAGTATGTACAGTATTTTAGTGTGTACAGTATTTTAGTGTATACAGTATTTAGTGTATACAATATTTAGACTATGTACAGTATTTTAGTGTATGTACAGTATTTTAGTGTGTATACCGTATTTAGAGTATGTACAGTATTTTAGTGTGTATACGGTATTTAGTGTATACAGTATTTTAGTGTGTATACAGTAATTAGAGTATGTACATTATTTAGAGTGTATACAGTATTTTAGTGTATACAGTATTTTAGTGTGTATACAGTATTTTAGTGTATACAGTATTTAGAGTGTATACAGTATTTTAGTGTGTATACAGTATTTAGAGTGTATACAGTATTTAGAGTGTGTACAGTAATTTTGTGTATACAGTATTTTTGTGTATACAGTATTTTAGTGTATACAGTATTTGTGTGTATACAGTATTTAGAGTATGTACAGTATTTTAGTGTATACAGTATTTTAGTGTGTATACAGTATTTAGAGTATGTACAGTATTTTAGTGTGTACAGTATTTTAGTGTATACAGTATTTAGAGTATGTACAGTATTTTAGTGTATACAGTATTTAGAGTATGTAAAGTATTTTAGTGTATGTACAGTATTTTAGTGTGTATACCGTATTTAGAGTATGTACAGTATTTTAGTGTATACAGTATTTAGAGTATGTACAGTATTTTAGTGTATGTACAGTATTTTAGTGTATACAGTATTTTAGTGTGTATACAGTATTTAGAGTATGTACAGTATTTTAGTGTGTACAGTATTTTAGTGTGTACAGTATTTTAGTGTATACAGTATTTAGAGTATGTACAGTATTTTAGTGTGTATACAGTATTTAGAGTATGTACAGTATTTTAGTGTGTACAGTATTTTAGTGTGTACAGTATTTTAGTGTATACAGTATTTAGAGTATGTACAGTATTTTAGTGTATACAGTATTTAGACTATGTACAGTATTTTAGTGTATACGGTATTTAGTGTGTACAGTATTTAGAGTATGTACAGTATTTTAGTGTATGTACAGTATTTTAGTGTATATACCGTATTTAGAGTATGTACAGTATTTTAGTGTATGTACAGTATTTTAGTGTGTATACCGCATTTAGAGTATGTACAGTATTTTAGTGTATACGGTATTTAGTGTATACAGTATTTTAGAGTATGTACAGTATTTTAGTGTATACAGTATTTAGAGTATGTACAGTATTTTAGTGTATACAGTATTTAGAGTATGTACAGTATTTTAGTGTGTATACGGTATTTAGTGTATACAGTATTTTAGTGTGTATACAGTAATTAGAGTATGTACAGTATTTTAGTGTGTATACAGTATTTTAGTGTATACAGTATTTTAGTGTGTATACAGTATTTTAGTGTGTATACAGTATTTAGAGTGTATACAGTATTTAGAGTGTGTACAGTAATTTAGTGTATACAGTATTTTAGTCTATACAGTATTTTTGTGTATACAGTATTTTTGTGTATACAGTATTTTAGTGTATACAGTATTTGTGTGTATACAGTATTTAGAGTATGTACAGTATTTTAGTGTATACAGTATTTTAGTGTGTATACAGTATTTAGAGTGTGTACAGTATTTTAGTGTATACAGTATTTAGAGTATGTACAGTATTTTAGTGTATACAGTATTTAAAGTATGTACAGTATTTTAGTGTATGTACAGTATTTTAGTGTGTATAGCGTATTTAGAGTATGTACAGTATTTTAGTGTATACAGTATTTAGAGTATGTACAGTATTTTAGTGTATGTACAGTATTTTAGTGTATGTACAGTATTTTAGTGTATACAGTATTTTAGTGTGTATACAGTATTTAGAGTATGTACAGTATTTTAGTGTGTACAGTATTTTAGTGTGTACAGTATTTTAGTGTATACAGTATTTAGAGTATGTACAGTATTTTAGTGTATACAGTATTTTAGTGTGTATACAGTATTTAGAGTATGTACAGTATTTTAGTGTGTACAGTATTTTAGTGTATACAGTATTTTAGTGTGTATACAGTATTTAGAGTATGTACAGTATTTTAGTGTGTACAGTATTTTAGTGTGTACAGTATTTTAGTGTATACAGTATTTAGAGTATGTACAGTATTTTAGTGTATACAGTATTTTAGTGTGTATACAGTATTTTAGTGTGTACAGTATTTTAGTGTATACAGTATTTAGAGTATGTACAGTATTTTAGTGTATACAGTATTTAGACTATGTACAGTATTTTAGTGTATGTACAGTATTTTAGTGTATGTACAGTATTTTAGTGTATACAGTATTTTAGTGTATGTACAGTATTTTAGTGTGTATACCGCATTTAGAGTATGTACAGTATTTTAGTGTATACGGTATTTAGTGTGTACAGTATTTTAGTGTATGTACAGTATTTTAGTGTATGTACAGTATTTTAGTGTGTATACCGCATTTAGAGTATGTACAGTGTTTTAGTGTATACAGTATTTAGAGTATGTACAGTATTTTAGTGTATGTACAGTATTTTAGTGTATACAGTATTTTAGTGTGTATACAGTATTTAGAGTATGTACAGTATTTTAGTGTGTACAGTATTTTAGTGTGTACAGTATTTTAGTGTATACAGTATTTAGAGTATGTACAGTATTTTAGTGTATACAGTATTTTAGTGTGTATACAGTATTTTAGTGTGTACAGTATTTTAGTGTATACAGTATTTAGAGTATGTACAGTATTTTAGTGTATACAGTATTTAGACTATGTACAGTATTTTAGTGTATGTACAGTATTTTAGTGTATGTACAGTATTTTAGTGTATACAGTATTTTAGTGTATGTACAGTATTTTAGTGTGTATACCGCATTTAGAGTATGTACAGTATTTTAGTGTATACGGTATTTAGTGTGTACAGTATTTTAGTGTATGTACAGTATTTTAGTGTATGTACAGTATTTTAGTGTGTATACCGCATTTAGAGTATGTACAGTGTTTTAGTGTATACAGTATTTAGAGTATGTACAGTATTTTAGTGTATACAGTATTTTAGTGTATACCGTATTTAGAGTATGTAAAGTATTTTAGTGTGTATACCGTATTCAGAGTATGTACAGTATTTTAGTGTATGTACAGTATTTAGAGTGTATACAGTATTTAGAGTGTATACAGTATTTTAGTGTGTATACCGTATTCAGAGTATGTACAGTATTTTAGTGTTTATGGTATTTTAGAGTTCGTTTAGAGTGGGTGGAGCTAAACTGCTGATGCGTTTGTGGGTGTGTGAGTGGTGCTGTGTGCTGTAGTGGTCAGCAGGTGGCGATAGTCACTGTGACTGATCCACAGACAGTGTAGTGAATCACACTGAGCTCAGATTGAGTTGTTTATTTGTTTACTGCAGTGTTTAAAGCAGATGTAGGTGGTGTTGTGGTCCTGGACTGTAGACCGGTCAGCTGGTTTGTGGACTCTGTGATGAGTTGGTTGTGTCCATACACAGTAAGAAGGTGAATATAAAGGGTAACTCCACCATGTTTTCAAAAATCCTCCTTAGTTAAAAGAGGTTCTGTGTGAGACTCTCTGTTCTAGATACAGTCAGATCTGTTCACAGTGGTTCTAGATACAGTCAGATCTGTTCACAGTGGTTCTAGATCCAGTCAGATCTGTTCACAGTGGAGGTGAATGGAACCAGACGTCCACCTCTAGAAGCTCCTCACAGAAAGTTCTTACAGTAGATGTTATAAATACACTGTCTGATTCTGAGACGCTGTTTATGATAGTTTAGAGAAGATCTCA
The DNA here is from genome assembly GCA_021613375.1 of Megaleporinus macrocephalus. Taxonomy (NCBI): domain Eukaryota; kingdom Metazoa; phylum Chordata; class Actinopteri; order Characiformes; family Anostomidae; genus Megaleporinus; species Megaleporinus macrocephalus. The sequence continues at coordinate 1,028,134 of CM038710.1, forward strand.
GTCTTAAACTCCATTCATGGTGGAGGGATACATGCAGGACGCTGTGAGGTTCAAATAGTCCCCAAAGAAAACCTAGTATTTTCAGATCTTCCACATTTTACCATCAACATCCAGATAAACTCAGAAGACACGTGTAGCTTCACTGGTGGGTTTCATAGTAAATACAGTGTGTAGATTAGTGTTGTAGACATGGAGACCCCTGGTTACCATCACCACCACTGTAAACACCATCACCTCCACTGTAAACACCATCACTACCACTGTAAACATAATCACCACCACTGTAAACATCATCACCACCACTGTAAACACCATCACCACCACTGTAAACACCATCACCACCACAGTAAACACCATCACCACCACTGTAAACACCATCACCACCACAATAAACACCATCACCACCACTGTAAACACCATCACCACCACTGTGAACACCATCACCACCACTGTAAACACCATCACCACCACTGTAAACATCATCACCACCACAATAAACACCATCACCACCACTGTAAACACCATCACCACCACAGTAAACACCATCACCACCACTGTGAACACCATCACCACCACAATAAACACCATCACCACCACTGTAAACACCATCACCACCACTGTGAACACCATCACCACCACTGTAAACACCACCACTGTTAACACCATCACCACCACTGTAAACATCATCACCACCACTGTTAACACCATCACCACCACTGTAAACACCATCACCACCACTGTAAACATCATCACCACCACTGTAAACACCACCAACACCACTTTAAACACCACCACTGTAAATACCATCACCACCACTATAAACACCATCACTGTAAACACCACCACTGTTAACACCATCACTACCACTGTAGACACCATCATCACCACCACTGTAAACACCATCACCACCACTGTAAACACCACCACTGTAAATACCATCACCACCACTATAAACACATCACTGTAAACACCATCACCACCCCTGTAAACACCATCACCACCACTGTAAACACCATCACCACCACTGTAAACATCATCACCACCACTGTAAACATCACCATCACCACCACTGTAAATACCATCACCACCACCACTGTAAATACCATCACCACCACCACTGTAAACACCATCACTGTAAACACCACCACAGTTAACATAATCACTACCACTGTAGACACCATCATCACCACCACTGTAAACACCATCACCACCACTATAAACACCATCACTGTAAACACCATCACCACCCCTGTAAACACCATCACCACCACTGTAAACACCATCACCACTGTAAACACCATCACCACCACTGTAAACATCATCACCACCACTGTAAATATCACCTAGACCTTTTCCCACCAAACCCACTCTAAATCTCTTTGTTTACATCTCACTCAGTAGATAATGGGAGAATTTAGAAAATTTGGTGGAGATGCCCTCTGAGGGTGGTACAGTGTTATTAATGACTCTCTTTTTTTCTTCCCTAGCAACGGGCAGCGAATCGGCCCAAACCCAAGATGGCGGCCCCGCCCACGCCGGCGGCGACCACAGCGCCCTCGTCGTCGACATCCACGCCAGCGGCGGTGAAGCTGCCGTCCAACCGGAGCTCGTCGGGGGCGCGGCGGCGGCGCACGCGATGCAGGAAGTGCGAGGCGTGCGTGCGGACGGAGTGCGGCGAGTGTCACTTCTGCAAAGACATGAAGAAGTTCGGCGGCCCGGGGCGCATGAAGCAGTCGTGCATTATGAGGCAGTGCATCGCAGTAAGACCCTCGCAACCGCACCCCCGACTGCATCTGCAACTGCACCCCCAACCGCACCCGAAACCACAACCACACCTGTAACTGCACTCGCAACCACACCTGCAACCGCACTCACAACCACACTTGCAACGGCACTCGCAACCAAACCTGCAACCGCACTCACAACCACACTCGCAACCGCACCCCCAACTGCATTCGCAACCACACCCCCAACTGCATTTGCAACCGCACTCGCAACCACACCCGCAACCGCACTCGCAACCACACCCCCCAACCGTACTCGCAACCACACCCCCAACTGCACCCCTAACTGCACTCGCAACCGCACTCACAACCACACTCGCAACCACACCTGCAACCGCACTCACAACCCCACTCGCAACTGCACCCCCAACCGCAATCGCAACCACTCCTCCAACCGCACTTGAAGCCGCACCCCCAACCGCACTTGCAACCTCACCTGCAACCGCACTCGCAAGCACACCCCCAACTGCACTCGCAACTGCAACCGCACACCCAACCACAAACATGGCTGCCATCTTGAAAGCCGCCATATTGGATCATGTTGGGCCAGTTTTGGGACGGTGGTCGTGTAGAAGATCAGAGAAGATCAGATCTGAAGGTCCAGTTCAGCTCCAGGGTCAGATCTCTGAACATGGTGTTCAATGTGGTTGTTGTTGTAACTTTCTGTGTTGATAACGTTTAAACCACAAGAGATATTACTAATCTGATTACATCAATCAATTTCTGATCAGTTCTGATCTTCTTTGATCTGCTACACGACCACCTTCCTACTGGACAAACTGTCCTTGATCCAACATCGGTTGTTAACTAGTTTTACAGTGCATTGTGGGTAAGAATGTAGTGAACTAGTCGTACGTCTGGTCCGTATATCTATTGATATTTATGGTACTTTGTATTGTATGTATGATTATTTACATCTGTTCTAATCAGATCTGCTGTTCTTACTGGTGATCAGACACTTATTGGTCAGATAGAGACTGATCAGATACACTATCAGCTGAGGGGTTTCAGTGGCATATATGTAAATGAGCTCTGCTCTGATTGACTGCTTCGTCTTTAAAGAGCAGCCAAAGCTGAATCGCTGCATGCAGCTTCACTGTGAGTGGGCGGAGCTAACCAGCTGACATCACAAAAACAGTAACTTGTAAACAGTGTTTAGGAGGTGCAGTGAGACGGACGTGTTGGTGTTTAGGAGGTGCAGTGAGACGGACGTGTTGGTGTTTAGGAGGTGCAGTGAGACGGACGTGTTGGTGTTTAGGAGGTGCAGTGAGACGGACGTGTTGGTGTTTAGGAGGTGCAGTGAGACGGACGTGTTGGTGTTTAGGAGGTGGAGTGAGACGGACGTGTTGGTGTTTAGGAGGTGCAGTGAGACGGACGTGTTGGTGTTTAGGAGGTGCAGTGAGACGGACGTGTTGGTGTTTAGGAGGTGCAGTGAGACGGACGTGTTGGTGTTTAGGAGGTGCAGTGAGACGGACGTGTTGGTGTTTAGGAGGTGGAGTGAGACGGACGTGTTGGTGTTTAGGTGGTGCAGTGAGAGACGTGTTTGTGTTTAGGAGGTGCAGTGAGACGGACGTGTTGGTGTTTAGGAGGTGCAGTGAGACGGACGTGTTGGTGTTTAGGAGGTGCAGTGAGACGGACGTGTTGGTGTTTAGGAGGTGCAGTGAGACGGACGTGTTGGTGTTTATTCGGTGCAGTGAGACGGACCTGTTGGTGTTTAGGAGGTGCAGTGAGATGGACGTGTTAGTGTTTAGGAGGTGCAGTGAGAGACGTGTTTGTGTTTAGGAGGTGGAGTGAGACGGACGTGTTGGTGTTTAGGAGGTGCAGTGAGACGGACGTGTTGGTGTTTAGGAGGTGCAGTGAGACGGACGTGTTGGTGTTTAGGAGGTGGAGTGAGACGGACGTGTTGGTGTTTAGGAGGTGCAGTGAGAGACGTGTTGGTGTTTAGGAGGTGCAGTAAGACGGACGTGTTGGTGTTTAGGAGGTGCAGTGAGACGGACGTGTTGGTGTTTAGGAGGTGCAGTGAGACGGACGTGTTGGTGTTTAGGAGGTGCAGTGAGACGGACGTGTTGATGTTTAGGAGGTGCAGTGAGACGGACGTGTTGGTGTTTAGGAGGTGCAGTGAGACGGACGTGTTGGTGTTTAGGAGGTGCAGTGAGACGGACGTGTTGGTGTTTAGGAGGTGCAGTGAGACGGACGTGTTGGTGTTTAGGAGGTGCAGTGAGACGGACGTGTTGGTGTTTAGGAGGTGCAGTGAGACGGATGTGTTGGTGTTTAGGAGGTGCAGTGAGAGACGTGTTTAGGAGGTGCAGTGAGAAGGACGCGTTGGTGTTTAGGAGGTGCAGTGAGACGGACGTGTTGGTGTTTAGGAGGTGCAGTGAGACGGACGTGTTGGTGTTTAGGAGGTGCAGTGAGACGGACGTGTTGGTGTTTAGGAGGTGCAGTGAGACGGACCTGTTGGTGTTTAGGAGGTGCAGTGAGACGGACGTGTTGGTGTTTAGGAGGTGCAGTGAGACGGACGTGTTGGTGATTAGGAGGTGCAGTAAGACGGACGTGTTGGTGTTTAGGAGGTGCAGTGAGACGGACGTGTTGGTGTTTAGGAGGTGCAGTGAGACGGACCTGTTGGTGTTTAGGAGGTGCAGTGAGACGGACGTGTTGGTGTTTAGGAGGTGCAGTGAGACGGACGTGTTGGTGTTTAGGAGGTGGAGTGAGACGGACGTGTTGGTGTTTAGGTGGTGCAGTGAGAGACGTGTTTGTGTTTAGGAGGTGGGGTGAGACGGACGTGTTGGTGTTTAGGAGGTGCAGTGAGACGGACGTGTTGGTGTTTAGGAGGTGCAGTGAGACGGACGTGTTGGTGTTTATTCGGTGCAGTGAGACGGACGTGTTGGTGTTTAGGAGGTGCAGTGAGATGGACGTGTTAGTGTTTAGGAGGTGCAGTGAGAGACGTGTTTGTGTTTAGGAGGTGGAGTGAGACGGACGTGTTGGTGTTTAGGAGGTGCAGTGAGACGGACGTGTTGGTGTTTAGGAGGTGCAGTGAGACGGACGTGTTGGTGTTTAGGAGGTGCAGTGAGACGGACGTGTTGGTGTTTAGGAGGTGCAGTGAGAGACGTGTTGGTGTTTAGGAGGTGCAGTAAGACGGACGTGTTGGTGTTTAGGAGGTGCAGTGAGACGGACGTGTTGGTGTTTAGGAGGTGCAGTGAGACGGACGTGTTGATGTTTAGGAGGTGCAGTGAGACGGACGTGTTGGTGTTTAGGAGGTGCAGTGAGACGGACGTGTTGGTGTTTAGGAGGTGCAGTGAGACGGACGTGTTGGTGTTTAGGAGGTGCAGTGAGACGGACGTGTTGGTGTTTAGGAGGTGCAGTGAGACGGACCTGTTGGTGTTTAGGAGGTGCAGTGAGACGGATGTGTTGGTGTTTAGGAGGTGCAGTGAGAGACGTGTTTAGGAGGTGCAGTGAGACGGACGCGTTGGTGTTTAGGAGGTGCAGTGAGACGGACGTGTTGGTGTTTAGGAGGTGCAGTGAGACGGACGTGTTGGTGTTTAGGAGGTGCAGTGAGACGGACCTGTTGGTGTTTAGGAGGTGCAGTGAGACGGACGTGTTGGTGTTTAGGAGGTGCAGTGAGACGGACGTGTTGGTGTTTAGGAGGTGCAGTGAGACGGACGTGTTGGTGTTTAGGAGATGGAGTGAGACGGACGTGTTGGTGTTTAGGAGGTGCAGTGAGACGGACGTGTTGGTGTTTAGGAGGTGCAGTGAGACGGACCTGTTGGTGTTTAGGAGGTGCAGTGAGACGGACGTGTTGGTGTTTAGGAGGTGCAGTGAGACGGACGTGTTGGTGTTTAGGAGGTGCAGTGAGACAGACGTGTTGGTGTTTAGGAGGTGGAGTGAGACGGACCTGTTGGTGTTTAGGAGGTGCAGTGAGACGGACGTGTTGGTGTTTAGGAGGTGCAGTGAGACGGACGTGTTGGTGTTTAGGAGGTGCAGTGAGACGGACGTGTTGGTGTTTAGGAGGTGCAGTGAGACGGACGTGTTGGTGTTTAGGAGGCGGAGTGAGACGGACGTGTTGGTGTTTAGGTGGTGCAGTGAGAGACGTGTTTGTGTTTAGGAGGTGCAGTGAGACGGACGTGTTGGTGTTTAGGAGGTGCAGTGAGACGGACCTGTTGGTGTTTAGGAGGTGGAGTGAGACGGACGTGTTGGTGTTTAGGAGGTGCAGTGAGACGGACGTGTTGGTGTTTAGGAGGTGCAGTGAGACGGACGTGTTGTTGTTTAGGAGGTGCAGTGAGACGGATGTGTTGGTGTTTAGGAGGTGCAGTGAGACGGACCTGTTGGTGTTTAGGAGGTGCAGTGAGACGTGTTGGGACGTTGGACGTTAATGTGCCGGTGTTTGTGTTTCCGCAGCCCGTGTTGCCTCACACGGCCGTGTGTGTGGTATGTGGGGAGGCCGGTAAGGAGGACACGCTGGACGAGGAGGAGGAGAAGTTCAACGCCATGCTGATGGAATGCTCCATCTGCAACGAGATCGTCCACCCCAACTGCCTAAAGGTCAGAACAAACATTCCCAGAATGTGAGACACTGACCGGGACACTCTCCGGAGTCCAGTTACTGTCCCGTCTCCATAATCCAGATTACAGAATCATCTGATACATGAACTTCCATCAGCTACTCCACCGGTACAGGATCAGGGCTCCTACACCTATAATCCCATCTCCACACTTAGACCACACCTGTGGTCTCCATCCTGCCCCCTGCTGGAGAGCAACTTTCCAATTTAGTTCCAAATGGCATCTAACAAGCTCCGCCCCCTTCAGGTAGCACTAAAGCATCTGATCCAGCCAATCAGAAGCTGCTGAAGGAGTTAATTAGTTGGAGCAGGTGAGGCAGAACTAGACTATAGACAACCGCACTACATCCACCTTCATGCTTACACTGCTCCTGTTTCTGTGGTTACAGGATTCCCATTCCTCAGGCTATAGTATTCATGTCCCTGGGGTTACAGTGTTCTTATTTCCAGGGTTACAGTATTCCTGTTCCCAGGGTTACGCTACAGTGTGGGTTTCTGCTGGTGTAGTGTAGTGTAGTGTAGTGTAGTGTTTAGTGTGAGTTACTGCTGGTGTAGTGTAGTGTTTAGTGTGAGTTACTGCTGGTGTAGTGTAGTGTTTAGTGTGAGTTACTGGTGTAGTGTAGTGTTTAGTGTGAGTTACTGCTGGTGTAGTGTTTAGTGTGAGTTACTTCTGGTGTAGTGTAGTGTTTAGTGTGAGTTACTGCTGGTGTAGTGTTTAGTGTGAGTTAATGCTGGTGGTGTGTTTAGTGCGAGTTACTGCTGGTGTAGTGTTTAGTGTGAGTTACTGCTGGTGGTGTGTTTAGTGTGAGTTACTGCTGGTGTAGTGTAGTGTTTAGTGTGAGTTACTGCTGGTGTAGTGTAGTGTTTAGTGTGAGTTACTGCTGGTGGTGTGTTTAGTGTGAGTTACTGCTGGTGGTGTGTTTAGTGTGAGTTACTGCTAGTGTAGTGTTTAGTGTGAGATACTGCTGGTGTAGTGTAGTGTTTAGTGTGAGTTACTGCTGGTGTAGTGTAGTGTTTAGTGTGAGTTACTGCTGGTGTGGTGTAGTGTTTAGTGTGAGTTACTGCTGGTTTAGTGTGAGTTACTGCTGGTGGTGTGTTTAGTGTGAGTTACTGCTGGTGTAGTGTAGTGTTTAGTGTGAGTTACTGCTGGTGTAGTGTTTAGTGTGAGTTACTGCTGGTGTGGTGTAAAATTTAGTGTGAGTTACTGCTGGTGTAGTGTAGTGTTTAGTGTGAGTTACTGCTGGTGTAGTGTTTAGTGTGAGTTACTGCTGGTGTGGTGTAGTGTAGTGTTTAGTGTGAGTTACTGCTGGTGTGGTGTAGTGTAGTGTTTAGTGTGAGTTACTGCTGGTGTAGTGTAGTGTTTAGTGTGAGTTACTGCTGGTGTAGTGTAGTGTTTAGTGTGAGTTACTGCTGGTGTAGTGTAGTGTTTAGTGTGAGTTACTGCTGGTGTAGTGTAGTGTTTAGTGTGAGTTACTGCTGGTGTGGTGTAGTGTTTAGTGTGAGTTACTGCTGGTGTAGTGTTTAGTGTGAGTTACTGCTGGTGTAGTGTTTAGTGTGAGTTACTGCTGGTGTAGTGTAGTGTTTAGTGTGAGTTACTGCTGGTGTAGTGTTTAGTGTGAGTTACTGCTGGTGTAGTGTAGTGTTTAGTGTGAGTTACTGCTGGTGTGGTGTAGTGTTTAGTGTGAGTTACTGCTGGTGTGGTGTAGTGTTTAGTGTGAGTTACTGCTGGTGTGGTGTAGTGTTTAGTGTGAGTTACTGCTGGTGTGGTGTAGTGTTTAGTGTGAGTTACTGCTGGTGTGGTGTAGTGTTTAGTGTGAGTTACTGCTGGTGTGTTGTAGTGTAGTGTTTAGTGTGAGTTACTGCTGGTGTAGTGTTTAGTGTGAGTTACTGCTGGTGTAGTGTTTAGTGTGAGTTACTGCTGGTGTAGTGTTTAGTGTGAGTTACTGCTGGTGTAGTGTTTAGTGTGAGTTGCTACTGGTGGTGTGTTTAGTGTGAGTTACTGCTGGTGTAGTGTAGTGTTTAGTGTGAGTTACTGCTGGTGTGGTGTAGTGTTTAGTGTGAGTTACTGCTGGTGTGGTGTAGTGTTTAGTGTGAGTTACTGCTGGTGTAGTGTTTAGTGTGAGTTACTGCTGGTGTAGTGTAGTGTTTAGTGTGAGTTACTGCTGGTGTAGTGTAGTGTTTAGTGTGAGTTACTGCTGGTGTGGTGTTTAGTGTGAGTTACTGCTGGTGTAGTGTAGTGTTTAGTGTGAGTTACTGCTGGTGTAGTGTTTAGTGTGAGTTACTGCTGGTGTGGTGTAGTGTAGTGTTTAGTGTGAGTTACTGCTGGTGTGGTGTAGTATTTAGTGTGAGTTACTGCTGGTGTAGTGTAGTGTTTAGTGTGAGTTACTGCTGGTGTAGTGTTTAGTGTGAGTTACTGCTGGTGTGGTGTAGTGTAGTGTTTAGTGTGAGTTACTGCTGGTGTGGTGTAGTGTAGTGTTTAGTGTGAGTTACTGCTGGTGTAGTGTTTAGTGTGAGTTACTGCTGGTGTAGTGTTTAGTGTGAGTTACTGCTGGTGTAGTGTTTAGTGTGAGTTAATGCTGGTGGTGTGTTTAGTGTGAGTTACTGCTGGTGTGGTGTAGTGTAGTGTTTAGTGTGAGTTACTGCTGGTGGTGTGTTTAGTGTGAGTTACTGCTGGTGTAGTGTAGTGTTTAGTGTGAGTTACTGCTGGTGGTGTGTTTAGTGTGAGTTACTGCTGGTGGTGTGTTTAGTGTGAGTTACTGCTGGTGGTGTGTAGTGTTTAGTGTGAGTTACTGCTGGTGTAGTGTAGTGTTTAGTGTGAGTTACTGCTGGTGTAGTGTTTAGTGTGAGTTACTGCTGGTGTAGTGTTTAGTGTGAGTTGCTGCTGGTGGTGTGTTTAGTGTGAGTTACTGCTGGTGTAGTGTAGTGTTTAGTGTGAGTTACTGCTGGTGTGGTGTAGTGTTTAGTGTGAGTTACTGCTGGTGTAGTGTTTAGTGTGAGTTACTGCTGGTGTAGTGTTTAGTGTGAGTTAATGCTGGTGTAGTGTAGTGTTTAGTGTGAGTTATTGCTGGTGTAGTGTAGTGTTTAGTGTGAGTTACTGCTGGTGTAGTGTAGTGTTTAGTGTGAGTTACTGCTGGTGTGGTGTAGTGTTTAGTGTGAGTTACTGCTGGTGTAGTGTTTAGTGTGAGTTACTGCTGGTGTAGTGTTTAGTGTGAGTTACTGCTGGTGTAGTGTAGTGTTTAGTGTGAGTTACTGCTGGTGTAGTGTTTAGTGTGAGTTACTGCTGGTGTAGTGTAGTGTTTAGTGTGAGTTACTGCTGGTGTAGTGTAGTGTTTAGTGTGAGTTACTGCTGGTGTGGTGTAGTGTTTAGTGTGAGTTACTGCTGGTGTGGTGTAGTGTTTAGTGTGAGTTACTGCTGGTGTGGTGTAGTGTTTAGTGTGAGTTACTGCTGGTGTGGTGTAGTGTTTAGTGTGAGTTACTGCTGGTGTGGTGTAGTGTAGTGTTTAGTGTGAGTTACTGCTGGTGTGATGTAGTGTAGTGTTTAGTGTGAGTTACTGCTGGTGTAGTGTTTAGTGTGAGTTACTGCTGGTGTAGTGTTTAGTGTGAGTTACTGCTGGTGTAGTGTAGTGTTTAGTGTGAGTTACTGCTGGTGTAGTGTAGTGTTTAGTGTGAGTTACTGCTGGTGTAGTGTAGTGTTTAGTGTGAGTTACTGCTGGTGTAGTGTTTAGTGTGAGTTACTGCTGGTGTGGTGTAGTGTTTAGTGTGAGTTACTGCTGGTGTAGTGTTTAGTGTGAGTTACTGCTGGTGTAGTGTTTAGTGTGAGTTACTGCTGGTGTAGTGTAGTGTTTAGTGTGAGTTACTGCTGGTGTAGTGTTTAGTGTGAGTTACTGCTGGTGTAGTGTTTAGTGTGAGTTACTGCTGGTGTAGTGTAGTGTTTAGTGTGAGTTACTGCTGGTGTAGTGTAGCGTTTAGTGTGAGTTACTGTTGGTGTAGTGTAGTGTTTAGTGTGAGTTACTGCTGGTGTAGTGTAGTGTTTAGTGTGAGTTACTGCTGGTGTAGTGTAGCGTTTAGTGTGAGTTACTGCTGGTGTAGTGTTTAGTGTGAGTTACTGCTGGTGTAGTGTTTAGTGTGAGTTACTGCTGGTGTAGTGTTTAGTGTGAGTTACTGCTGGTGTAGTGTAGTGTTTAGTGTGAGTTACTGCTGGTGTAGTGTTTACTGTGAGTTAATGCTGGTGAAGTCCGAGCGTGGACAGCGCTAACACTTACATCCTGTTCCTCTTTCATTTGGGTTTGTGGTTTTTGTTTTCTGAAGTATAAACATCTCTCTCTCACTCTCTCTCTCTCTGTCTTTCTCTCACTCTCTCTCTCTCTCTCTGTCTTTCTCTCACTCTCTCTCTCTCTCTCTCTCTGTCTTTCTCTCACTCTGTCTCTCTCTCTCTCTCTCACTCTCTCTCTCTCTCTCACTCTGTCTTTCTCTCTCTCTCTCTCTCACTCTCTCTCTCTCTCCTTCTCTCTCTCTCTCTCTCTCTCTCTCTCTCTCTCTCTCACTCTCTCTCTCTCTCTCTCTCTCTCTCTCTCTCTCTCTCACTCTGTCTTTCTCTCACTCTGTCTCTCTCTCAGGTGAAGGACGCAGCGGGTGTTGTTAATGACGAACTGCCGAACTGCTGGGAATGTCCGAAGTGCAACTACGCGGGGAAGACAGGAAAAGTGAGTATCACAGGAACGTTCACAGGACGCCGGGAATAAACACTTACAGACACACAAACACAGAGATACAGACACACAGAGACACAAACACACAGACACAGAGATACAGACACACAAACACAGAGATACAGACACACAGAGACACAAACACACAGACACAGAGATACAGACACACAAACACAGAGATACAGACGCACAGACACACAAACAGAGATACAGACGCACAAAGAGATACAGAGACACAGCCACACAAACACAGCCACACACAGAGACACAAACACAGAGATACAGACGCACAGACACACAAACAGAGATACAGACGCACAAACACAGAGATACAGATGCACAAAGAGATACAGAGACACAGCCACACAAACACAGTCACACACAGAGACACAAACACAGAGATACAGACGCACAGAGACACAGACACACAAACAGATACAGACACACAGACACACAAACACAGAGATACAGACGCACAGAGATACAGAGACACAGTCACACACAGAGACACAAACACAGAGATACAGACGCACAGAGACACAGACACACAAACAGAGATACAGACACACAAACACAGAGATACAGACACACAAACACAGAGATACAGACGCACAGAGATACAGAGACACAGTCACACACAGAGACACAAACACAGAGATACAGACGCACAGACACACAAACACAGATACAGACACACAGAGACACAAACACACAGACGCAGAGATACAGAAACACAAACACAGAGATACAAACACACAGAGACACAAACACACAGACGCAGAGATACAGACACACAAACACGGAGATACAGACACACAGAGACACAAACACACAGACGCAGAGATACAGAAACACAAACACAGAGATACAGACGCACAGACACACAAACATAGAGATACAGACGCACAAACACAGAGATACAGACACACAAACACAGAGATACAGACACACAGACACACAAACACAGAGATACAGACGCACAGAGATACAGAGACACAGTCACACACAGAGACACAAACACAGAGATACAGACGCACAGACACACATAGAGACACAGACACACAAACAGAGATACAGACACACAAACACAGAGATACAGACACACAGACACACACAGAGACACAAACACAGAGATACAGACGCACAGACACACAAACATAGAGATACAGACGCACAAACACAGAGACACAGACACACAAACACAGAGATACAGAAACACAAACACAGAGATACAGACACACAAACACAGAGATACAGACGCACAGACACACAAACACAGAGATACAGACGCACAGACACACAAACACAGAGATACAGACACACAAACACAGAGATACAGATGCACAGCCACACAGAGACACACACAGAGATACAGAAACACAAACACACAGAGAAACACAGCCACACACAGAAACACAGCCACACAGACACAAACAGAGATGCAGACGGACAGCCACACAGAGACACACAGAGACACAGAAAAACAGCCAAACAGGGACACAAACACAGAGACACACAGAGATAGAATATGGGCCCTTTAATGACGATGATGATGCTGACGATGATGACTATGATGATGATGACGACTGTGATGACTGTCATGATGACTATGATGATGATGACTGTGATGATGACTGTGATGATGACTGTGATGATGATGACTATGATGATGATGATTATGATGACTGTGATGATGACTATGATGATGATGACGACTGTGATGACTGTGATGATGACTATGATGATGATGACGACTGTGATGACTGTGATGATGACTATGATGGTGCTACTGATGATGATGATGACGACTGTGATGATGACTATGATGGTGCTACTGATGGTGATGATGACTGTGATGGTGATGACTGTGATGATGACTATGATGATGATGATGACTGTGATGATGACTATGATGATGATGACGACTGTGATGACTGTGATGATGACGACTGTGATGACTGTGATGATGACTGTGATGATGACTGTGATGATGATGATGACTGTGATAGTGATGACGACTGTGATGACTTTGATGATGACTATGATGATGACTATGATGATGACTTTAATGATGACTATGATGATGATGACTGTGATGGTGATTATGATGATGATGACTGTGATGATGACTATGATGATGATGACTTAGATGATGACTATGATGATGATGATGGTGCTACTGATGCTGATGATGACTGTGATGGTGATTATGATGATGATGATGATGATGATGATGGTGATGATGATGACTGATGACTATGATGATGACTATGATGGTGATGAAGATCATGACTGTGATGAAGAAGATGATGAAGATGATGGTGATGGTGGTGATTATGATGATGATGATGACTGTGATGATGACTATGATGATGATGACGACTGTGATGATGACTGTGATGATGACTATGATGATGATGGTGCTACTGATGATGATGATGACTGTAATGATGACTGTGATGCTGATGATGACTGTGATGATAACCATGATGATGATGGTGCTACTGATGATGATTGTGATGGTGATGACTATGATGATGACTGTGATGGTGATGATGCTGATGATGACTGTGATGATGACGACTGTGATGATGATGATGACTATGATTATGATGACCATGATGATGATGGTGCTACTGATGATGATTGTGATGGTGATGACTATGATTATGACTGTGATGGTGATGATGCTGATGATGACTGTGATGGTGATGATGAAGATGATGAAGATGATGATGAAGATGATGGTAACAACATGCATAAGGTATAAAGGGGTCTTGTATGTTTTCTTGCCGCCTCTTGGCCTGCAAGCAAAAACGTGGTCCAGGCTTTAAGTACGCGTCCAACCTGCCGGGGTCGTTGCTGCGGGAACAGAAGACCAGTCGTGACCCGCGGGACGAGGCGGACCCCGCCGCAGCCCGGAGGAAGTGTGAGAGGGAGGAGACCCCCAGATTGAATTCTGAGGACCTGCCCACCCGTCTGCCCCCCCAGCTGACCCCGAGAGAGCTGCCCAGACCGCGGCCGGACATACCCAACTTCCTCAGGAAGAAGAAAAAACTGTTCGACGATGACGAGGAGGAAGACGAGACCAGCGCCAAGAAGAAGGTAGCAGTGACCACTCGCTGGCCACTTTATCAGAAACACCCCCACCTACTTCCACTCACTGGCCACTTTATTAGAAACACCCCCATTCACTTCCACTTACTGGCCACTTTATTAGAAACACCCCCACCTACTGGCCACTTTATTAGAAACACCCCCATTCACTTCCACTTACTGGCCACTTTATTAGAAACACCCCCACCTACTGGCCACTTTATTAGAAACACCCCCATTCACTTCCACTTAGTGGCCACTTTATCAGAAACACCCCCACCCACCTCCACTCACTGGCCACTTTATCAGAAACACCCCTACCTACTGGCCACTTTATCAGAAACACCCCACCTACTTCCACTCACTGGACACTTCATCAGAAACACCCCACCTACTTCCACCTACTGGCCACTTTATCAGAAACACCCCCAGCTACTTCCACTCGCTGGCCACTTTATCAGAAACACCCCCACCTACTGGCCACTTTATCAGAAACACCCCACCTACTTCCACTCACTGGACACTTCATCAGAAACACCCCACCTACTTCCACCTACTGGCCACTTTATCAGAAACACCCCCACCCACCTCCACTCACTGGCCACTTTATCAGAAACACCCCCACCTACTTCCACTCGCTGGACACTTCATCAGAAACACCCCACCTACTTCCACCCACTGGCCACTTTATCAGAAACACCCCCACCTACTGGCCACTTTATCAGAAACACCCCACCTACTTCCACCTACTGGCCACTTTATCAGAAACACCCCCACCCACCTCCACTCACTGGCCACTTCATCAGAAACACTCCACCCACCTCCACTCACTGGCCACTTTATCAGAAACACCCCACCCACTTCCACTCACTGGCCACTTTATTAGAAACACCCCACCTACTTCCACTCACTGGCCACTTTATCAGAAACACTCCACCCACCTCCACTCACTGGCCACTTTATCAGAAACACTCCACCCACCTCCACTCACTGGCCACTTTATCAGAAACACCCCCACCTACTGGCCACTTTAATAGAAACACCTCACCTATTTCCACTCACTGGCCACTTTATTAGAAACACCCCACCTACTGGCTACTTTATTAGAAACACACCCACCTACTTCCACTAACTGGCCACCACATAAGAAACACCCCCACCTAGTTACACTCACTGGCCACTTTATCAGAAACACCCCCACCTACTGGCCACTTTATTAGAAACACCCCCATTCACTTCCACTTACTGCCCACTTTATTAGAAACACCCCCACCTACTTCCACTGACTGGCAACTATATTAGAAACACCCCCACCTACTTCCACTCACTGGCCACTTTATTAGAAACACCCCCACCTACTGACCACTTTATCAGAAAGACCCCCACCTACTTCCACTCACTGGCCAGTTTATTAGAAACATGATCGTGTTTATGTTTATGTTAACGATGGACCGTCTCGCTGCAGCTGAAGAAGCCGTGGAAGCCTGAAGATCCATTAGCTCCTAAGGTTCCTCAGATGAAGGCTGAGGAGGAGGAGGCGTCTGAGCAGGAGGAGGAGCGAGAGGAGGAGAGTAAACGGTCTGCAGTGAAAAAGGAGTTCAGCTCAGCGAGGAGGCAGGAGGAGCAGGAGCAGGAGGAGGAGGAGGATGAGGAGGGAGCTGTCCGGCGGGCTCGGGACCGAAGTCCGATGCTGAAGAGCCTCTCGGCGTCGGTGGAGAGCGACGCGTCCCGCTGCAGCTCGCCCAGAGCCGGACCCAGCAGTGAGGGCAGCGAGACCCAGGAGAGGGCGCCGAGGTACGGCCGGACGATATCAACTATAGTATCACCCTCCCCACCGTCCAGATATTAACAGTATTAATTAGTATTATTAGCAGCAGTTAGTTGTGATAGGAGTCGTAATAATTGTATAAAAATTAACAATTACTGTGAATTAATAAATATTTTATAAGTTAATTCTTATATGACAGATTATTTCCTAAAATTCTTCCATAATTCAGTTTGTATGGTATGTAAACAGAGATTCAGAGAGTGTTTACAGTGGTGGTGATGGTGTTTACAGTGGTGGTGATGGTGTTTACAGTGGTGATGATGGGGTTTACAGTGATGGTGTTTACAGTGGTGATGGTGTTTACAGTGGTGGTGGTGATGGTGTTTACAGTGGTGATGGTGTTTACAGTGGTGGTGGTGATGGTGTTTACAGTGGTGATGATGGGGTTTACAGTGATGGTGTTTACAGTGGTGGTGGTGATGGTGTTTTCGGTGGTGGTGATGTTGTTTACGGTGGTGGTGATGGTGTTTACAGTGGTGGTGATGGTGTTTACAGTGGTGATGGTGTTTACAGTGGTGGTGGTGATGGTGTTTTGGGTGGTGGTGATGGTGTTTACGGTGGTGGTGATGTTGTTTACGGTGGTGGTGATGGTGTTTACGGTGGTGGTGATGGTGTTTACGGAGGTGGTGATGTTGTTTACGGTGGTGGTGATGGTGTTTACGGTGGTGGTGATGGTGTTTACGGTGGTGGTGATGTTGTTTACGGTGGTGGTGATGGTGTTTACGGTGGTGGTGATGTTGTTTACGGTGGTGGTGATGGTGTTTACGGTGGTGGTGATGGTGTTCACGGTGGTGGTGATGTTGTTTACGGTGGTGGTGATGGTGTTTACGGTGGTGGTGATGGTGTTTACAGTGGTGGTGATGTTGTTTACGGTGGTGGTGATGTTGTTTACGGTGGTGGTGATGGTGTTTACGGTGGTGGTGATGGTGTTTACGGTGGTGGTGATGTTTACGGTGGTGGTGATGGTGTTTACGGTGGTGGTGATGGTGTTTACAGTGGTGGTGGTGATGGTGTTTACGGTGGTGGTGATGGTGTTTACGGTGGTGGTGATGGTGTTTACGGTGGTGGTGATGGTGTTCACGGTGGTGGTGATGGTGTTTACGGTGGTGGTGATGGTGTTTACGGTGGTGGTGATGGTGTTCACGGTGGTGGTGATGTTGTTTACGGTGGTGGTGATGGTGTTTACAGTGGTGGTGATGGTGTTTACGGTGGTGGTGATGGTGTTTACGGTGGTGGTGATGGTGTTTACGGTGGTGGTGATGGTGTTCACGGTGGTGGTGATGTTGTTTACGGTGGTGGTGATGTTGTTTACGGTGGTGGTGATGGTGTTTACGGTGGTGGTGATGGTGTTTACGGTGGTGGTGATGTTTACGGTGGTGGTGATGGTGTTTACGGTGGTGGTGATGGTGTTTACAGTGGTGGTGGTGATGGTGTTTACGGTGGTGGTGATGGTGTTTACAGTGGTGGTGATGGTGTTTACGGTGGTGGTGATGGTGTTTACGGTGGTGGTGATGGTGTTTACGGTGGTGGTGATGGTGTTTACGGTGGTGGTGATGGTGTTTACGGTGGTGGTGATGGTGTTTACGGTGGTGGTGATGGTGTTCACGGTGGTGGTGATGTTGTTTACGGTGGTGGTGATGTTGTTTACGGTGGTGGTGATGTTGTTTACGGTGGTGGTGATGGTGTTTACGGTGGTGGTGATGTTTACGGTGGTGGTGATGGTGTTTACGGTGGTGGTGATGGTGTTTACAGTGGTGGTGGTGATGGTGTTTACGGTGGTGGTGGTGATGGTGTTTACGGTGGTGGTGGTGATGGTGTTTACGGTGGTGGTGATGGTGTTTACGGAGGTGGTGATGTTGTTTACGGTGGTGGTGATGGTGTTTACGGTGGTGGTGATGTTGTTTACGGTGGTGGTGATGGTGTTTATGGTGGTGGTGATGGTGTTTACGGTGGTGGTGATGGTATTCACGGTGGTGGTGATGGTGTTTACGGTGGTGGTGATGGTGTTTACGGTGGTGGTGATGGTATTTACGGTGGTGGTGATGGTGTTTACAGTGGTGGTGATGGTGTTCACGGTGGTGGTGATGTTGTTTACGGTGGTGGTGATGGTGTTTACGGTGGTGGTGATGGTGTTTACAGTGGTGGTGATGGTGTTTACGGTGGTGGTGACGGTGTTTATGGTGGTGCAGCTCTGAACATTAAACCTCTCTGAGCTACTCTGTGGTTACTGATTATTGGGTGGATTTCCCCTTTAAGTGTTTATTGTTGTGGTATTTACAGTGTTGTTGTGATTGTTATTTCAGGATGTTCTAATAATAATAATAATAATAATAATAATGATAATAATACGTTTATACCGTGTGTGTTGCTCCAGTCGTGCTCGGGCGCGGAGGAACCGCCGCAGGCCGCAGAACCAGCAGCTCAGCGCTGAACTCAGCAAGCAGCTGAACCTGGAGATCCGCCGGACAGAGCATTCGCTCGCCAACGAGAACCAGCAGCCGCTGAAGAGCGAGCCGGAGGACAGCGAGAACGAGGAACCCAAAAGAAACTTCCGCAACGGGACCATAGGGGGCGACGTCGGGGGAGAGCGGACACACCTGCGGTAGGACTACACTGTTTATTAATGGTTACTAGTGACCAGCGATTCAGCAGGAGAGCCTTAAACAAGACCTTAACAAGCAGTAACCGTAACCTGATCCCCAGGAGTGCTGTTAGAGTAACCGTATATCTTCACTTCCTGTTACTTAATTATTACTCGTCTTTTGAAGTTTATAATTAAATAAATACCAGAAAAATCAACACTTAGGAGCAAACAGGACATCTGCACAGCTTTAGTGTAGTGGGTGTATATAGTGGATGGTATAGTGTAGTGGGTGTATATAGTGGATGGTATAGTGTAGTGGGTGTATAGTGAATGGTATAGTGTAGTGGGTGTATATAGTGGATGTTATAGTGTAGTGGGTGTGTATAGTGGATGGTATAGTGTAGTGGGTGTGTATAGTGGATGGTATAGTGTAGTGGGTGTGTATAGTGGATGGTATAGTATAGTGGGTGTATATAGTGGATGGTATAGTGTAGTGGGTGTATATAGTGGATGGTATAGTGTAGTGGGTGTATATAGTGGATGGTATAGTGTAGTGGGTGTATAGTGAATGGTATAGTGTAGTGGGTGTATATAGTGGATGTTATAGTGTAGTGGGTGTGTATAGTGGATGGTATAGTGTAGTGGGTGTGTATAGTGGATGGTATAGTGTAGTGGGTGTGTATAGTGGATGGTATAGTATAGTGGGTGTATATAGTGGTTGGTATAGTGTAGTGGGTGTATATAGTGAATGGTATAGTATAGTGAGTGTATATAGTGGTTGGTATAGTGTAGTGGGTGTATATAGTGGATGGTATAGTGTAGTGGGTGTGTATAGTGGATGGTATAGTGTAGTGGGTGTATATAGTGGTTGGTATAGTGTAGTGGGTGTATATAGTGAATGGTATAGTATAGTGAGTGTATATAGTGAATGGTATAGTGTAGTGGGTGTATAGTGGTTGGTATAGTGTAGTGGGTGTATATAGTGGATGGTATAGTGTAGTGTGTGTATATAGTGAATGGTATAGTATAGTGAGTGTATATAGTGGATGGTATAGTGTAGTGGGTGTATAGTGGTTGGTATAGTGTAGTGGGTGTATATAGTGGATGTTATAGTGTAGTGGGTGTATATAGTGGATGGTATAGTGTAGTGGGTGTATAGTGAATGGTATAGTGTAGTGGGTGTATATAGTGAATGGTATAGTGTAGTGGGTGTATATAGTGAATGGTATAGTGTAGTGGGTGTATAGTGAATGGTATAGTGTAGTGGGTGTATAGTGGTTGGTATAGTGTAGTGGGTGTATATAGTGGATGTTATAGTGTAGTGGGTGTATATAGTGGATGGTATAGTGTAGTGGGTGTATATAGTGGATGGTATAGTGTAGTGGGTGTATATAGTGGATGGTATAGTGTAGTGGGTGTGTATAGTGGATGGTATAGTGTAGTGGGTGTATATAGTGGATGGTATAGTGTAGTGGGTGTATATAGTGGATGGTATAGTGTAGTGGGTGTATATAGTGGATGTTATAGTGTAGTGGGTGTATATAGTGGATGGTATAGTGTAGTGGGTGTATATAGTGGATGGTATAGTGTAGTGGGTGTATAGTGGTTGGTATAGTGTAGTGGGTGTATATAGTGGATGTTATAGTATAGTGGATGGTATAGTGTAGTGGGTGTATATAGTGGAAGGTATAGTGCAGTGGGTGTATAGTGGATGGTATAGTGAGTGTATATAGTGGTTGGTATAGTATAGTGAGTGTATAGTGGATGGTATAGTGTAGTGGGTGTGTATAGTGGATGGTATAGTGTAGTGGGTGTATAGTGGATGGTATAGTATAGTGAGTGTATATAGTGGTTGGTATAGTATAGTGAGTGTATAAAGTGGTTGGTATAGTGTAGTGGGTGTATAGTGGATGGTATAGTGTAGTGAGTGTATAGTGGATGGTATAGTGCAGTGGGTGTATAGTGGATGGTATAGTATAGTGAGTGTATATAGTGAATGGTATAGTATAGTGAGTGTATAGAGGATGGTATAGTGTAGTGGGTGTGTATAGTGGATGGTATAGTGTAGTGGGTGTATAGTGGATGGTATAGTATAGTGGGTGTATAGTGGATGGTATAGTATAGTGAGTGTATATAGTGGTTGGTATAGTATAGTGAGTGTATATAGTGGTTGGTATAGTATAGTGAGTGTATAGTGGATGGTATAGTACAGTGAGTGTATATAGTGGTTGGTATAGTATAGTGAGTGTATAGTGGATGGTATAGTACAGTGAGTGTATATAGTGGTTGGTATAGTATAGTGAGTGTATATAGTGGTTGGTATAGTGTAGTGGGTGTATATAGTGGATGGTATAGTGTAGTGGGTATATAGTGAATGGTATAGTGCAGTGAGTGTATATAGTGGTTGGTATAGTATAGTGAGTGTATAGTGGATGGTATAGTGTAGTGGGTGTATAGTGGATGGTATAGTATAGTGGATGGTATAGTATAGTGAGTGTATATAGTGGTTGGTATAGTATAGTGAGTGTATATGGTGGTTGGTATAGTATAGTGAGTGTATAGTGGATGGTATAGTGTAGTGGGTGTATATAGTGAATGGTATAGTGCTGTGAGTGTATATAGTGGTTGGTATAGTATAGTGAGTGTATAGTGGATGGTATAGTGTAGTGGGTGTATATAGTGAATGGTATAGTGCAGTGAGTGTATATAGTGGTTGGTATAGTATAGTGATTGTATAGTGGATGGTATAGTGTAGTGGGTGTGTAGTGGATGGTATAGGATAGTGAGTGTATATAGTGGATGGTATAGTATAGTGAGTGTATATAGTGGTTGGTATAGTATAGTGAGTGTATAGTGGATGGTATAGTATAGTGAGTGTATATAGTGGTTGGTATAGTATAGTGAGTGTATAGTGAATGGTATAGTGTAGTGGGTGTATATAGTGGATGGTATAGTGTAGTGGGTGTATATAGTGGTTGGTATAGTATAGTGAGTGTATAGTGAATGGTATAGTGTAGTGGGTGTATATAGTGGATGGTATAGTGTAGTGGGTGTATATAGTGGTTGGTATAGTATAGTGAGTGTATAGTGAATGGTATAGTGTAGTGGGTGTATATAGTGGATGGTATAGTGTAGTGGGTGTATAGTGGTTGGTATAGTGTAGTGGGTGTATATAGTGGATGTTATAGTGTAGTGGGTGTATATAGTGGATGGTATAGTGTAGTGGGTGTATATAGTGGATGGTATAGTGTAGTGGGTGTATATAGTGGATGGTATAGTGTAGTGGGTGTGTATAGTGGATGGTATAGTGTAGTGGGTGTATATAGTGGATGGTATAGTGTAGTGGGTGTATATAGTGGATGGTATAGTGTAGTGGGTGTATATAGTGGATGTTATAGTGTAGTGGGTGTATATAGTGGATGGTATAGTGTAGTGGGTGTATATAGTGGATGGTATAGTGTAGTGGGTGTATAGTGGTTGGTATAGTGTAGTGGGTGTATATAGTGGATGTTATAGTATAGTGGATGGTATAGTGTAGTGGGTGTATATAGTGGAAGGTATAGTGCAGTGGGTGTATAGTGGATGGTATAGTGAGTGTATATAGTGGTTGGTATAGTATAGTGAGTGTATAGTGGATGGTATAGTGTAGTGGGTGTGTATAGTGGATGGTATAGTGTAGTGGGTGTATAGTGGATGGTATAGTATAGTGAGTGTATATAGTGGTTGGTATAGTATAGTGAGTGTATAAAGTGGTTGGTATAGTGTAGTGGGTGTATAGTGGATGGTATAGTGTAGTGAGTGTATAGTGGATGGTATAGTGCAGTGGGTGTATAGTGGATGGTATAGTATAGTGAGTGTATATAGTGAATGTATAGTATAGTGAGTGTATAGAGGATGGTATAGTGTAGTGGGTGTGTATAGTGGATGGTATAGTGTAGTGGGTGTATAGTGGATGGTATAGTATAGTGGGTGTATAGTGGATGGTATAGTATAGTGAGTGTATATAGTGGTTGGTATAGTATAGTGAGTGTATATAGTGGTTGGTATAGTATAGTGAGTGTATAGTGGATGGTATAGTACAGTGAGTGTATATAGTGGTTGGTATAGTATAGTGAGTGTATAGTGGATGGTATAGTACAGTGAGTGTATATAGTGGTTGGTATAGTATAGTGAGTGTATATAGTGGTTGGTATAGTGTAGTGGGTGTATATAGTGGATGGTATAGTGTAGTGGGTATATAGTGAATGGTATAGTGCAGTGAGTGTATATAGTGGTTGGTATAGTATAGTGAGTGTATAGTGGATGGTATAGTGTAGTGGGTGTATAGTGGATGGTATAGTATAGTGGATGGTATAGTATAGTGAGTGTATATAGTGGTTGGTATAGTATAGTGAGTGTATATGGTGGTTGGTATAGTATAGTGAGTGTATAGTGGATGGTATAGTGTAGTGGGTGTATATAGTGAATGGTATAGTGCTGTGAGTGTATATAGTGGTTGGTATAGTATAGTGAGTGTATAGTGGATGGTATAGTGTAGTGGGTGTATATAGTGAATGGTATAGTGCAGTGAGTGTATATAGTGGTTGGTATAGTATAGTGATTGTATAGTGGATGGTATAGTGTAGTGGGTGTGTAGTGGATGGTATAGGATAGTGAGTGTATATAGTGGATGGTATAGTATAGTGAGTGTATATAGTGGTTGGTATAGTATAGTGAGTGTATAGTGGATGGTATAGTATAGTGAGTGTATATAGTGGTTGGTATAGTATAGTGAGTGTATAGTGAATGGTATAGTGTAGTGGGTGTATATAGTGGATGGTATAGTGTAGTGGGTGTATATAGTGGTTGGTATAGTATAGTGAGTGTATAGTGAATGGTATAGTGTAGTGGGTGTATATAGTGGATGGTATAGTGTAGTGGGTGTATAGTGGTTGGTGTAGTGGGTGTATATAGTGGTTGGTATAGTGTAGTGGGTGTGTATAGTGGTTGGTGTAGTGTAGTGGGTGTATAGTGGTTGGTGTAGTGTAGTGGGTGTATAGAGGATGGTATAGTGTAGTAGGTGTATATAGTGGTTGGTATAGTGTAGTGGGTGTATATAGTGGATGGTATAGTGTAGTGGGTGTATATAGTGGATGGTATAGTGTAGTGGGTGTATAGTGGTTGGTGTAGTGGGTGTATATAGTGGTTGGTATAGTGTAGTGGGTGTGTATAGTGTTTGGTGTAGTGTAGTGGGTGTATAGTGGTTGGTGTAGTGTAGTGGGTGTATAGAGGATGGTATAGTGTAGTGGGTGTATATAGTGTAGTGGGTGTATATAGTGGTTGGTACAGTGTAGTGGGTGTGTATAGTGTTTGGTGTAGTGTAGTGGGTGTATAGTGGGTGTATAGTGGTTGGTGTAGTGTAGTGGGTGTATAGAGGATGGTATAGTGTAGTGGGTGTATATAGTGGATGGTATAGTGTAGTGGGTGTATATAGTGGATGGTATAGTGTAGTGGGTGTATAGAGAAAGGTATAGTGTAGTGGGTGTATATAGTGGTTGGTATAGTATATTGAGTGTATAGTGGATGGTATAGTGTAGTGGGTGTATAGTGGATGGTATAGTATAGTGAGTGTATATAGTGGTTGGTGTAGTATAGTGAGTGTATAGTGAATGGTATAGTGTAGTGGGTGTATAAAGTGGATGGTATAGTGTAGTGGGTGTATAGTGGTTGGTGTAGTGGGTGTATATAGTGGTTGGTATAGTGTAGTGGGTGTGTATAGTGGTTGGTGTAGTGTAGTGGGTGTATAGTGGTTGGTGTAGTGTAGTGGGTGTATAGAGGATGGTATAGTGTAGTGTGTGTATATAGTGGATGGTATAGTGTAGTGAGTGTATATAGTGGTTGGTATAGTGTAGTGGGTGTATATAGTGGATGGTATTGTGTAGTGGGTGTATAGTGGTTGGTGTAGTGGGTGTATAGTGGTTGGTGTAGTGGGTGTATATAGTGGTTGGTATAGTGTAGTGGGTGTGTATAGTGGTTGGTGTAGTGTAGTGGGTGTATAGTGGTTGGTGTAGTGTAGTGGGTGTATATAGTGGATGGTATAGTGTAGTGGGTGTATAGAGGATGGTATAGTGTAGTGTGTGTATATAGTGGATGGTATAGTGTTGTGGGTGTATATAGTGGATGTTATAGTGTAGTGGGTGTATATAGTGGATGTTATAGTGTAGTGGGTGTATAGAGGATGGTATAGTGTAGTGTGTGTATATAATGGATGGTATAGTGTAGTGGGTGTATATAGTGGATGGTATAGTGTAGTGGGTGTATATAGTGGATGGTATAGTGTAGTGGGTGTATAGAGGATGGTATAGTGTAGTGTGTGTATATAGTGGATGGTATAGTGTAGTGGGTGTATATAGTGGATGGTATAGTGTAGTGGGTGTATAGAGGATGGTATAGTGTAGTGTGTGTATATAATGGATGGTATAGTGTAGTGGGTGTATATAGTGGATGGTATAGTGTAGTGGGTGTATAGAGGATGGTATAGTGTAGTGTGTGTATATAGTGGATGGTATAGTGTAGTGGGTGTATAGTGAATGGTATAGTGTAGTGGGTGTATATAGTGGATTGTGTAGTGTAGTGGGTGTATAGTGAATGGTATAGTGTAGTGGGTGTATAAAGTGGATGTTATAGTGTAGTGGGTGTGTATAGTGGATGGTATAGTGTAGTGGGTGTGTATAGTGGATGGTATAGTGTAGTGGGTGTGTATAGTGGATGGTATAGTGTAGTGGGTGTATATAGTGGTTGGTATAGTGTAGTGGGTGTATATAGTGAATGGTATAGTATAGTGAGTGTATATAGTGGTTGGTATAGTGTAGTGGGTGTATATAGTGGATGGTATAGTGTAGTGGGTGTGTATAGTGGTTGGTATAGTGTAGTGGGTGTATATAGTGGATGGTATAGTGTAGTGGGTGTGTATAGTGGATGGTATAGTGTAGTGGGTGTATATAGTGGTTGGTATAGTGTAGTGGGTGTATATAGTGAATGGTATAGTATAGTGAGTGTATATAGTGAATGGTATAGTGTAGTGGGTGTATAGTGGTTGGTATAGTGTAGTGGGTGTATATAGTGGATGGTATAGTGTAGTGTGTGTATATAGTGAATGGTATAGTATAGTGAGTGTATATAGTGGATGGTATAGTGTAGTGGGTGTATAGTGGTTGGTATAGTGTAGTGGGTGTATATAGTGGATGTTATAGTGTAGTGGGTGTATATAGTGGATGGTATAGTGTAGTGGGTGTATATAGTGGATGGTATAGTGTAGTGGGTGTATATAGTGAATGGTATAGTGTAGTGGGTGTATATAGTGAATGGTATAGTGTAGTGGGTGTATAGTGAATGGTATAGTGTAGTGGGTGTATAGTGGTTGGTATAGTGTAGTGGGTGTATATAGTGGATGTTATAGTGTAGTGGGTGTATATAGTGGATGGTATAGTGTAGTGGGTGTATATAGTGGATGGTGTAGTGTAGTGGGTGTATATAGTGGATGGTGTAGTGTAGTGGGTGTATATAGTGGTTGGTATAGTGTAGTGGGTGTATATAGTGGATGGTATAGTGTAGTGGGTGTATATAGTGGATGGTATAGTGTAGTGGGTGTATATAGTGGATGTTATAGTGTAGTGGGTGTATATAGTGGATGGTATAGTGTAGTGGGTGTATATAGTGGATGGTATAGTGTAGTGGGTGTATATAGTGGATGGTATAGTGTAGTGGGTGTGTATAGTGGATGGTATAGTGTAGTGGGTGTATATAGTGGATGGTATAGTGTAGTGGGTGTATATAGTGGATGGTATATTGTAGTGGGTGTATATAGTGGATGTTATAGTGTAGTGGGTGTATATGGTGGATGGTATAGTGTAGTGGGTGTATATAGTGGATGGTATAGTGTAGTGGGTGTATAGTGGTTGGTATAGTGTAGTGGGTGTATATAGTGGATGTTATAGTATAGTGGATGGTATAGTGTAGTGGGTGTATATAGTGGAAGGTATAGTGCAGTGGGTGTATAGTGGATGGTATAGTGAGTGTATATAGTGGTTGGTATAGTATAGTGAGTGTATAGTGGATGGTATAGTGTAGTGGGTGTGTATAGTGGATGGTATAGTGTAGTGGGTGTATAGTGGATGGTATAGTATAGTGAGTGTATATAGTGGTTGGTATAGTATAGTGAGTGTATAAAGTGGTTGGTATAGTGTAGTGGGTGTATAGTGGATGGTATAGTGTAGTGAGTGTATAGTGGATGGTATAGTGCAGTGGGTGTATAGTGGATGGTATAGTATAGTGAGTGTATATAGTGAATGGTATAGTATAGTGAGTGTATAGTGGATGGTATAGTGTAGTGGGTGTGTATAGTGGATGGTATAGTGTAGTGGGTGTATAGTGGATGGTATAGTATAGTGGGTGTATAGTGGATGGTATAGTATAGTGAGTGTATATAGTGGTTGGTATAGTATAGTGAGTGTATATAGTGGTTGGTATAGTATAGTGAGTGTATAGTGGATGGTATAGTACAGTGAGTGTATATAGTGGTTGGTATAGTATAGTGAGTGTATAGTGGATGGTATAGTACAGTGAGTGTATATAGTGGTTGGTATAGTATAGTGAGTGTATATAGTGGTTGGTATAGTGTAGTGGGTGTATATAGTGGATGGTATAGTGTAGTGGGTATATAGTGAATGGTATAGTGCAGTGAGTGTATATAGTGGTTGGTATAGTATAGTGGATGGTATAGTGTAGTGGGTGTATAGTGGATGGTATAGTATAGTGAGTGTATATAGTGGATGGTATAGTATAGTGAGTGTATATAGTAGTTGGTATAGTATAGTGAGTGTATATAGTGGTTGGTATAGTATAGTGAGTGTATAGTGGATCGTATAGTGTAGTGGGTGTATATAGTGAATGGTATAGTGCAGTGAGTGTATATAGTGGTTGGTATAGTATAGTGAGTGTATAGTGGATGGTATAGTGTAGTGGGTGTATATAGTGAATGGTATAGTGCAGTGAGTGTATATAGTGGTTGGTATAGTATAGTGAGTGTATAGTGGATGGTATAGTGTAGTGGGTGTGTAGTGGATGGTATAGTATAGTGAGTGTATATAGTGGATGGTATAGTATAGTGAGTGTATATAGTGGTTGGTATAGTATAGTGAGTGTATAGTGGATGGTATAGTATAGTGAGTGTATATAGTGAATGGTATAGTATAGTGAGTGTATATAGTGGTTGGTATAGTGTAGTGGGTGTATATAGTGGATGGTATAGTGTAGTGGGTGTGTATAGTGGATGGTATAGTGTAGTGGGTGTATATAGTGGTTGGTATAGTGTAGTGGGTGTATATAGTGAATGGTATAGTATAGTGAGTGTATATAGTGAATGGTATAGTGTAGTGGGTGTATAGTGGTTGGTATAGTGTAGTGGGTGTATATAGTGGATGGTATAGTGTAGTGGGTGTATATAGTGAATGGTATAGTATAGTGAGTGTATATAGTGGATGGTATAGTGTAGTGGGTGTATAGTGGTTGGTATAGTGTAGTGGGTGTATATAGTGGATGTTATAGTGTAGTGGGTGTATATAGTGGATGGTATAGTGTAGTGGGTGTATATAGTGGATGGTATAGTGTAGTGGGTGTATATAGTGAATGGTATAGTGTAGTGGGTGTATATAGTGAATGGTATAGTGTAGTGGGTGTATAGTGAATGGTATAGTGTAGTGGGTGTATAGTGGTTGGTATAGTGTAGTGGGTGTATATAGTGGATGTTATAGTGTAGTGGGTGTATATAGTGGATGGTATAGTGTAGTGGGTGTATATAGTGGATGGTGTAGTGTAGTGGGTGTATATAGTGGATGGTGTAGTGTAGTGGGTGTATATAGTGGTTGGTGTAGTGTAGTGGGTGTATATAGTGGATGGTATAGTGTAGTGGGTGTATATAGTGGATGTTATAGTGTAGTGGGTGTATATAGTGGATGGTATAGTGTAGTGGGTGTATATAGTGGATGGTATAGTGTAGTGGGTGTATATAGTGGATGGTATAGTGTAGTGGGTGTGTATAGTGGATGGTATAGTGTAGTGGGTGTATATAGTGGATGGTATAGTGTAGTGGGTGTATATAGTGGATGGTATAGTGTAGTGGGTGTATAGTGGTTGGTATAGTGTAGTGGGTGTATATAGTGGATGTTATAGTATAGTGGATGGTATAGTGTAGTGGGTGTATATAGTGGAAGGTATAGTGCAGTGGGTGTATAGTGGATGGTATAGTGAGTGTATATAGTGGTTGGTATAGTATAGTGAGTGTATAGTGGATGGTATAGTGTAGTGGGTGTGTATAGTGGATGGTATAGTGTAGTGGGTGTATAGTGGATGGTATAGTATAGTGAGTGTATATAGTGGTTGGTATAGTATAGTGAGTGTATAAAGTGGTTGGTATAGTGTAGTGGGTGTATAGTGGATGGTATAGTGTAGTGAGTGTATAGTGGATGGTATAGTGCAGTGGGTGTATAGTGGATGGTATAGTATAGTGAGTGTATATAGTGAATGGTATAGTATAGTGAGTGTATAGTGGATGGTATAGTGTAGTGGGTGTGTATAGTGGATGGTATAGTGTAGTGGGTGTATAGTGGATGGTATAGTATAGTGGGTGTATAGTGGATGGTATAGTATAGTGAGTGTATATAGTGGTTGGCATAGTATAGTGAGTGTATATAGTGGTTGGTATAGTATAGTGAGTGTATAGTGGATGGTATAGTACAGTGAGTGTATATAGTGGTTGGTATAGTATAGTGAGTGTATATAGTGGTTGGTATAGTATAGTGAGTGTATATAGTGGTTGGTATAGTGTAGTGGGTGTATATAGTGGATGGTATAGTGTAGTGGGTATATAGTGAATGGTATAGTGCAGTGAGTGTATATAGTGGTTGGTATAGTATAGTGAGTGTATAGTGGATGGTATAGTGTAGTGGGTGTATAGTGGATGGTATAGTATAGTGAGTGTATATAGTGGATGGTATAGTATAGTGAGTGTATATAGTGGTTGGTATAGTATAGTGAGTGTATATAGTGGTTGGTATAGTATAGTGAGTGTATAGTGGATGGTATAGTGTAGTGGGTGTATATAGTGAATGGTATAGTGCAGTGAGTGTATATAGTGGTTGGTATAGTATAGTGAGTGTATAGTGGATGGTATAGTGTAGTGGGTGTATATAGTGAATGGTATAGTGCAGTGAGTGTATATAGTGGTTGGTATAGTATAGTGAGTGTATAGTGGATGGTATAGTGTAGTGGGTGTGTAGTGGATGGTATAGTATAGTGAGTGTATATAGTGGATGGTATAGTATAGTGAGTGTATATAGTGGTTGGTATAGTATAGTGAGTGTATAGTGGATGGTATAGTATAGTGAGTGTATATAGTGGTTGGTATAGTATAGTGAGTGTATAGTGAATGGTATAGTGTAGTGGGTGTATATAGTGGATGGTATAGTGTAGTGGGTGTATATAGTGGTTGGTATAGTATAGTGAGTGTATAGTGAATGGTATAGTGTAGTGGGTGTATATAGTGGATGGTATAGTGTAGTGGGTGTATAGTGGTTGGTGTAGTGGGTGTATATAGTGGTTGGTATAGTGTAGTGGGTGTGTATAGTGGTTGGTGTAGTGTAGTGGGTGTATAGTGGTTGGTGTAGTGTAGTGGGTGTATAGAGGATGGTATAGTGTAGTAGGTGTATATAGTGGTTGGTATAGTGTAGTGGGTGTATATAGTGGATGGTATAGTGTAGTGGGTGTATATAGTGGATGGTATAGTGTAGTGGGTGTATATAGTGGATGGTATAGTGTAGTGGGTGTATAGTGGTTGGTGTAGTGGGTGTATATAGTGGTTGGTATAGTGTAGTGGGTGTGTATAGTGTTTGGTGTAGTGTAGTGGGTGTATAGTGGTTGGTGTAGTGTAGTGGGTGTATAGAGGATGGTATAGTGTAGTGGGTGTATATAGTGTATGGTATAGTGTAGTGGGTGTATATAGTGGTTGGTATAGTGTAGTGGGTGTGTATAGTGTTTGGTGTAGTGTAGTGGGTGTATAGTGGTTGGTGTAGTGTAGTGGGTGTATAGAGGATGGTATAGTGTAGTGGGTGTATATAGTGGATGGTATAGTGTAGTGGGTGTATATAGTGGATGGTATAGTGTAGTGGGTGTATAGAGAAAGGTATAGTGTAGTGGGTGTATATAGTGGTTGGTATAGTATATTGAGTGTATAGTGGATGGTATAGTGTAGTGGGTGTATAGTGGATGGTATAGTATAGTGAGTGTATATAGTGGTTGGTGTAGTATAGTGAGTGTATAGTGAATGGTATAGTGTAGTGGGTGTATAAAGTGGATGGTATAGTGTAGTGGGTGTATAGTGGTTGGTGTAGTGGGTGTATATAGTGGTTGGTATGGTGTAGTGGGTGTGTATAGTGGTTGGTGTAGTGTAGTGGGTGTATAGTGGTTGGTGTAGTGTAGTGGGTGTATAGAGGATGGTATAGTGTAGTGTGTGTATATAGTGGATGGTATAGTATAGTGAGTGTATATAGTGGATGGTATTGTGTAGTGGGTGTATAGTGGTTGGTGTAGTGGGTGTATATAGTGGTTGGTATAGTGTAGTGGGTGTGTATAGTGGTTGGTGTAGTGTGGTGGGTGTATAGTGGTTGGTGTAGTGTAGTGGGTGTATATAGTGGATGGTATAGTGTAGTGGGTGTATAGAGGATGGTATAGTGTAGTGTGTGTATATAGTGGATGGTATAGTGTAGTGGGTGTATATAGTGGATGGTATTGTGTAGTGGGTGTATAGAGGATGGTATAGTGTAGTGTGTGTATATAATGGATGGTATAGTGTAGTGGGTGTATATAGTGGATGGTATAGTGTAGTGGGTGTATAGAGAAAGGTATAGTGTAGTGGGTGTATATAGTGGTTGGTATAGTATATTGAGTGTATAGTGGATGGTATAGTGTAGTGGGTGTATAGTGTTTGGTATAGTATATAGAGGTTATTAAATGTATCTGGGGTTATGATATATTTTGATATTTTGTGATGTCGTTAAAGCTGATTAGATTGTATTTTTTTTACATAACTTTAGGAGTGTGTGCGCTGCTCTGACTGTGTGTGTGTATATGAGTGTGTGTCTGTGTGTATGTGTGGTGTTGTGTGCTGCTCTGTGTGTGTATGATTGTGTGTCTGTATATATGATTGTGTGTGTGTGTTGTGTGTTGCTGAGTGTGTGTGTGTATGTTGTGTGTATGTGTGTATATGATTGTGTATGTGTGTATATGATTGTGTATGTGTGTATATGATTGTGTGTGTGTATATGATTGTGTATGTGTGTGTGTGCTGCTCTGACTGTGTTTGTGTGTTGTGTGTGTGTGTGTGGTGTGTTGTTCTGATTGTGTGTGTGTGCTCTGACTGTGTGTGTGTTGTGTGTGTATGTGTGTGTTGTTCTGATTGTGTATGTGTGTGTATATGATTGTATGTGTGTGTGTTGTGTGCTGCTTTGACTGTGTGTGTGTGTGTTTATGATTGTGTGTGTGTGTGCTGCTCTGACTGTGTGTGTGTGTGTTTATGATTGTGTGTGTGTGTGTGTGCTGCTCTGACTGTGTGTGTGTGTTTATGATTGTGTGTGTGTGCTGCTCTGACTGTGTGTGTATATGATTGTGTGTGTGTGTGTGTGTATATGATTGTGTGTGTGTGTGTATATGATTGTGTGTGTTGCTCTGACTGTGTGTGTGTGTGTGTGTGTGTTGCTCTGACTGTGTGTGTGTGCGTGCGCTGCTCTGACTGTGTGTGTATATATGTGAGTGTGTGTGTGTGTGTGTGTCGTGCGCTGCTCTGACTGTGTATGTGTGTGTGTTTGTCTGTGTGTGTGTTGTACGCTGCTCTGACTGTGTGTGTGTGTGTGTGTGTTGTGCGCTGCTCTGACTGTGTATATCAGTGTGTGTGTGTTGTGCGCTGCTCTGACTGTGTGTGTGTGTGTATATGAGTGTGTGTGTGAGTGTGTATGTGTGTGTGTGTGTGTGTGTGTTGTGCGCTGCTCTGACTGTGTATATGAGTGTGTGTGTGTGTGTGTGTGTGTGTTGTGCGCTGCTCTGACTGTGTGTGTGTGTTTATGATTGTGTGTTTGTGTGTGTTTTTATGATTGTGTGTGTGTGTGTGTGTGTGTGTGTGAGTGTGTATGTGTGTGTGTGTGTGTTGTGCGCTGCTCTGACTATGTATGTGTGTGTGTGTATATGAGTGTGTGTGTGAGTGTGTATATGTGTGTGTGTGTGTTGTGTGCTGCTCTGACTGTGTGTGTGTGTTTATGATTGTGTGTGTGTGTGTTTTGTGTGTGTGTGTGTGTGTGTGTGTGTTGTGCGCTGCTCTGACTGTGTGTGTGTGTTTATGATTGTGTGTGTGTGTGTGTGTGTGTGAGTGTGTATGTGTGTGTGTGTGTGTGTGTTGTGCGCTGCTCTGACTATGTATGTGTGTGTGTGTATATGAGTGTGTGTGTGAGTGTGTATATGTGTGTGTGTGTGTGTGTTGTGTGCTGCTCTGACTGTGTGTGTGTGTATATGAGTGTGTGTGTGAGTGTGTATATGTGTGTGTGTGTGTGTGTGTGTGTGTTGTGCGCTGCTCTGACTGTGTGTGTGTGTTTATGATTGTGTGTTTGTGTGTGTTTTTATGATTGTGTGTGTGTGTGTGTTGTGTGCTGCTCTGACTGTGTGTGTGTGTTTATGGTTGTGTGTGTGTGTTTTGTGTACCTGCAGGTCGAACCTCCGTGCGCGGGAGATAAACGGGACGGCCTGGGAGCTTCGCCACTTCTACCCGTCTCAGATCACTCCGCTGGGCTTCAACCGCAGCGCCCCCGTCCTGCGGCCGCCGCCCACCAGATCCCCGCCCAAATGCATCCAGATGGAGCGCCACGTCATCCGCCCGCCGCCCATCTGCCCTCCGCCTGATAGGCTGCCCCTGGCCGATGGGCGGAGCCACGTGGCTCAAAGAGAAGCCTGGATGGCCATCTTCAGCCACCTGAGCCACCGAGAGCTGTGTGTGTGTATGAGGGTCTGCAGAACCTGGAACCGCTGGTGAGGATCAGAACGCTCGGAACAGCTGATTTTACAGTTTTCCCTAAATCAGTAAATCACTAAATCATTAAATCACTAAATCAGTAAATCATTAAATCAGTAAATCATTAAATCACTAAATTATTAAATCAGTATATCACTAAATCAGTAAATCATTAAATCACTAAATCAGTAAATCATCAAATCATTTAATCACTAAATCAGTAAATCATTAAATCAGTATATCAGTAAATCACTAAATCATTAAAACAGTATATCACTAAATCAGTGAATCACTAAATCAGTAAATCAATAAATCAGTAAATCAATAAATCATTAAATCAGTATATCACTAAATCAGTAAATCATTAAATCACTAAATCAGTAAATCATCAAATCATTAAATCACTAAATCAGCACATCATTAAATCAGTAAATCATTAAATCACTACATCATTAAATCACTAAATCACAATCATTAAATCACTAAATCAGTAAATCACTAAATCATTATATCAGTAAATCATTAAATCAGTAAATCATCAAATCATTTAATCACTAAATCAGTAAATCATTAAATCACTAAATCATTAAATCACTAAATCTGTAAATCACTAAATCAGTAAATTAGTAAATCAGTCAGTCAGTAAGTCATTAAATCACTAAATCAGTAAATCAGTAAGTCATTAAATCACTAAGTCAGTAAATCAGTAAGTCATTAAATCACTAAGTCAGTAAATCAGTAAGTCATTAAATTAGTAAATCAGTCAATCAGTAAGTCATTAAATTAGTAAATCAGTAAATCAGTAAGTCATTAAATCACTAAATCAGTAAGTCATTAAATTAGCAAATCAGTCAATCAGTAAGTCATTAAATCAGTAAATCAGTAAAACAGTAAATCATTAAATCACTAAGTCAGTAAATCAGTAAGTCATTAAATTAGTAAATCAGTCAATCAGTAAGTCATTAAATCACTAAATCAGTAAGTCATTAAATCACTAAGTCAGTAAGTCAGTAAGTCATTAAATCACTAAATCAGTAAGTCATTAAATCACTAAGCCAGTAAGTCATTAAATTAGTAAATCAGTCAATCAGTAAGTCATTAAATCACTAAATCACTAAATCAGTAAGTCATTAAATCAGTAAATCAGTAAGTCATTAAATAAGTAAATCAGTCAATCAGTAAGTCATTAAATCACTAAATCAGTAAATTAGTAAATCAGTAAGTCATTAAATTAGTAAATCAGTCAATCAGTAAGTCATTAAATCACTAAATCAGTAAATCAGTAAGTCATTAAATCAGTAAATCAGTCAATCAGTAAGTCATTAAATTAGTAAATCAGTCAATCAGTAAGTCATTAAATCAGTAAATCAGTCAATCAGTAAGTCATTAAATTAGTAAATCAGTCAATCAGTAAGTCATTAAATCACTAAATCAGTAAATCAGTAAGTCATTAAATCACTAAGTCAGTAAATCAGTAAGTCATTAAATTAGTAAATCAGTCAATCAGTAAGTCATTAAATCACTAAATCAGTAAATCAGTAAGTCATTAAATCACTAAATCAGTAAATCAGTAAGTCATTAAATCAGTAAGTCATTAAATTAGTAAATCAGTCAATCAGTAAGTCATTAAATCACTAAATCAGTAAATCAGTAAGTCATTAAATCACTAAGTCATTAAATCAGTAAGTCATTAAATCACTAAATCAGTAAATTAGTAAATCAGTAAATCAGTAAGTCATTAAATCACTAAGTTAGTAAATCAGTAAGTCATTAAATTAGTAAATCAGTCAATCAGTAAGTCATTAAATCACTAAATCAGTAAGTCATTAAATCACTAAGTCAGTAAATCAGTAAGTCATTAAATTAGTAAATCAGTAAATCAGTAAGATATTAAATCACTAAGTCAGTAAATCAGTAAGTCATTAAATCACTAAGTCAGTAAATCAGTAAGTCATTAAATCACTAAGTCAGTAAATCAGTAAGATATTAAATCAGTAAATCAGTAAGTCATTAAATTAGTAAATCAGTCAATCAGTAAGTCATTAAATCACTAAATCAGTAAATTAGTAAATCAGTAAGTCATTAAATCACTAAGTCAGTAAATCAGTAAGTCATTAAATTAGTAAATCAGTAAGTCATTAAATCACTAAGTCAGTAAATCAGTAAGTCATTAAATTAGTAAATCAGTCAATCAGTAAGTCATTAAATCACTAAATCAGTAAATCAGTAAGTCATTAAATCACTAAATCAGTAAATCAGTAAGTCATTAAATTAGTAAATCAGTCAATCAGTAAGTCATTAAATCACTAAATCAGTAAGTCATTAAATCACTAAGTCAGTAAATCAGTAAGTCATTAAATTAGTAAATCAGTCAATCAGTAAGTCAAATCACTAAATCAGTAAGTCATTAAATCACTAAATCAGTAAATTAGTAAATCAGTAAATCAGTAAGTCATTAAATCACTTCAGAACTGAGTAACGGTACATTAAACAGATTCAGAGAGAGCTTAGTGTAAAATGGTTCAGATGGTGTTTACAGTGGTGGTGATGGTGTTTACAGTGGTGGTGATGATGTTTACAGTGGTGGTGATGGTGTTTACAGTGGTGGAGATGGTGTTTACAGTGGTGATGACGATGTTTACAGTGGTGGTGATGGCGTTTACAGTGGTGGTGATGGCGTTTACAGTGGTGGAGATGGTGTTTACAGTGGTGATGACGATGTTTACAGTGGTGGTGATGGCGTTTACAGTGGTGGTGATGGTGTTTACAGTGGTGGTGATGACGTTTACAGTGGTGGTGATGGCGTTTACAGTGGTGGTGATGATATTTACAGTGGTGGTGATGGTGTTTACAGTGGTGGTGATGGTGATGTTTACAATGGTGGTGATGGTGTTTACGGTGGTGGTGGTGATGTTTACAGTGGTGGTGGTGATGGTGTTTACAGTGGCGGTGGTGATGTTTACAGTGGTGGTGGTGTTTACAGTAATGGTGTTTATAGTGGTGGTGATGGTGTTTACAGTGGTGGTGATGGTGTTTACAGTGGTGATGGTGTTTACAGTGGTGGTGATGGTGTTTACAGTGGTGGTGATGGTGTTTACAGTAATGGTGTTTACAGTGGTGGTGATGGTGTTTACAGTGGTGGTAGTGTTTACAGTAATGGTGTTTATAGTGGTGGCGATGGTGTTTACAGTGGTGGTGATGGTGTTTATGGTGATGGTGTTTACAGTGGTGGTGGTGGTGTTTACAGTGGTGATGACGATGTTTACAGTGGTGGTGATTGTGTTTACAGTGGTGATGGTGTTTACAGTGGTGGTGATGGTGATGTTTACAGTGGTGGTGATGGTGTTTACAGTGGTTTTGGTGATGGTGTTTACGGTGGTGGTGGTGATGTTTACAGTGGTGGTGATGGTGATGTTTACAGTGGTGGTGATGGTGTTTACAGTGGTTTTGGTGATGGTGTTTACGGTGGTGGTGGTGATGTTTACAGTGGTGGTGGTGATGGTGTTTACAGTGGTGGTGATGGTGTTTACAGTGGTGATGGTGTTTACAGTGGTGATGGTGATGGTGTTTACAGTAGTGGTGGTGATGGTGTTTACAGTAATGGTGGTGATGGCGTTTACAGTAATGGTGTTTACAGTGGTGATGGTGTTTACAGTGGTTGTGATGGTGTTTACAGTGGTGTTGGTGGTGTTTACAGTGGTGATGACTATGTTTACAGTGGTGATGGTGTTTACAGTGGTTGTGATGGTGTTTACAGTGGTGGTGATGGTGATGTTTACAATGGTGGTGATGGTGTTTACAGTGGTTTTGGTGATGGTGTTTACGGTGGTGGTGGTGATGTTTACAGTAGTGGTTGGTGATGGTGTTTACAGTGGTGGTGATGGTGTTTACAGTGGTGGTGATGGTGTTTACAGTAGTGGTGATGGTGTTTACAGAAGTGGTGGTGATGGTGTTTACAGTGGTGATGATGGTGTTTACAGTGGTGGTAATGGTGTTTACAGTGGTGATGGTGTTTACAGTGGTGGTGATGGTGTTTACAGTGGTGGTGATGGTGTTTACAGTGGTGATGATGGTGTTTACAGTGGTGGTAATGGTGTTTACAGTGGTGATGGTGTTTACAGTGGTGGTGATGGTGTTTACAGTGGTGGTGATGGTGTTTACAGTGGTGGTAATGGTGTTTACAGTGGTGATGGTGTTTACAGTGGTGGTGGTGATGGTGTTTACAGTGGTGGTGATGGTGTTTACAGTGGTGGTGATGGTGTTTACAGTAGTGGTGATGGTGTTTACAGTAGTGGTGGTGATGGTGTTTACAGTAATGGTGTTTACAGTAGTGGTGATGATGTTTACTGTAGATTAGTTATGCCTGGACACGTATCTAGTCTGATCTCTTGTCAATAACAGTGAGGACATATTGAAGATCGGACTTGAGAGAAATCTGATGCGCCTGCCGTCTGAACAGCCTGAGACTCAGCTCTACGCTGCCCTCTGGTGGGGAACTGAGTAGATATAAGCCTTCAGGATTCCTGGTGTATCTTTTATACTCGTCACAGTGAAACACACGATCAGGTCTGATACAGTTTACGGAACATCTCCTCTCGCCCGGAGACAGTGAGGTAGCTCCACAGTTAGAGAGCAGAGAGGTTTCAGACCCGGGTCTGATGTTTATCTGCTCGTATGTTCAGAAGATGTTTAAGGAGAGATGTTGTCTATGACTCCGTGTCTCGTATTGAAGTTCCTCGCGACTCAGACGCCGTGTTTGGACACCTGTGTGTGCAGGTGCTGTGATAAGCGCCTGTGGACGAAGATCGACCTGAGCCGCTGCAAGTCCATCACTCCGCTGATGCTGAGCGGGATCATCCGCAGACAGCCCGTCACGCTGGACCTCAGCTGGACCAACATCTCCAAAAAGCAGCTCAGCTGGCTCATCAACAGGCTGCCAGGTCAGTGAGGGCTTTAACGCCCATGAACGTCATCCTGAACGCCGCCATGTTGGATCAAGGACAGTTGTTCCAGGGGGAAGGTGGTGGTGTAGCAGATCAAAGAAGATCAGACCTGATCAGAAATTGATTGATGTAATCAGATTTGTTATCAACAACCACATTGAACACCATGGTTCAACGTGGTTGTTGTTTTAACTTTCTGTGTTGATAACAAATCTGATTACATCAATCAATTTCTGATCAGTTCTGATCTTCTTTGATCTGCTACACGACCACCTTCCCACTGGAGAAACTTGCCCTTGATCCAATATGGCGGCCTTTAAGATGGTGGGGATGTTCAGGAAGACAGAAGACAGACCCCCTCACCGATACCTGCTGGGGTCTTCAGATACATCATCTTTCTGAAATAAAGGGTGTCCTAATACTTTTGACTCTGTATATTCACTGGATATGACGCTCCGGGTCTGTTCAGGTCTGCGGGTGTTGCTCCTGTCCGGCTGTTCGTGGGCGGCGGTCTCGGCTCTCTGCACCTCCTCCTGCCCGCTGCTCCGGACGCTCGACCTGCAGTGGGTCGAGGGCCTCAAAGACCCCCAGATGAGGGACCTTCTGTCGCCCCCTACAGACAACAGACCAGGTAACACATTTATTTATGGATTTTGATTGGTCGCTGTATGGTCACTGTGAGGTCGCTGTATGGTCACTGTATGGTCACTGTGAGGTCACTGTATGGTCACTGTAAGGTCACTATGAGGTCACTGTATGGTCACTGTATGGTCACTGTATGGTCACTGTGAGGTCACTGTATGGTTACTGTATGGTCACTGTGAGGTCACTGTGAGGTCACTGTATGGTCACTGTGAGGTCACTGTATGGTCACTGTGAGGTCACTGTGAGGTCACTGTGAGGTCACTGTATGGTCACTGTGAGGTCACTGTGAGGTCACTGTATGGTCACTGTATGGTCACTGTGAGGTGTACTGGTCAGTGAGGTGTGTACTGGTCAGTGAGGTGTGGACCGGTCAGTGAGGTGTGTACTGGTCAGTGAGGTATGGACCGGTCAGTGAGGTGTGTACCGGTCAGTGAGGTGTGTACTGGTCAGTGAGGTGTGTACTGGTCAGTGAGGTATGGACCGGTCAGTGAGGTGTGTACCGGTCAGTGAGGTGTGTACTGGTCAGTGAGGTGTGTACTGGTCAGTGAGGTATGGACCGGTCAGTGAGGTGTGTACCGGTCAGTGAGGTGTGTACTGGTCAGTGAGGTGTGTACTGGTCAGTGAGGTATGGACCGGTCAGTGAGGTGTGTACCGGTCAGTGAGGTGTGTACTGGTCAGTGAGGTATGGACCGGTCAGTGAGGTGTGTTCCGTATGTGTCCTGCAGGTCAGATGGACACGCGCAGTAAGCTGCGGAACGTTCTGGACCTGCGTCTGGCCGGGCTGGACATCACGGACAGCTCTCTGCGCCTCATCATTAAGAACATGCCCCTGCTGGCCCGGCTGGACCTCAGCTACTGTAACCACATCAACGACCAATCGGTCAACCTGCTGACCGCCGCCGGGACGACCACCCGCGACTCGCTCACCGACATCAACCTGTCAGGTACACACATCAGATTCAGAACCAACGTTTACTGGGGACCCAGCTCTGATTACCATGTTTAATACTGATATCTCTGGTAATCTGATATCTCTAACAATCTGATATCTCTAATAATCTGATATCTCTAACAATCTGATATCTCTAATAATCTGATATCTCTAACAATCTGATATCTCTAATAATCTGATATCTCTAACAATCTGATATCTGTAATGATTACCATTAATATCTAATAATCTGATATCTGTAACACTCTGATATCTCTAATAATCTGATATCTAATAATCTGATATCTAATAATCTGATATCTCTAACAATCTGATATCTGTAATGATTACCATAAATATCTAATAATCTGATATCTCTAATAATCTGATACCTCTAATAATCTGACATCTCTAACAATCTGACATCTCTAACACTCTGATATCTCTAATAATCTGATATCTAACAATCTGATATCTCTAACAATCTGATATCTCTAATAATCTGATATCTCTAATAATCTGATATCTCTAACAATCTGATATCTCTAACACTCTGATATCTGTAATGATTACCATTAATATCTAATAATCTGATATCTGTAATAATCTGATATCTGTAACAATCTGATATCTGTAACAATCTGACATCTCTAACACTCTGATATCTCTAATAATCTGATATCTCTAACACTCTGATATCTGTAATGATTACCATTAATATCTAATAATCTGATATCTCTAATAATCTGATATATCTAATAATCTGATATCTCTAACAATCTGATATATCTAATAATCTGATATCTAATAATCTAATATATCTAATAATCTGATATCTGTAACAATCTTATATCTAATAATCTGATATATCTAATAATCTGATATCTGTAATGATTACCATAAATATCTAATAATCTGATATCTCTAATAATCTGATACCTCTAATAATCTGATATCTCTAACAATCTGATACCTCTAATAATCTGATATCTGTAATGATTACCACTGATATCTAATAATCTGATATCTCTGATAATCTGATATCTTTAATGATTACCACTCATATCTAATAATCTTATATCTCTAATAATCTGACATCTGTAATGATTACATTAATATCTAATAATCTCATATCTGTAATGATTACCATTGCTATCTAATAATCTGATATTTATAATAAAATGATATCTCTAATAATCTGATATTTATAATAAAATGATATCTCTAATAATCTGACATCTGTAATGATTACATTAATATCTAATAATCTGATATCTGTAATGATTACCATTGATATCTAATAATCTGATATTTATAATAAAATGATATCTCTAATAATCTGACATCTGTAATGATTACATTAATATCTAATAATCTCATATCTGTAATGATTACCATTGATATCTAATAATCTGATATTTATAATAAAATTATATCTCTAATAATCTGATATCTGTAATGATTACCATTGATATCTAATAATCTGATATTTATAATAAAATGATATCTCTAATAATCTCATATCTGTAGTGATTACCATTGATATCTAATAATCTGATATTTTTAATTGGATGATATCTCTAATAATCTGATATCTGTAACGATTACAACTGAAATCTAATAATCTGATGTCTCTAATCTGATATCTGTAATGATCAAAGCTGGTATCTAATAATCTTATATCTCTAATGTGATATCTGTAGTAATCTAATGTGTATTGATCAGGGCTAATATTTCTAATAATCTGATCTGTATTAATCAGCGCTAATATCTCTAATAATCTGATATGTATTTATTGATCAGTGCTGATATCTACTGATCTGATGTGTATTGATCAGCACTGATATCTCTAATAATCTGATATGTATTTATTGATCAGTGCTGATATCTTCTGATCTGATGTGTATTGATCAGCGCTGATATCTCTAATAATCTGATGTGTATTGATCAGTGCTGATATCTATAATAATCTGATATGTATATATTGATCAGGGCTGATATCTCTAATAATCTGATATATTTTTATTGATCAGCGCTGATATCTCTTGATCTGATATGTTTATTGATCAGTGCGATATCTCTAATAATCTGATATGTATTTATTGA
Source organism: Megaleporinus macrocephalus (assembly GCA_021613375.1). Taxonomy (NCBI): domain Eukaryota; kingdom Metazoa; phylum Chordata; class Actinopteri; order Characiformes; family Anostomidae; genus Megaleporinus; species Megaleporinus macrocephalus. Next base: position 1,070,404 of record CM038710.1, read on the forward strand.
TCAGCGCTGATATCTCTAATAATCTGATATGTATTTATTGATCAGCGCTGATATCTCTACTGATCTGATGTGTATTGATCAGTGCTGATATCTCTAATAATCTGATATGTATTTATTGATCAGTGCTGATATCTACTGATCTGATGTGTATTGATCAGCGCTGATATCTAATAATCTGATGTGTATTGATCAGTGCTGATATCTCTAATAATCTGATATGTATTTATTGATCAGTGCTGATATCTTCTGATCTGATGTGTATTGATCAGCGCTGATATCTCTAATAATCTGATGTGTATTGATCAGTGCTGATATCTATAATAATCTGATATGTATATATTGATCAGGGCTGATATCTCTAATAATCTGATATATTTTTATTGATCAGCGCTGATATCTCTTGATCTGATATGTTTATTGATCAGTGCGATATCTCTAATAATCTGATATGTATTTATTGATCAGCGCTGATATCTCTAATAATCTGATATGTATTTATTGATCAGCGCTGATATCTCTACTGATCTGATGTGTATTGATCAGTGCTGATATCTCTAATAATCTGATATGTATTTATTGATCAGTGCTGATATCTACTGATCTGATGTGTATTGATCAGCGCTGATATCTAATAATCTGATGTGTATTGATCAGTGCTGATATCTCTAATAATCTGATATGTATTTATTGATCAGTGCTGATATCTACTGATCTGATGTGTATTGATCAGTGCTGATATCTCTACTGATCTGATGTGTATTGATCAGTGCTGATATCTCTAATAATCTGATATGTATTTATTGATCAGTGCTAATATCTCTAATAATCGGATATGTATTTATTGATCAGTGCTAATATCTCTAATAATCGGATATGTATTTATTGATCAGCGCTGATATCTCTACTGATCTGATATATATTTATTGATCAGTGCTGATATCTCTGCTCTGTCCTGCAGTGTGTAACCGGGTGACGGATCAGTCGCTGACGTACTTTAAGCGTTGCGGGAGCGTCTGCAGGATCGACCTGCGCTTCTGTAAGCAGGTGAGCCGGCAGGCGTGCGAGCGCTTCATCGCCGAGATGTCGGTCAGCGTGTCGTTCGGTCTGCGGGAGGACAAACTGCTGCAGAAGCTCTGCTGACCTCGACGCCCGCGACCGGACAACTGACCGGAGAACAGCGAGCACTCGAACTGACCAGTGGACTTGTTTAGTTCGGACTTCCTTTGCTCCGATTGGCCGAACGGAGATGGTGGACACTAACCAGCCAATGAAAACCCTGTCTGTCTAGTGTAGTTTATTTGACGGACAGTCGGACCTGTCTGTACAGAAGGAGGAGGCCGGCGCCGTGGCAACTGGCACATACACACTAAAGCAGCGTTCACAGCACCGCCGCTCACGGCTTCACGTCTCCGGGCGGAACCTCCGGGCGGAACCTCCAGGCGGAACCTCCAGGCGGAGTACACGTCTGTGTTTGTGTTTATATTGAGTTTTGTTTGTGTTTATGTTCGGACTCTGTTGCCGGGCAGCGTTAAAGGGACGCTGTGTTTACGCTGAATCCCCGCCCCGATCTGGACGCACCACTAAAACACGAGCAGAACTGTTTCTGACCCGGATATTAGATTAAAGGGCCCGTATACCCGCTCTCGTTTCTTATCAGCCTGCTTCTAACTTTGTGTTTCTGAATCAAAGCCCCTCAATTAAACAGGCTGAAGTTTCTGTTACTGTGCCTTTAAGACTGCTGTATGTAAATGAGCTCTGTTTTGATTGGCTGTGCCACATACAGAAACACTCCTAATAACTGCAGAGTGAGTAAGTGGGGGTGAACAGCTGCAGGCTGAAAAGGCAGATGTGGTGTTTGTGACATCACGAAAGTAATGATTTCAGAAAAACGTAGCTCGGCTTTTCAGTTTAGAGTAAAAACGCAATTACAGTTCAGGTTTCCATATGGGCCCTTTAAACACATGATATGGGCCCTTTAAACACATGATATGGGCCCTTTATACACATGATATTGGCCCTTTAAAAATATGATATGGGCCCTTTAAAAACTTGATATGGGCCCTTTAAAAACTTGAAGTTGAAGTTGTTCGGGAAGGTGTCTGTGCCTCTTTTGTGATTGGCCGATGCTCAGCTCATTTGCATAACGACAGAGGAGAGTTTCGTTTCCTGTTATTATCCAAACAAAATCTAAACTGCCGTGTCCGGCGGGGCGTGTCAGGCGCGGCGTCAGGCGCGGCGTCAGGCGGGGCGTGTCCGGCGGGGCGTGTCCGGCGGGGCGTGTCAGGCGGGGCGTGTCAGGCGGGGCGTGTCAGGCGGGGGCGTGTCCGGCGGGGGCGTGTCCGGCGGGGGCGTGTCCGGCGGGGGCGTGTCAGGCGGGGCGTGTCAGGCGGGGGCGTGTCTGGCGGGGGCGTGTCCGGCGGGGGCGTGTCCGGCGGGGGCGTGTCCGGCGGGGCGTGTCCGGCGGGGCGTGTCCGGCGGGGCGTGTCCGGCGGGGGCGTGTCCGGCGGGGCGTGTCCGGCGGGGCGTGTCCGGCGGGGCGTGTCCGGCGGGGGCGTGTCCGGCGGGGGCGTGTCAGGCGGGGGCGTGTCAGGCGGGGCGTGTCAGGCGGGGCGTGTCCGGCGGGGCGTGTCAGGCGGGGCGTGTCCGGCGGGGGCGTGTCAGGCGGGGGGCGTGTCAGGCGGGGCGTGTCAGGCGGGGCGTGTCCGGCGGGGGGCGTGTCAGGCGGGGGGCGTGTCCGGCGGGGGCGTGTCCGGCGGGGGCGTGTCAGGCGGGGGGCGTGTCAGGCGGGGCGTGTCAGGCGGGGCGTGTCCGGCGGGGGCGTGTCCGGCGGGGGCGTGTCTGGCGGGGGCGTGTCCGGCGGGGCGTGTCCGGCGGGGGCGTGTCCGGCGGGGCGTGTCCGGCGGGGCGTGTCCGGCGGGGCGTGTTGCAGTCTTCGGCGTTCCGGTGTGAACGCTGCTTTATTCCGACTCCAGCGCAGAGAGAAGCACTTCCTGACCGGTTAATGTCCACAAACAAACAAACAAACAAACAAACAAACACACACAAGCGAGGCCGGTGCTGTACGGGTCCGCCGTGTCGTCTGCTCCGTCCTGACGGTGGTCTGTCGTTCGGTGGGATTTTTATATATAATAATAATAATAATAATTACTGAGTTTTAAATATACCTGTCTGAACGTTTCCGTGTGGTCCGTGTCGGAATCTCTGCTCAGCGTTTTGGGGGTTTTGTTTTTTAAGCTAATACGAACTTTGACTGTTTGTTTATTATTATTATTGTTATTATTGTTATTATTATTATTATTATTGTTGTTATTTTTATTGTTATTATTATTCTTTTCCACTTTTGTTTTGTAGCCAGTGCCATATTGGCGACTCTCACTAGGTGGCGCTGTAACTTCTGCTATAAGCTTGTGTGCAGAGTGGTCAGCGAGTGCAGGACAGTAAATGTCTGGACGACTCGCTCTGAATAAGAATCTACCTGCGCTGCTGTGAGCAGGTGAGCCGGCTGGTGTGCAGGATCACGTTTGGTCTGCGGGGGGACCCTGCTGACCCAAAGACCACCCAGCACCAGACTGACCTGAGGACCCGTTTAGTTCAGTGTCTCTGATTTCCTCCGCTCTGATTGGCCAATTAAACCTTGAGAAGTTCAGTGTCTCTGATTTCCTCCGCTCTGATTGGCCAATTAAACCCTGAGTAGTTCAGTGTCTCTGATTTCCTCCGCTCTGATTGGCTGAACTGAGGCGGTGGACCAGTTAAACGCTGTGGAGTTTGTTTGATGGACACTGGGACGCTGTGTGTCCAGTGAAAGACATACTGAGACGAGCAGGACGCAGCAGCACGTCGTGTATATGTACCTCATGATCAACACACAGATCCTCTAATGAGCCTGTAAGTCTGGTGTATGTAAATGAGCTCTGCTCTGATTGGCTGCTGCTCAGGAGTAAACAGCAGAGTGGCGGTGATGATCCCGGCGTGTCCTGAGTTCCAGCTGGAATGCCGGGAATGTTATTTTCCTGATCTGCTTATAGTGGAAGTTACACGACGCGGTCTCGTCCAGGTAGTCGTCTCCCTCCGGTCTCCCGCCGGTCAGTCCTCAGTCCAGCGGACGCCTCTCTGGGGGCGGAGCTGATCACGGGGAGTTATACCCTTAAACCCAGAGCGGAGTGTTATTTATGATTTCAGTGGCCTGTCCAGATATTTATGGTGACATTTTGGCCAAAAGTTTGTCTCCGGCTTTTTCAGACTTGGCACTGGAGCTAACAGGCTAATGCTAACGTAGCTAAGACCGTGTCATTAATGTTCCTGATTGTTTCTGATTTGTTTACACACTGAGGCTGATGACGCGTCCAGAACCTTCCGTTAGCTCGCGCCGCGGCCTGCACAGCTTTGTTTGATCTTAATTGACGTCTGATCTTAATTGACGTCTGATCTTAATTAACGTCTGATCTTAATTGACGTCTGATCTTAATTAACGTCTGATCTTAATTGACGTCTGATCTTAATTGACGTCTGATCTTAATTGACGTCTGATCTTAATTGACGTCTGATCTTAATTGACGTCTGATCTTAATTGACGTTTGATCTTAATTGATCCACAAGTAACTATTTTTAGTGATCAGTTTCACACGCGAGTAATTGAATCTAATACCGTTTGGTGTGAGTAAAGACGACTGTGTAAACGTACTAGCGCAGCGCTAACTGTGCTAATGCTCTCACGCTGTAGGGCTAAAGAGCAGCACATGGCGGTCCGACTGTTTCCCCCTTCGGACCCCCAGGTTACCGCCCGGTGTGTTTGGTGTAAAAGCCTTGATTACTGTGTTAGCTGCATTAGCCTCGTAGCTCCAGTGCTAAAGCTAAAGAAGCCACTTCAGACTCTAAACGTGTTTGGTTTGAAGTGGGTGGGGGGGGGGCAAGGCTGGGGTGGTCTGGTCTGGGGCTGGGCTCGTCTAGGGGGGCTACGCTGGGGCTTAGGTGTTCTGGGCCGGGGCCGGGGCTGTGGGGGCGGTGGGGGTGTCTGCTCTGGGCCTGGGCTCGCCTAGGCTGGGGTTTAGGTGTTCTGGGCCGCATCTTGGGGGTCCGGGGCCGGGTCCGGGGCTGGGTCTGGGGGGGGGGTGTTCTCTGTAAATTTCGATTTTTGACCAGACTATGGCTGTAAACTTGTTAAGGGGGAGATCAAAGGCCTGAAAGCGAGACCCCCCAGAGTCTCTGTACAGTTTCAGGTTCAGCTGGATTTCCTGCCGCAGTGAATATTAATGTAAGTCTGACGCTGATGTTTGTTGTGGTGACGGTGAGTTTGCAGGACAGAAGATGATGATGATGATGATGATGATGATGATGATGATGATGGAGATGATGATGAAGATGGAGATGAAGATGGAGATGATGATGGAGATGAACAGTGCCATGTGATCGAATCTCACCGTCTTGTAAACATATGAACATGTAACACTTTACAGCCATCGTTCATCACCGAACACTTTACTGTACATTCAGCTATTTATATTTGTACGTAATAATAAAACAACTAAAACAGAGACCCCTGAGACCCCCATGTTCTTTCAGAGCACGAGGAACCGGAACTCCAGTAGATCAGCAAACACCCAATAATGTTCTCCTCAACTGCTATAAGCTTAATGTAGCTAGGAGACGATGGAAGCTTCAGCTAAACACACACTGAATTTATTTATTGATCACTTCAAACATAAACCAGCTCCTAGTCCTGCAGATGCTTCTCCACGCATTAGTAAAGACTGGGTCTCTCAGGAGCTCAGTGAACTCCAGCGTGGAACCGTGATAGGACGTCACCTGTGTAACAAGTCCAGTGGTGAAGTTTCCTCACTACTAAATGTTCCACAGTGGACTGTCAGTGGTGTTAGAACAAAGTGGAAGTGATTGAGAACGACAGCAGCTCAGACACCAAGTGGTAGAACACATACAATGACAGAGCGGGTCAGCGGATGCTGAGGAGCATAGTGCACAGAGGTCACCAACTTTCTACAGAGTCCATCACTACAGACCTCCAAACTTCATGTGGTCTTCAGATCAGCTCAAGAACAGAGCGTAGAGAGCTTCATGGAAAGGGTCTCCATGGCCGAGCAGCTGCATCCAAGCCTTACATCACCAAGAACAATGCAGAGTGGAGTAAAGGACGCCGTCACTGGACTCTAGAGCAGCGGAGACGTGTTCTCTGGAGTGACCAATCATGCCGCTCCGTCTGACAATCTGATGGACAAGTCTGGGTTTGACGGTTGCCAGGGGAACGGTACTTGTCTGACTGCATTGTGCAGAGTGTAAAGTTTGGTGGAGGGGGGATTATGGTGTGGGGTTGTTTATCAAGAGGTGGGCTTGGACCCTTAATGCTCCAGCAGACCAAGAGATTCAGGACAATTTCATGCTCCCAACTTTGTGGGAACAGTTCAGGGACGGCCCCTTCCTGTTCCAACATGACTGCCCACCAGGGCACAGAGCAGCTCCATAAAGACATGGAGGAGGAGTTTGGTGTGGAAGAACTTGACTGGCCTGCACAGAGTCCTGACCTCAACCTGATAGAACACCGCTGGGATGAAATAGAGCAGAGACTGTGAACCAGACCTTCTCGTCCAACATCAGTGTCTGACCTCACAAGTTTCAAGTTTCAAGTTTCAAGTTTATTTATCATTTGCACATCATGTCAGGACATAACATGCATTGAAATGTTTGGGGTGAGACTCAGATAAAACTCTACAGCAGGGCAGCATTATAATGTAAAACAGTGCAAACATACAATAAATAGACAATATTAAAGTAAAAATAAGCTAAAAATATACATATAGTTATACTGAAATATATAAAGGACTATACAAAACACAAGATATAAACATAGGATATACAGGAGGGTCATCTGTGAAAAATGTTGCATAGGCAGGTTCTAAGAAGATATATTCATTAAAGTGACTTAGTGATATTGTCCATAGCAGCGATATCAGAATAAATAATATAAAGTGTATAATGTAGCAGCGATATCAGAATAAATAATATAAAGTGTATAGTGTATCAGGGGTCGAGTGAACGGTATTGGGGTCTTTCAGCCTCACAGTTTGTTCAGGAGCCTGACAGCCTGAGGGTAGAAGCTGTTCAGTAGGCGGGTTGTTTTGGCCTGGATGCTGCGGAATCTCCTGCCTGATGGCAGTATGGTGAACAGGCCGTGTGCTGGGTGACCGCTGTCTGACCTGATCTTCTGGATTTTCCTCAGGCAGCGGGACTGGTAGATGTCCTGTAAGGCTGGTAGTTTGTTCTTCAGGCAGTGGGACTGGTAGATGTCCTGTAAGGCTGGTAGTTTGTTCCTCAGGCAGCGGGACTGATAGATGTCCTGTAAGGCTGGTAATTTGTTTCTCAGGCAGTGATGGTAGATGTCCTGTAAGGCTGGTAGTTTGTCTTCTCAGGCAGCAGGACTGGTAGATGTCCTGTAAGGCTGGTAGTTTGTTTCTCAGGCAGCGGGACTGGTAGATGTCCTGTAAGGCTGGTAGTTTGTTTCTCAGGCAGCGGGACTGGTAGATGTCCTGTGAGGCTGGTAGTTTGTTTCTCAGGCAGCGGGACTGGTAGATGTCCTGTGAGGCTGGTAGTTTGTTTCTCAGGCAGCGGGACTGGTAGATGTCCTGTGAGGCTGGTAGTTTGTTTCTCATGCAGCGGGACTGGTAGATGTCCTGTGAGGCTGGTAGTTTGTTTCTCAGGCAGCGGGACTGGTAGATGTCCTGTGAGGCTGGTAGTTTGTTTCTCAGGCAGCGGGACTGGTAGATGTCCTGTAAGGCTGGTAGTTTGTTTCTCAGGCAGCTGGACTGGTAGATGTCCTGTAAGGCTGGTAGTTTGTTCTTCAGGCAGTGGGACTGGTAGATGTCCTGTAAGGCTGGTAGTTTGTTCCTCAGGCAGCGGGACTGATAGATGTCCTGTAAGGCTGGTAATTTGTTTCTCAGGCAGCTGGACTGGTAGATGTCCTGTAAGGCTGGTAGTTTGTTTCTCAGGCAGCAGGACTGGTAGATGTCCTGTAAGGCTGGTAGTTTGTTTCTCAGGCAGTGGGACTGGTAGATGTCCTGTAAGGCTGGTAGTTTGTTTCTCAGGCAGCTGGACTGGTAGATGTCTGTAAGGCTGGTAGTTTGTTCCTCAGGCAGCGGGACTGGTAGATGTCCTGTAAGGGCTGGTAGTTTGTTCTTCAGGCAGTGGGACTGGTAGAATGTCCTGTAAGGCTGGTAGTTTGTTTCTCAGGCAGCTGGACTGGTAGATGTCCTGTAAGGCTGGTAGTTTGTTCCTCAGGCCGCGGGGACTGGTAGATGTCCTGTAAGGCTGGTAGTTTGTTCCTCAGGCAGCGGGACTGGTAGATGTCCTGTAAGGCTGGTAGTTTGTTTCTCAGGCAGCGGGACTGCTAGATGTCCTGTAAGGCTGGTAGTTTGTTCCTCAGGCAGCGGGACTGATAGTTGTCCTGTAGGGCTGGTAGTTTGTTCCTCAGGCAGCGGGTCTGGTAGATGTTCTGTAAGGCTGGTAGTTTGTTGCTGTGATTTATTCTGCTGTCCTCACCACTCCTTTTAGGGCCTTGCGGTCGCAGGCAGTGCAGCTGCCGTACCAGACAGTGATGCAGCCGTTAGGATGCTCTCTATAGATGCATCTATAGAAGTGGTGAGGAGATCAGGAGGCAGTCCAAACCTACCTGAGCCAGCGCAGGAAGAAGAGACGCTGACGGGCACATCTCACAATCGTGTTAGTGGTGGAGGGACCAGGTGAGGTCATCAGAGAGGTGAGGAACTTAACACTGCTGACTCTCTCCACTTCAGCCCCGTTGATGTAAAGGGGAGAGTGACCGCCCTTCTGCTGCTTCCTGTAGTCCCACAATCATCTCCTTCGTTTTGCTGATGTTTAGACGGAGATTGTTGTCGTGGCTCCACTCTGACAGAGCGCTGACCTCGTCTCTATAGGCTGTTTCATCTCCATCTGTGAGGAGGCCTAAGGATGGTAGTGTCATCAGCGATTTGAAGATGAGGTTGGAGGAGTGTTTGGCTACACATTCATGAGTGTTACAGGGAGTACAGGAGGGGGCTGAGTACACATCCCTGGGGGGCCCCCGTGCGCAAAGTCAGAGTGGAAGAGATGCGGCCACCCCCCCTCACCACCTGCGGTCTGCTCGTCAGGAAGTCCAGTATCCAGTTGCAGAGATGAGAGTTCAAACCAAGTCTTTGAGCTTCGGGATGAGTTTGGCTGGGATGATAGTGTTGAATGCTGAGCTGTAATCTATGAACAGCTTCTCACATACGTGTTCTTTCTGTCCAAGTGTGAGAGAGCAGTGTGTCTGAGTGTGAGAGAGCAGTGTGTCTGAGTGTGAGAGAGCAGTGTGTCTGAGTGTGAGAGAGCAGTGTGTCTGAGTGTGTGAGAGCAGTGTGTCTGAGTGTGTGAGAGAGCAGTGTGTCTGAGTGTGTGAGAGCAGTGTGTCCAAGTGTGAGAGAGCAGTGTGTCTGAGTGTGTGAGAGCAGTGTGTCTGAGTGTGTGAGAGCAGTGTGTCTGAGTGTGAGAGAGCAGTGTGTCTGAGTGTGAGAGAGAGTGTGTCTGAGTGTGTGAGAGCAGTGTGTCTAAGTGTGAGAGCAGTGTGTCTGAGTGTGAGAGAGCAGTGTGTCTGAGTGTGTGAGAGCAGTGTGTCTGTGTGTGAGAGAGCAGTGTGTCTGAGTGTGAGAGAGCAGTGTGTCTGAGTGTGAGAGAGCAGTGTGTCTGAGTGTGTGAGAGCAGTGTGTCTGAGTGTGAGAGAGCAGTGTGTCTGAGTGTGTGAGAGCAGTGTGTCTGAGTGTGTGAGAGCAGTGTGTCTGAGTGTGTGAGAGCAGTGTGTCTGAGTGTGTGAGAGCAGTGTGTCTGAGTGTGAGAGAGCAGTGTGTCTGAGTGTGAGAGAGCAGTGTGTCTGAGTGTGTGAGAGCAGTGTGTCTGAGTGTGTGAGAGCAGTGTGTCTGAGTGTGTGAGAGCAGTGTGTCTAAGTGTGAGAGAGCAGTGTGTCTGAGTGTGAGAGAGCAGTGTGTCTGAGTGTGTGAGAGCAGTGTGTCTGAGTGTGAGAGAGCAGTGTGTCTGAGTGTGAGAGAGCAGTGTGTCTGAGTGTGAGAGAGCAGTGTGTCTGAGTGTGAGAGAGCAGTGTGTCTGAGTGTGTGAGAGCAGTGTGTCTGAGTGTGTGAGAGCAGTGTGTCTGAGTGTGAGAGAGCAGTGTGTCTGAGTGTGTGAGAGCAGTGTGTCTGTGTGTGTGAGAGCAGTGTGTCTGAGTGTGTGAGAGAGCAGTGTGTCTGAGTGTGTGAGAGCAGTGTGTCTGAGTGTGTGAGAGCAGTGTGTCTGAGTGTGTGAGTGCAGTGTGTCTGAGTGTGTGAGAGCAGTGTGTCTGTGTGTGTGAGAGCAGTGTGTCTGAGTGTGTGAGAGCAGTGTGTCTGAGTGTGTGAGAGCAGTGTGTCTGAGTGTGAGAGAGCAGTGTGTCTGAGTGTGTGAGAGCAGTGTGTCTGAGTGTGAGAGAGCAGTGTGTCTGAGTGTGAGAGAGCAGTGTGTCTGAGTGTGTGAGAGCAGTGTGTCTGAGTGTGAGAGAGCAGTGTGTCTGAGTGTGTGAGAGCAGTGTGTCTGAGTGTGAGAGAGCAGTGTGTCTGAGTGTGAGAGAGCAGTGTGTCTGAGTGTGTGAGAGCAGTGTGTCTGAGTGTGAGAGAGCAGTGTGTCTAAGTGTGAGAGAGCAGTGTGTCTGAGTGTGTGAGAGCAGTGTGTCTGAGTGTGAGAGCAGTGTGTCTGAGTGTGAGAGAGCAGTGTGTCTGAGTGTGTGAGAGCAGTGTGTCTGAGTGTGAGAGAGCAGTGTGTCTGAGTGTGTGAGAGCAGTGTGTCTGAGTGTGGGAGAGCAGTGTGTCTGAGTGTGTGAGAGCAGTGTGTCTGAGTGTGAGAGAGCAGTGTGTCTGAGTGTGAGAGAGCAGTGTGTCTGAGTGTGTGAGAGAGCAGTGTGTCTGAGTGTGAGAGCAGTGTGTCTGAGTTTGAGAGAGCCGTGTGTCTGAGTGTGTGAGAGCAGTGTGTCTGAGTGTGAGAGAGCAGTGTGTCTGAGTGTGAGAGAGCAGTGTGTCTGAGTGTGAGAGAGCAGTGTGTCTGAGTGTGAGAGCAGTGTGTCTGAGTGTGTGAGAGCAGTGTGTCTGAGTGTGTGAGAGCAGTTGTCTGAGTGTGAGAGAGCAGTGTGTCTGAGTGTGTGAGAGCAGTGTGTCTGAGTGTGTGAGAGCAGTGTGTCTGAGTGTGTGAGAGCAGTGTGTCTGAGTGTGTGAGAGCAGTGTGTCTGAGTGTGAGAGAGCAGTGTGTCTGAGTGTGAGAGAGCAGTGTGTCTGAGTGTGTGAGAGCAGTGTGTCTGAGTGTGTGAGAGCAGTGTGTCTGAGTGTGAGAGCAGTGTGTCTGAGTGTGTGAGAGCAGTGTGTCTGAGTGTGTGAGAGCAGTGTGTCTGAGTGTGTGAGAGCAGTGTGTCTGAGTGTGAGAGAGCAGTGTGTCTGAGTGTGTGAGAGCAGTGTGTCTGAGTGTGAGAGAGCATGTGTCTGAGTGTGGTGAGAGCAGTGTGTCTGAGTGTGAGAAGCAGTGTGTCTGAGTGTGAGAGAGCAGTGTGTCTGAGTGTGTGAAGCAGTGTGTCTGAGTGTGTGAGAGCAGTGTGTCTGAGTGTGTGAGAGCAGTGTGTCTGAGTGTGAGAGAGCAGTGTGTCTGAGTGTGTGAGAGCAGTGTGTCTGAGTGTGTGAGAGCAGTGTGTCTGAGTGTGAGAGCAGTGTGTCTGAGTGTGAGAGAGCAGTGTGTCTGAGTGTGAGAGAGCAGTGTGTCTGAGTGTGTAAGAGCAGTGTGTCTGAGTGGTGAGAGCAGTGTGTCTGAGTGTGAAGAGCAGTGTGTCTGAGTGTGTGAGAGCAGTGTCTGAGTGTGAGAGAGCAGTGTGTCTGAGTGTGTGAGAGCAGTGTGTCTGAGTGTGAGAGACAGTGTGTCTGAGTGTGTGAGAGCAGTGTGTCTGAGTGTGTGAGAGCAGTGTGTCTGAGTGTGAGAGAGCAGTGTGTCTGAGTGTGAGAGAGCAGTGTGTCTGAGTGTGTGAGAGCATGTGTCTGAGTGTGAGAGAGCAGTGTGTCTGAGTGTGAGAGAGCAGTGTGTCTGAGTGTGTGAGAGCAGTGTGTCTGAGTGTGGAGAGCAGTGTGTCTGAGTGTGAGAGCAGTGTGTCTGAGTGTGTGAGAGCAGTGTGTCTGAGTGTGAGAGAGCAGGTGTCTGAGTGTGAGAGAGCAGTGTGTCTGAGTGTGAGAGCAGTGTGTCTGAGTTGTGAGAAGCAGTGTGTCTGAGTGTGAGAGCAGTGTGTCTGAGTGTGTGAGAGCAGTGTGTCTGAGTGTGTGAGAGCAGTGTGTCTGAGTGTGAGAGAGCAGTGTGTCTGAGTGTGAGAGCAGTGTGTCTGAGTGTGAGAGAGCAGTGTGTCTGAGTGTGTGAGAGCAGTGTGTCTGAGTGTGAGAGAGCGTGTGTCTGAGTGTGAGAGAGCAGTGTGTCTGAGTGTGTGAGAGCAGTGTGTCTGAGTGTGTGAGAGCAGTGTGTCTGAGTGTGTGAGAGCAGTGTGTCTGAGTGTGAGAGAGCAGTGTGTCTGAGTGTGTGAGAGCAGTGTGTCTGAGTGTGAGAGAGCAGTGTGTCTGAGTGTGAGAGAGCAGTGTGTCTGAGTGTGAGAGAGCAGTGTGTCTGAGTGTGAGAGAGCAGTGTGTCTGAGTGTGTGAGAGCAGTGTTGTCTGTGTGAGAGAGCAGTTGTCTGGTGTGTGAGAGCAGTGTGTCTGAGTGTGTGAGAGCATGTGTCTGAGTGTGAGAGAGCAGTGTGTCTGAGTGTGTGAGAGCAGTGTGTCTGATGTGAGAGAGCAGTGTGTCTGAGTGTGAGAGAGCAGTGTGTCTGAGTGTGAGAGAGCAGTGTGTCTGAGTGTGTGAGAGCAGTGTGTCTGAGTGTGAGAGAGCAGTGTGTCTGAGTGTGAGAGAGCAGTGTGTCTGAGTGTGTGAGAGCAGTGTGTCTGAGTGTGAGAGAGCAGTGTGTCTGAGTGTGTGAGAGCAGTGTGTCTGAGTGTGAGAGAGCAGTGTGTAGTGAGAGAGAGCAGTGGTCTGAGTGTGAGAGAGCAGTGTGTCTGAGTGTGAGAGAGCAGTGTGTCTGAGTGTGTGAGAGCAGTGTGTCTGAGTGTGAGAGAGCAGTGTGTCTGAGTGTGAGAGAGCAGTGTGTCTGAGTGTGTGAGAGCAGTGTGTCTGAGTGTGAGAGAGCAGTGTGTCTGAGTGTGTAGAGCAGTGTGTCTGAGTGTGAGAGAGCAGTGTGTCTGATGTGAGAGAGCAGTGTGTCTGAGTGTGTGAGAGCAGTGTGTCTGAGTGTGAGAGAGCAGTGTGTCTGAGTGTGAGAGAGCAGTGTGTCTGAGTGTGTGAGAGCAGTGTGTCTGAGTGTGAGAGAGCAGTGTGTCTGAGTGTGTGAGAGCAGTGTGTCTGAGTGTGAGAGAGCAGTGTGTCTGAGTGTGAGAGAGCAGTGTGTCTGAGTGTGTGAGAGCAGTGTGTCTGAGTGTGAGAGAGCAGTGTGTCTGAGTGTGTGAGAGCAGTGTGTCTGAGTGTGAGAGAGCAGTGTGTCTGAGTGTGAGAGAGCAGTGTGTCTGAGTGTGAGAGCAGTGTGTCTGAATGTGAGAGCAGTGTGTCTGAGTGTGAGAGCAGTGTGTCTGAGTGTGGAGAGCAGTGTGTCTGAGTGTGAGAGAGCAGTGTGTCTGAGTGTAGAGAGCATGTGTCTGAGTGTGTGTGAGCAGTGTGTCCGAGTGTGTGAGAGCAGTGTGTCTGAGTGTGTGAGAGCAGTGTGTCTGAGTGTGAGAGAGCAGTGTGTCTGAGTGTGAGAGCAGTGTGTCCGAGTGTGTGAGAGCAGTGTGTCCGAGTGTGTGAGAGCAGTGTGTCCGAGTGTGAGAGAGCAGTGTGTCCGAGTGTGTGAGAGCAGTGTGTCTGAGTGTGTGAGAGCAGTGTGTCTGAGTGTGAGAGAGCAGTGTGTCTGAGTGTGAGAGAGCAGTGTGTCTGAGTGTGAGAGAGCAGTGTGTCTGAGTGTGAGAGCAGTGTGTCTGAGTGTGAGAGCAGTGTGTCTGAGTGTAGAGAGCTGTGTCTGAGTGTGTGAGAGCAGTGGTGTGAGTGTGAGAGAGCAGTGTGTCTGAGTGTGAGAGAGCAGTGTGTCTGAGTGTGAGAGCAGTGTGTCTGAGTGTGTGAGAGAGCAGTGTGCCTGAGTGTGAGAGAGCAGTGTGTCTGAGTGTGAGAGAGCAGTGTGTCTGAGTGTGTGAGAGCAGTGTGTCTGAGTGTGTGAGAGCAGTGTGTCTGAGTGTGTGAGAGCAGTGTGTCTGAGTGTGAGAGCAGTGTGTCTGAGTGTGAGAGAGCAGTGTGTCTGAGTGTGTGAGAGCAGTGTGTCTGAGTGTGTGAGAGCAGTGTGTCTGAGTGTGTGAGAGAGTGTGTCTGATGTGTGAGAGCAGTGTGTCTGAGTGTGAGAGAGCAGTGTGTCTGAGTGTGAGAGAGCAGTGTGTCTGAATGTGAGAGCAGTGTGTCTGAATGTGAGAGCAGTGTGTCTGAGTGTGAGAGAGCAGTGTGTCTGAGTGTGAGAGAGCAGTGTGTCTGAGTGTGAGAGAGCAGTGTGTCTGAATGTGAGAGCAGTGTGTCTGAGTGTGTGAAGCAGTGTGTCTGAGTGTGTGAGAGCAGTGTGTCTGAGTGTGTGAGAGCAGTGTGTCTGAGTGTGTGAGAGCAGTGTGTCTGAGTGTGTGAGAGCAGTGTGTGTGAGTGTGTGAGAGCAGTGTGTCTGAGTGTGTGAGAGCAGTGTGTCTGAGTGTGAGAGCAGTGTGTGAGAGCAGTGTGTCTGAGTGTGTGAGAGCAGTGTGTCTGAGTGTGAGAGCAGTGTGTCTGAGTGTGAGAGAGCAGTGTGTCTGAGTGTGAGAGAGCAGTGTGTCTGAGTGTGTGAGAGCAGTGTGTCTGAGTGTGAGAGAGCAGTGTGTCTGAGTGTGTGAGAGCAGTGTGTCTGAGTGTGAGAGAGCAGTGTGTCTGAGTGTGAGAGAGCAGTGTGTCTGAGTGTGTGAGAGCAGTGTGTCTGAGTGTGAGGGAGCAGTGTGTCTGAGTGTGTGAGAGCAGTGTGTCTGAGTGTGTGAGAGCAGTGTGTCTGAGTGTGAGAGAGCAGTGTGTCCGAGTGTGTGAGAGCAGTGTGTCCGAGTGTGTGAGAGCAGTGTGTCCGAGTGTGAGAGAGCAGTGTGTCCGAGTGTGAGGGAGCAGTGTGTCTGAGTGTGAGAGAGCAGTGTGTCTGAGTGTGAGGGAGCAGTGTGTCTGAGTGTGAGAGAGCAGTGTGTCTGAGTGTGTGAGAGCAGTGTGTCTGAGTGTGAGGGAGCAGTGTGTCTGAGTGTGAGAGAGCAGTGTGTCTGAGTGTGTGAGAGCAGTGTGTCTGAGTGTGTGAGAGCAGTGTGTCTGAGTGTGAGAGAGCAGTGTGTCTGAGTGTGTGAGAGCAGTGTGTCTGAGTGTGTGAGAGCAGTGTGTCTGAGTGTGTGAGAGCAGTGTGTCTGAGTGTGAGAGCAGTGTGTCTGAGTGTGAGAGCAGTGTGTCTGAGTGTGAGAGAGCAGTGTGTCTGAGTGTGAGAGAGCAGTGTGTCTGAGTGTGAGAGAGCAGTGTGTCTGAGTGTGAGAGAGAGCAGTGTGTCTGAGTGTGAGAGAGCAGTGTGTCTGAGTGTGAGAGCAGTGTGTCTGAGTGTGAGAGCAGTGTGTCTGAGTGTGTCTGAGTGTGTGAGAGCAGTGTGTCTGAGTGTGAGAGAGCAGTGTGTCTGAGTGTGAGAGAGCAGTGTGTCTGAGTGTGAGAGAGCAGTGTGTCTGAGTGTGAGAGAGCAGTGTGTCTGAGTGTGAGAGAGCATGTGTCTGAGTGTGAGCAGTGTGTCTGAGTGTGTGAGAGCAGTGTGTCTGAGTGTGAGAGAGCAGTGTGTCTGAGTGTGTGAGAGCAGTGTGTCTGAGTGTGAGAGAGCAGTGTGTCTGAGTGTGTGAGAGCAGTGTGTCTGAGTGTGTGAGAGCAGTGTGTCTGAGTGTGTGAGAGCAGTGTGTCTGAGTGTGTGAGAGAGCAGTGTGTCTGAGTGTGAGAGCAGTGTGTCTGAGTGTGTGAGAGCAGTGTGTCTGAGTGTGTGAGAGAGCAGTGTGTCTGAGTGTGAGAGCAGTGTGTCTGAGTGTGTGAGAGCATGTGTCTGAGTGTGTGAGAGAGCAGTGTGCTGAGTGTGAGAGCAGTGTGTCTGAGTGTGTGAGAGCAGTGTGTCTGAGTGTGAGAGAGCAGTGTGTCTGAGTGTGAGAGAGCAGTGTGTCTGAGTGTGAGAGAGCAGTGTGTCTGAGTGTGTGAGAGCAGTGTGTCTGAGTGTGAGAGAGCAGTGTGTCTGAGTGTGAGAGAGCAGTGTGTCTGAGTGTGTGAGAGCAGTGTGTCTGAGTGTGAGAGAGCAGTGTGTCTGAGTGTGAGAGAGCAGTGTGTCTGAGTGTGAGAGCAGTGTGTCTGAATGTGAGAGCAGTGTGTCTGAATGTGAGAGCAGTGTGTCTGAGTGTGTGAGAGCAGTGTGTCTGAGTGTGAGAGAGCAGTGTGTCTGAGTGTGAGAGAGCAGTGTGTCTGAGTGTGTGAGAGCAGTGTGTCTGAGTGTGAGAGAGCAGTGTGTCTGAGTGTGTGAGAGCAGTGTGTCTGAGTGTGAGAGAGCAGTGTGTCTGAGTGTTGAGAGAGCAGTGTGTCTGAGTGTGTGAGAGCAGTGTGTCTGAGTGTGAGAGCAGTGTGTCTGAGTGTGAGAGAGCAGTGTGTCTGAGTGTGAGAGAGCAGTGTGTCTGAGTGTGAGAAGCAGTGTGTCTGAGTGTGTGAGAGCAGTGTTCTGAGTGTGAGAGAGCAGTGTCTGAGTGTGAGAGAGCAGTGTGTCTGAGTGTGTGAGAGCATGTGTCTGAGTGTGAGAGAGCAGTGTGTCTGAGTGTGAGAGCAGTGTGTCTGAGTGTGTGAGAGCAGTGTGTCTGAGTGTGAGAGAGCAGTGTGTCTGAGTGTGAGAGAGCAGTGTGTCTGAGTGTGAGAGAGCAGTGTTCTGATGTGTGAGAGCAGTGTGTCTGAGTGTGAGAGAGCAGTGTGTCTGAGTGTGTGAGAGCAGTGTGTCTGAGTGTGAGAGAGCAGTGTGTCTGAGTGTGAGAGCAGTGTGTCTGAGTGTGTAGAGCAGTGTGTCTGAGTGTGAGAGAGCAGTGTGTCTGAGTGTGAGAGAGCAGTGTGTCTGAGTGTGTGAGAGCAGTGTGTCTGAGTGTGAGAGAGCATGTGTCTGAGTGTGAGAGAGCAGTGTGTCTGAGTGTGAGAGAGCAGTGTGTCTGAGTGTGAGAGAGCAGTGTGTCTGAGTGTGTGAGAGCAGTGTGTCTGAGTGTGTGAGAGCAGTGTGTCTGAGTGTGTGAGAGCAGTGTGTCTGAGTGTGTGAGAGCAGTGTGTCTGAGTGTGAGAGAGCAGTGTGTCTGAGTGTGTGAGAGCAGTGTGTCTGAGTGTGAGAGAGCAGTGTGTCTGAGTGTGAGAGAGCAGTGTGTCTGAGTGTGAGAGCAGTGTGTCTGAGTGTGAGAGAGCAGTGTGTCTGAGTGTGAGAGAGCAGTGTGTCTGAGTGTGAGAGAGCAGTGTGTCTGAGTGTGAGAGCAGTGTGTCTGAGTGTGTGAGAGCAGTGTGTCTGAGTGTGAGAGAGCAGTGTGTCTGAGTGTGAGAGAGCAGTGTGTCTGAGTGTGTGAGAGCAGTGTGTCTGAGTGTGTGAGAGCAGTGTGTCTGAGTGTGAGAGAGCAGTGTGTCTGAGTGTGTGAGAGCAGTGTGTCTAAGTGTGAGAGAGCAGTGTGTCTGAGTGTGAGAGAGCAGTGTGTCTGAGTGTGTGAGAGCAGTGTGTCTGAGTTTGAGAGCAGTGTGTCTGAGTGTGAGAGAGCAGTGTGTCTGAGTGTGAGAGAGCAGTGTGTCTGAGTGTGTGAGAGCAGTGTGTCTGAGTGTGAGAGCAGTGTGTCTGAGTGTGAGAGAGCAGTGTGTCTGAGTGTGAGAGAGCAGTGTGTCTGAGTGTGAGAGAGCAGTGTGTCTGAGTGTGAGAGAGCAGTGTGTCTGAGTGTGTGAGAGCAGTGTGTCTGAGTGTGTAGAGCAGTGTGTCTGAGTGTGAGAGAGCAGTGTGTCTGAGTGTGTGAGAGCAGTGTGTCTGAGTGTGTGAGAGCAGTGTGTCTGAGTGTGAGAGAGCAGTGTGTCTGAGTGTGAGGGAGCAGTGTGTCTGAGTGTGAGAGAGCAGTGTGTCTGAGTGTGAGAGAGCAGTGTGTCTGAGTGTGAGAGAGCAGTGTGTCTGAGTGTGAGAGAGCAGTGTGTCTGAGTGTGTGAGAGCAGTGTGTCTGAGTGTGAGAGAGCAGTGTGTCTGAGTGTGAGAGAGCAGTGTGTCTGAGTGTGTGAGAGCAGTGTGTCTGAGTGTGAGAGCAGTGTGTCTGAGTGTGAGAGAGCAGTGTTCTGAGTGTGTGAGAGCAGTGTGTCTGAGTGTGAGAGAGCATGTGTCTGAGTGTGTGAGAGCAGTGTGTCTGAGTGTGAGAGAGCAGTGTGTCTGAGTGTGTGAGAGCAGTGTGTCTGAGTGTGTGAGAGCAGTGTGTCTGAGTGTGAGAGAGCAGTGTGTCTGAGTGTGTGAGAGCAGTGTGTCTAAGTGTGTGAGAGCAGTGTGTCTGAGTGTGTGAGAGCAGTGTGTCTGAGTGTGTGAGAGCAGTGTGTCTGAGTGTGTGAGAGCAGTGTGTCTGAGTGTGAGAGAGCAGTGTGTACAGTTAGTGCGATGGCGTCGTCTGTGGATCTGTTGGAGCGGTATGCAAACTGGTGAGTGTCCATATTGGCAGGAAGCACAGATGGTCTTCTGGAAGAACAGTCCAACATTCCCTTAAACACTCTCCTAACCCGCGTGGAGAGACTTCCCAGAAGAGCTGAAGCTGTTACAGCTGCAAAGGTTGAACCACCATCATATTAAAGCGTATGGATTAAGAATTATATATATATAATCAGCACGCTATTTTAAAATGAAAACAATCACAATTATACACCAGAGAAAAACTTTTATTATATTTTACCACGAGAGTAACAACTCTGTAGGTTAGTTTGTTATAAACTAATGGATCTTATGAATCTTATCTTTTTTCAGAAAAATAAACATCTGAGAGAAAATATACAGACTTACAGAAAATAAACAAACGAACAAAATGTGCAGCATGTAATTGTACTTTCCCGGCTCGCGCTACCAACTAGCCAATCACACACAGTCACACGGGGGAGGAGTTATTGCTACAGTTTAACTTAAACTAATTAATACTGGAGGTTTTGTGGGCTCCAGCACATACAACCAAATTAGCATATTCAGGCTCCACCCACAAATGTGTTTACATTCACAGATTTTTAACAATAAACACAGAAACTGTATATGAATAATAGTTTCTCATTAGGTTGAGTGTATAACTCTAAATGTAGGTATTGTATATAAACTGAGTTACAGTTTCTCATTAGGTTGAATGTATAACTCTAAATGTAGGTATTGTATATAAACTGAGTTACAGTTTCTCATTAGGTTGAATGAAAGCTTGACCAACTTGACAACAGTAGCTATGAAAGAACACAGTTGTGGGCGGAGCCTGGAGAGTGTAATTCAATCATGAACTCAGTTACATATAATTTATCATGCTAACTCCAGGCCATTGGCTTTAGTTCATTGTTAGCAACATTAGCGTTATTCAAATGAACTGATATTAACAGAACATGGTAACAACTGTACACTACACATTAATTAGAATAATAATTAGCATATTAATTAACTGGTGTTAGGTTAACTGAGTCTTAGTATTAGTACTGATATCAGGGACAGTTTCTGGGTTTAATTACTCGTAGAAGGCAGGTTTGGTTAACTGGACAGGTGTGTAAAAGTTTGTGAGCCCTGCAGAGAGTGTTTGTGTTGTGTAAGTGATTCTGTAAGTTCGTTAGTCGTACATAAAAGGAAATATAACACGTTAGCATCGGACATTCAAACCACACCGCTGTGATTATATAAACATATACATACGTACAGAGACGTGGAGAGATACGAAATAATAAGAAAATTAAGCCAATCAGTAAATCAGACTAACGTTAGCATTGTTTAAACTTTCTTATTTATGAATATTTTAATTAAGAATGTCTTAATTATATAGAATTTTCAGATTATTATCTCTTTAATTACATTTGGTAGTGCTTTGAAAAGATACTTTCATCACTTTAAGATTATGAAATAATAGAAACTGATAATTACGACTCGCAGCACAAACGATGACGTATTTGGCACCTTTTTCGTTTCTCCTTCAGAAAGACTGCATCATGTTCACGTCTGTTATTAGATCTGATATTACTAAACCACTGACGAGCAGAGAGACCATCAACAAACCTTTAACATCTATAACATACAGTACATAACAGCAGGCCTGAGACTCCTAACAACCACCTGGAACACCTGCTAGACCCACCATGGCATGAGGGTGCTAGTGGAGAAACAATGGATCTGGCATCCCTCATAGCTGTTTCAGTGACAACTCAGAACACAGCTATTCAGAACCACCGTCGCCCCCTACGCCTCCTGTAGTGTATTACAGTCTGTCAGAACCACCGTCGCCCCCTACGCTTCCTGTAGTGTATTACAGTCAGTCAGAACCACCGTCGCCCCTACGCTTCCTGTAGTTTATTACAGTCTGTCAGAACCACCGTCGCCCCCTACGCTTCCTGTAGTGTATTACAGTCTGTCAGAACCACCGTCGCCCCCTACGCTTCCTGTAGTGTATTACAGTCAGTCAGAACCACCGTCGCCCCCTACGCCTCCTGTAGTGTATTACAGTCAGTCAGAACCACCGTCGCCCCCTACGCCTCCTGTAGTGTATTACAGTCTGTCAGAACCACCGTCGCCCCCTACACTTCCTGTAGTGTATTACAGTCTGTCAGAACCACCGTCCGCCACCACGCGCTTCCTGTAGTGTATTACAGTCTGTCAGAACCACCGTCGCCCCCTACGCTTCCTGTAGTGTATTACAGTCTGTTAGAAACCACCGTCGCCCCCTACGCTTCCTGTAGTGTATTACAGTCTGTCAGAACCACCGTCGCCCCTACGCCTCTGTAGTGTATTACAGTCTGTCAGAACCACCGTCGCCCCCTACGCTTCCTGTAGTGTATTACAGTCAGTCAGAACCACCGTCGCCCCCTACGCCTCCTGTAGTATTACAGTCTGTCAGAACCACCGTCGCCCCCTACGCTTCCTGTAGTGTATTACAGTCAGTCAGAACCACCGTCGCCCCCTACGCTTCCTGTAGTGTATTACAGTCTGTCAGAACCACCGTCGCCCCCTACGCTTCCTGTAGTGTATTACAGTCTGTTAGAACCACCGTCGCCCCCTACGCTTCCTGTAGTGTATTACAGTCTGTCAGAACCACCGTCGCCCCCTACGCCTCCTGTAGTGTATTACAGTCTGTCAGAACCACCGTCGCCCCCTACGCTTCCTGTAGTGTATTACAGTCAGTCAGAACCACCGTCGCCC
>CM038710.1:1096938-1119049 GCA_021613375.1 Megaleporinus macrocephalus
TAATTAACAGAATAGAGACTCAATTAACAGAATAGAGACTCAGGAGACTCAATTAACAGAAGAGACTCAGTACAGACTCAATTAACAGAAGAGAGACTCAGTAGAGACTCAATGAACAGAATAGAGACTCAGTACAGACTCAATGAACAGAATAGAGACTCAGTACAGACTCAATAAACAGAACAGAGACTCAGTAGAGACTCAATAAACAGAACAGAGACTCAGTAGAGACTCAATAAACAGAACAGAGACTCAGTAGAGACTCAATGAACAGAATAGAGACTCAGTACAGACTCAATGAACAGAATAGAGACTCAGTACAGACTCAATAAACAGAACAGAGACTCAGTAGAGACTCAATAAACAGAACAGAGACTCAGTAGAGACTCAATAAACAGAACAGAGACTCAGTAGAGACTCAATTAACAGAACAGAGACTCAGTAGAGACTCAATTAACAGAATAGAGACTCAGTAGAGACTCAATGAACAGAATAGAGACTCAGTACAGACTCAATAAACAGAACAGAGACTCAGTACAGACTCAATAAACAGAACAGAGACTCAGTAGAGACTCAATTAACAGAATAGAGACTCAGTAGAGACTCAATGAACAGAATAGAGACTCAGTACAGACTCAATTAACAGAACAGAGACTCAGTACAGACTCAATTAACAGAATAGAGACTCAGGAGAGACTCAATTAACAGAAGAGACTCAGTACAGACTCAATTAACAGAAGTGTTTATATCAGACTGACTACAGGGAGGTTTTTGGAAACCTCTGAATCCTTTACTGCCCACCGTCTTCCACTGAGAGTAGATGTTTAACAGATGCACCAGGTACGGGTTAGGAAAACACTGGAGTACTGATATAAGACCTCCTGGTTCTGGTTCTGAGGTACACCGTGGGCTCCAGGTTGAGAAACGTCACTGATCTGCACTGCAGTTCAGTAAAACACCCCCCCGAACACATCACAGGGGGCCTGAGGGGCGGAGCAGCTGCTGACTCAGACCCGGCCCACTGCTGTGGTTCTGCAGGAGGAGCGTGATGGAGAGAAGATGGAATGAAGGAGAAGACTGAGGACTTCCTGTTTTGTGTGGTGATACGTTCATATTAACTTATACTGAAACACACACGGCATGGAGGTAACAATCACCACACTGTCCAAACTACACTTCCCAGCATGCATCTGAGAGCTCATGCCATCCACAGATGACAGTGGGCATGCAGGGCAGTGATGGATGGAAAAGGAGGCGACGGTGAGATTTCCACCAATCAGAAGCCTTACCTCCAACTCCGTTGCAGATCGGAGGAGGAAAAGCTACGACGGTAGCAGAAGAAGCAAACAGAGCTATTAGAGAACACGCAGAACCCGGTTCCACTGATACACCAGGAGAACCAGCACCAGAGACAGAGAGACAGAGAGAGAGAGAGAGAGACAGAGAGAGAGAGAGAGACAGAGAGAGAGAGTTAGACAGAGAGACAGAGAGAGAGATACAGAGAGAGAGAGAGAGAGAGAGAGAGAGAGAGAGAGAGAGAGAGAGAGAGATACAGACAGAGAGAGAGAGATACAGACAGAGAGAGAGAGAGAGAGAGATAGAGAGATACAGAGAGAGAGAGAGAGAGAGAGAGAGAGATAGGAGACAGAGAGATACAGAGAGAGAGAGAGAGAGAGATAGAGAGACAGAGAGAGAGAGAGAGAGAGAGAGAGAAGAGATACAGAGAGAGAGAGACACAGAGAGAGATACAGAGAGAGAGAGAGAGAGAGAGATACAGAGAGATACAGACAGAGAGAGAGAGAGAGAGACAGAGAGAGAGAGATACAGAGAGAGAGAGAGAGAGAGATACAGAGAGAGAGAGAGACAGAGAGACAGAGAGAGAGAGAGAGACAGAGAGAGAGAGAGACAGAGAGACAGAGAGAGAGAGAGATACAGAGAGAGATACAGAGAGA
Source organism: Megaleporinus macrocephalus (assembly GCA_021613375.1). Lineage (NCBI taxonomy): Eukaryota > Metazoa > Chordata > Actinopteri > Characiformes > Anostomidae > Megaleporinus > Megaleporinus macrocephalus. The sequence goes on from CM038710.1 coordinate 1,098,891, forward strand.
GAGAGAGATACAGAGAGAGATACAGAGAGAGATACAGAGAGAGATACAGAGAGAGAGATACAGAGAGAGAGAGAGAGATACAGAGAGAGAGAGAGATACAGAGAGAGAGAGAGATACAGAGAGAGATACAGAGAGAGATACAGAGAGAGATAGAGAGAGAGAGAGAGAGATACAGAGAGAGAGAGAGAGAGATACAGAGAGAGAGAGAGAGATACAGAGAGAGAGAGGAGAGGATACAGAGAGAGAGAGAGAGAGAGAGAGATACAGAGAGAGAGAGAGAGATACACAGAGAGAGAGACAGAGAGAGATACGGACAGAGAGAGGGACATACAGAGAGAGATACAGAGAGAGGGACATACAGAGAGAGAGATAGAGAGAGAGAGAGAGAGATACAGAGAGAAGAGAGAGATACAGAGAGAGAGAGAGAGAGAGACATACAGAGAGAGATACAGAGAGAGAGAGAGATAGAGAGAGAGAGAGAGAGATATACAGAGAGAGAGAGAGAGATACAGAGAGAGAGAGAGAGAGATACAGAGAGAGAGAGAGAGAGATACAGAGAGAGAGACTGTATGTATATATGATATCAGTAGGAACTGTGTGTATACTGTACCTGTGCTGACGGCTCTGCTCACGTTCTCCCCTAAAATACAAACACATCATCAGTAAATCACAGCATTCACCACTATATATATATATATGTGTGTGTGTGTGTGTATATATGTAGGTGTGTATTTGTGTGTATGGAGATATATATATATATGTGTGTGTGTGTGTATATGTGTATATGTGTGAGTGTGTGTGTGTGTGTGTGTGTATGTGTGTGTGTGTGTGTGTGTGTGTGTGTGTGTGTGTGTGTGTGTGTGTGTGTGTGTGTACTGGTCTAACACACTCACTGGACTTGCGGTTGTCCTCGTTGTCGTGGTACAGTCTCCTCACTCTCTCCACCAGCTCCCACTTCTCACAGCAGCCTGAGTAACTCACAAAGTTCCTCGCCAGGATCTCCTTCAGCTGTCTGACGCTCAGCTGCTCCACGTCCTCCACGCTGGACAGGTCAGAGAGGGACGCCCGCGCTGACCGCCGCACTGCCGGACTCACCTGACCAACACCATCAAAACACATACTGAGGATTATACTATTAGCTGTATGTGTGGTGTTCCTGATATCCTACTTTATTAATAGATTATTATTATTATTATTATTAATATTAATATTAGTATCATTAACGACTGTGCAGCTCATTAACAGGACGCTATTAACTGACCTCCGGCGTGCGGTCAGCTGGCTCCAGGTTGAGGAGTGAGGTGGAGTCTCCGAGGTCCTACAACACCAACCACACAACAACACAACAGTCACATGACTCACGAGTAACAGAGTGCGTTTAGAAACGGGCTAAGCTGTTAGCATTAGCGAGGATTAGCCAGTGAGTGACCGAGGTCATTAATGAAACTTGTAGCGCTGAGTCACCAGTACAGCACGGAGACCAGCAGCGGCCCAGTTAGAGATACTGGTCTCTTACTGAAGTGGGACAGCGCTGGACTCGGAGGTGGGACAGCGCTGGACTCTGAGGTGGGACAGGGCTGGACTCGGAGGTGGGACAGCGCTGGACTCCGAGGTGGGACAGGGCTGGACTCGGAGGTGGGACAGCGCTGGACTCCGAGGTGGGACAGGGCTGGACTCTGAGGTGGGACAGGGCTGGACTCTGAGGTGGGACAGGGCTGGACTCTGAGGTGGGACAGCGCTGGACTCCGAGGTGGGACAGGGCTGGACTCGGAGGTGGGACAGCGCTGGACTCCGAGGTGGGACAGCGCTGGACTCCGAGGTGGGACAGCGCTGGACTCCGAGGTGGGACAGCGCTGGACTCCGAGGTGGGACAGGGCTGGACTCGGAGGTGGGACAGCGCTGGACTCCGAGGTGGGACAGGGCTGGACTCGGAGGTGGGACAGCGCTGGACTCCGAGGTGGGACAGCGCTGGACTCCGAGGTGGGACAGCGCTGGACTCCGAGGTGGGACAGCGCTGGACTCCGAGGTGGGACAGCGCTGGACTGTGATCTATTGCTCTGGGTGCGGCTCGTCACTACTGCTCAACACTTACTAACCAACAGAAAGCGTTTCCAACACACCTGATTGGTGGATCCTGAGCTGTTACTCCTGCTGATTGGTTCTCCGTGTGAAGGGGGCAGCAGAGGGGCGGGGTCTGCGGTGGACGAGCCATACAGTGGGCGTGTCTGTAGAGTGGGCGTGTCATCCTCACTCTCCGCCCCCTGGTGACACAGCACCAAGTCAACCAGGTCTTCCTTTTCCCTGTAGGAACCAAGAACAGAACACAGTCCGACACTCGCTTAGCTCTAGACGGAAGAACGGTTCTACAGGGTACCGGCATGTGTCGGTGTTGACGTTCCACTGTGTCAGTATGGGTTCTATAGGATGGTTCTACAGGGTACCGGCATGTGTCGGTGTTGACGTTCCACTGTGTCAGTATGGGTTCTATAGGATGGTTCTACAGGGTACCTGCATGTGTCTGTGTTGACGTTCCACTGTGTCAGTATGGGTTCTATAGGATGGTTCTACAGGGTACCTGCATGTGTCTGTGTTGACGTTCCACTGTGTCAGTATAGGTTCTAGAGGATGGTTCTACAGGGTACCGGCATGTGTCTGTGTTGACGTTCCACTGTGTCAGTATGGGTTCTAGAGGATGGTTCTACAGGGTACCTGCATGTGTCTGTGTTGACGTTCCACTGTGTCAGTATGGGTTCTAGAGGATGGTTCTACAGGGTACCTGCATGTGTCGGTGTTGACGTTCCACTGTGTCAGTATGGGTTCTATAGGATGGTTCTACAGGGTACCTGCATGTGTCTGTGTTGACGTTCCACTGTGTCAGTATGGGTTCTATAGGATGGTTCTACAGGGTACCTGCATGTGTCTGTGTTGACGTTCCACTGTGTCAGTATGGGTTCTATAGGATGGTTCTACAGGGTACCTGCATGTGTCGGTGTTGACGTTGCGCAGCGTCAGGTACTGCCGCAAGTCTTTGACCCGCAGGCGCATTAGCCGCGGCCGCTGGAAGGCCGTCCCCTTCAGCAGGTGACAGGTAGTGCACCTGCGCAGGTTCTCCTGCAGGACCGAGCACATCGAGCAGAAACTCTTCTTACAGTCGCAGCACAGGTGCTGAAACAAACACAGCAAAGATCAGAGATAAACACAGAGACAGAGACAAACACAAAGACAAACACAGAGACAAACACAGAGACAAACACAGTGACAAACACAGAGACAAACACAGAGACAAACAGAGTAAACAGAGACAAACACAGAGACAAACAGAGATAAACACAGAGACAAACACAGAGACAAACACAGAGACAAACACAGAGACAAACAGAGAGACAAACACAGAGACAAACAGAGAGACAAACACAGAGACAAACAGAGACAAACACAGAGACAAACACAGAGACAAACAGATAAACACAGAGTAAAAGAACAGTCTATGAGTGGTGGTCCTGACATCTGTTGTGTAACGTTAATAATAATAATAATAATAATAATAATAATAATAATAATAATAGTAATAATAATAATAGTAATAGTAGTAATAATAATAATAATGATAATGATAGTAATAATAATAGTAATAATGATAATAATAGTAATAATAATAATAATAATAATAGTAATAATAGTAATAATAGTAATAATAATAATAATAATAATAGTAATAATAATAATAGTAATAATAATAATAATAATAATAAAAGCTCCAGAGAGCGGCTGATGCTCACCCTCCTCCTGAAGACGGAGAAGCTCTGTCCGCAGGCCTGGCAGACCAGGCTGGTGGGGTTGGGAGGGTAAGTGGAGTATCCCGCAGACGGAGCGAAGCGGAACGGCCCGGCGCCTCCGAAGCCCGCCTGCTGCCCCCTCACTGCCCCCGTGCCCATTACCTCATTCAGCAAACCACAGCACGATGCCCACATACAGGAGGCTCCCGCCTGAACACAGAGAGAAACACAGTCAGTTCCAGCATCCTCTCTCATAACAGACATTCCTCAACATTCCCAGCGTTCCCAGCGTTCCCGCTCCTGTCCCAACCGCTCCGGAACAGGCCGCAGGCACCAACACCCACATACAAAACCTGAAACATCTTTATTCAGTCCCGCCGTGTGACCCTGCAGCTCACGCAGGACGTCCTGCTCCTCCGAAACGCGAGCCAGTGACTCGAGATCAGCCTCATTAGACATGACAGCGAGGCGGCGCTGAGGGATTAGTGCCCCTCAAATAACCCACAGTCACCCAGACCTCCCAGTGACGACCAGAGGACGGGATTTAAGGGGGAAAGCCTGAGATGTTCACAGAAACCAGCTGTTACATCACTCTCAGACTCCGGGGGGGGGGAGTGTAAAGTCATGTCACTCTCAGTCTGAGGGACTTGGAGCAACTTCTCAGCACCTGTACTTCTAAACACCGCCGAGGCTTCCTGAGCAGCTATTTCGGTTTAAGCCGCTGATCTAACTACAGGTATAAGCTACCTGGAGGAACCGGCCAGTCACCTGATACCGGCAACAGCCCGGCAACAGCCCGGCAACAGCCCGGCAACAGCCCGGCAACAGCCCGGCAACAGCCCGGCAACAGCCCGGCAACACCTACCAACAAACTTCAGCTAAAGCTAGCCGGAGCTCCAACTACACCTCACAACCAGCGCATATACCTGGAGTTCCCGGCTTGTAGACGCGTAACCAGTTACATCACACTTTAGTATCACTAATAAACAAAAACAAGCTTTATGTTGTTTATTTACAGGCTGCAGCGCTAAACAGCCCAACTTACTGTTAGCAGCAGAGCTAGCGCAGGGTTAGCATCTCTGGCTCAGTGAGGATCAGCACCACCTTAAAAAGACCTACACACGTAATAACCGGCCGGTAACGACGGACAGTACCTTCATATCCTCTCCCGGTGGTGGAGGAGCTGGTTTAGATGGACAGGCTGGCCGCTGCGAGGTCCGAGAACACCAACAGCTCCAGCAACGGATACTGCTTCATCTTCACTCACTCTGAGGCTCCGTCCCATTCTGAGCTAACGCTCCCTGCGCCCTACTCCCTACGCGGCTAGACTCCGCCCTCTCAGGGCGGTGTGCCCATATGACACGAGTTTGTTTGTATATGCTGTGTACTAACTTTACTAGATAGATAAATTCTGCTTTGCTGTCGTTGCTTAGCATAGTGCAACAATAAATATAATAATAAAATAAGAAATATATAAATATATCTATGGGTATGTGCCTATAAAGAGATGTGGATTTATATACATATGCATAGACGTGTGTTGAATAGAAATATACAATATATATACAAATGCAATATATAATATTATACAAACACTATGTGTAATATGTAACATCAATATGATATGAAGCAATAAATTATAAGCACAGAAAATAAAGTATGTACAGTAAATATGTACAGCAATGGCCAAAAGTAAAAAGTAAAGGTAATAAACTGACACAAAACACAGTATGTTTTTTTTCAGCCCTACCTTAGTCCCCCCGAAAGGGCGCCACGACCCCCTGTTGATTTTAAACCCATTTAATTTAATCTACTAAATTTTACCTACTCTCCTTGTACTTGGTTCACTAGATTTCTAGGATACTATCTTATTTTTAACTAACTTTTGTAAACAAATGCTTATAATCTGTTTAATTTTATTACTCCATCATTTTCCCTGTTTTATTAATAATCAATATTTTGCAGATTCCTGAGAAAATCTAAGAAATTTGCTGAGAAATCTTTATAAATTTAATAAGGTGCCCTACGTAGGCTGCCTAAACATCCCCAACCAATCACAGCACCGTTTCCAAGAGCCGCCACAACTCCCAGCCAATCGCGTTCACGTTGTTTTTCCCACCCGTGTTCCGACAACATTCGCCTACAGTGCTTTAGGATTGGTGAATAGTTTGTGCTTGGGAGCAACCAGCCAATAGTAGCACGAGAGGAGGGGACGCTCTTAGCAATCCCGGCGCTTGTGGGCGGGACTTTCCGGAATACGGGCGGGAAAGCGATTTGAAGCTTAGCGTGGCAGCTAACTGAATCTAAAAGCCTCGTAAATGTTGATAAATAGTGATTTAAACTCATATCTGACAGGAATTACCTCAGAAAATCGATCTATAAGATATGGATTACGTTTAAATCGATAATGAACGCGCGCGAGGGAGCGAAAACATAGTCCGGCGAGCTAAGCTAACGTGTCAGTTGAGTGGAGTTGTGAGGAAAGTCGATTATTGTTCGTTTTTAAAGCCGGTTATTCGTCCCGGAATGGCGAGTGTACACGAGAGTTTGTATTTTAATCCGATGATGACTAACGGGGTGGTCCAGGCGAATATATTCGGGATTAAAGACTGGGTCACTCCCTACAAGATAGCAGTTTTAGCTTTGCTGCATGAGATGGCCACCACAAAACCCATGGCTCTTCTGGACCGAGACGATTAAACAAGCTTATTTTACCTTTACAGCAGGTTAGTAAACCTATTTGGTCTTTTATTACAGCAGAAATACAATTTCCTGGAGAACCTGATGTGGAATTGTTCGTTCCACCTTAAATGGTGCACAGTTACATTCTGGCGCCCGCAGGGCATTTAAGGTGGAACGAACAATTCGAATATAAAGCCAGTTTCATCCTTCTGGAGGTGTTTAATCACTACATACATACATACATACATACAACGGTTCTGTGTAGAACCATGGAACACCCAAAGAACCATCTGCATGCTTAAAGGGTTCTCTGCCTGGTGACATGGAATTTGGATTGATGGAGAAGGTTTTGTATATGGTTCTAGCACCAGAAGTGGTCCTTCAATGGTTCATTAGTAAAGACAGTGGACTTGTGTAGAACCATAAACACTTAAAGGGTTCTCTGCCTGGTGAAATGGTCTTTGGATTGATGGGGCATGTGTTGTATATGGTTCTAGCACCAGAAGTGATTCTTCAATGGTTCGTTAGTAAAGACAGTGGATTTGTGTAGAACAGTGAACACCTAAATGGTTCTCTGCCTGGTGTAATGGTTTTTTGGATTGATGGAGCATGTGTTGTATATGGTTCTATCACCAGAAGTGGATCTTCAAGGGTTTGAGTAGACAGTGGATTTGTCTAGAACCGTGAACACCTAAATGGTTGTCTGCACAGTGAACTGGTAATTTGGATTGATGGAGCATGTGTTGTACATGGTTCTAGCACCAGAAGCGGTTCTTCAAGGGTTCTTTAGTAAAGACAGTGGATTTGTGTAGAGCCATAAACACTTAAATGGTTCTCTGCACAGTGAACTGGTACTTTGGATTGATGGAGAAGGTGTTGTATATGGTTCTAGCACCAAAAAGCATTCTGATTTTGTTGCGCTCTTAAGAGGATGATTCTTTTAAGGGTTCCGCGTGTAGAACCATGAACACCTGTTTGGTTCTTTGCACAGTGAAATTGCTTTTCATATCAGTGGAGAATGAGTTGTACATGGTTCTAGCACAAGAAAGGGTTCTGCTTTAGTAACACTCAAAAAAGATGGTACTGTAGTAAAGACAGTAGTAGACAGTGGATTTGTCTAGAACCGTGAACACCTAAATGGTTGTCTGCACAGTGAACTGGTAATTTGGATTGATGGAGCATGTGTTGTATATGGTTCTAGCTCCAGATGTGGTTCTTTAAGGGTTCTTTAGTAAAGACAGCGGTTCTGTGCAGAGCCTTAAACACTTAAATGGTTCTCTGCCTGGTGAAATGGTTATTTGGATTGACGGAAAAAGTGGTGTATATGGTTCTAGCACCTTTCTGCTTATGTAACACTCTTAAAAAAGGTGGGTCTTCAAACGTTCTTAAGTAAGGGCCAGGTTTCTGTGTAGAACCATGCACCATGGTTCTCTGCCTGGTAAAATGGTCTCCAGATTGATGGAGAATGAGTTGTATATGGTTCTAGCACCAGAAAGTGTTCTGCTTTTGTTGTGCTGCTAAAAACGGTGGTTCTTTTACAGGTTCCTTAGTAAAGGCAGTGTTTTTGTCAAGGCCTATGAACACCTAAATGGTTCTCTGCACAGTGAAATGGTTCTCCAGATGGAGAATGTGCTGGAGTGTTTTTAAACACTGTGTCCACTCACTGTCCACTCTATTAGACACTCCTACTACTTGCTGGTCCACCTTGTAGATGTAAAGTCAGAGACAGTAGCTCATCTGCTGCTGCACAGTTTGTGTTCCTCTAGTTCTTCATCAGTGGACACAGGACGCCGCCCACAGGACACTGCTGTCCGGATAGTTTTGGTTGGTGGACGATTCTCAGTCCAGCAGTGACACTGAGGTGTTTAAACACTCCAGCAGCAGCACTGCTGTGTCTGATCCACTCACACCAGCACAACACACACCAACACACCACCACCATCAGTGTCACTGCAGTGCTGAGAATGACCCACCTCCCTAATAGTATCTGCTCTGTGGGGGTCCTGTGGGGGTCCTGATCATTAAAGTACAGAGTAATAAAGTATACAGAGAATCAGATGAACTACAGTCTGTAAGTGGAGCTCCTGTATGGTCAGTGGAGCTGATACAGTGGACAGTGAGTGGAGGTCCTGTATGGTCAGTGGAGCTGATACAGTGGACAGTGAGTGGAGGTCCTGTATGGTCAGTGGAGCTGATACAGTGGACAGTGAGTGGAGGTCCTGTATGGTCAGTGGAGCTGATACAGTGGACAGTGAGTGGAGGTCCTGTATGGTCAGTGGAGCTGATACAGTGGACAGTGAGTGGAGGTCCTGTATGGTCAGTGGAGCTGATACAGTGGACAGTGAGTGGAGGTCCTGTATGGTCAGTGGAGCTGATACAGTGGACAGTGAGTGGAGGTCCTGTATGGTCAGTGGAGCTGATACAGTGGACAGTGAGTGGAGGTCCTGTATGGTCAGTGGAGCTGATACAGTGGACAGTGAGTGGAGGTCCTGTATGGTCAGTGGAGCTGATACAGTGGACAGTGAGTGGAGGTCCTGTATGGTCAGTGGAGCTGATACAGTGGACAGTGAGTGGAGGTCCTGTATGGTCAGTGGAGCTGATACAGTGGACAGTGAGTGGAGGTCCTGTATGGTCAGTGGAGCTGATACAGTGGACAGTGAGTAGGTCCTGTATGGTCAGAGACAGTGAGTGGAGGTCCTGTATGGTCAGTGGAGCTGATACAGTGGACAGTGAGTGGAGGTCCTGTATGGTCAGTGGAGCTGATACAGTGGACAGTGAGTGGAGTCCTGTATGGTCAGTGGAGCTGATACAGTGGACAGTGAGTGGAGGTCCTGTATGGTCAGTGACAGTGAGTGGAGGTCCTGTATGGTCAGTGGAGCTGATACAGTGGACAGTGAGTGGAGGTCCTGTATGGTCAGTGGAGCTGATACAGTGGACAGTGAGTGGAGGTCCTGTATGGTCAGTGGAGCTGATACAGTGGACAGTGAGTGGAGGTCCTGTATGGTCAGTGGAGCTGATACAGTGGACAGTGAGTGGAGGTCCTGTATGGTCAGTGGAGCAGTGAGTGGAGGTCCTGTATGGTCAGTGGAGCTGATACAGTGGACAGTGAGTGGAGGTCCTGTATGGTCAGTGGAGCTGATACAGTGGACAGTGAGTGGAGGTCCTGTATGGTCAGTGGAGCTGATACAGTGGACAGTGAGTGGAGGTCCTGTATGGTCAGTGGAGCTGATACAGTGGACAGTGAGTGGAGGTCCTGTATGGTCAGTGGAGCTGATACAGTGGACAGTGAGTGGAGGTCCAGTATGGTCAGTGGACAGTGAGTGGAGGTCCTGTATGGTCAGTGGAGCTGACACAGTGGACAGTGAGTGGAGGTCCAGTATGGTCAGTGGAGCTGATACAGTGGACAGTGGGTGGAGATATGAGGAGGTGGGTTTATGTTAATGTGTTTTTCTTCCAGGGTCCAGATTTAACGTTCGAGCAGTTCCTGAAGACGGTGGAGGAGTGCTGTCCTCAGATGGTGAACACGTGAAGCTCAGGTAGCCTGTGTTGGTCTGCAGGTCTTGGTTTGGTACCTCTCGTTTATGTTCTCCCTCATTCTCCGTGCTTATGTCTTCATTCAGGCTGTTCCTGATGGCTGACCGAGAGCTGCAGGACATGGAGCACTTCTTCACCATTCTGCCCAACGCGTTCAGCGATTCGGAGGCGTTTAAGACCAGCGTTGTGGGTAAGCGGGTCACCATCACCAGCCGTGGTGTTCAGTCATAGCCTGCTTCATGTTCTCTCATCTCAAACCCACCTCAGATGTTAGTTAATTAGCGCTGTGGACAGTTGTTAGACTTCTGCTGCGGTGCTGGTCGCTGTCCTGCAGTCCTGTCCACCTGTAATGAATGTATAGTGTGTTGATGCTGTGTGTGAGTGTGTTGACCGAGGTTCTAGGTCACGTGTTCTCAGCTGTGTTCTCTCTCTCTGTCTGTCTCTGCAGGTCTGTTCATGCGTCAGATGCTGCTGGCCTACAATAAACTGTCCTTCAGTCAGGTCTACAAACTCTACCGGTCCCTGCAGCAGTACTGCCACCGCAGCGGGAGACCCCAGCGCAACCTCTCGGCACTGGCCACCGAGGACATGGAGCTGACCACAATGAGGACACCGGCGCAGACCCCATGGAGAAGGACGAGCTGGATATGGGACCACTGCACCAGTCGGACCTCCGGTCAGTGAGCTGAGAGTCTCAGTCTGAACATATATATATATAATTTTTACTTATTATATAAATTTATATTCAGGGTGAGTCAAAAGTATCAGGACAGCCTTTTATTTCAGAACTGAAAGGGAAGATGGTGTATCTGAAGACCCCAGCAAGTAACTGATGAGGGGGTCTATCTTTTAGACTATGTCCTGAACATGTCCACCGACTTGAAAGCCGTCATATCGGATCAAGGGCAATTTTTTTAATGGAAGGTGGTCGTGTAGAAGATCAAAGAAGACGAGAATGCCTTCAGATCTGTTTTCAGCTCCAGGGTCAGCTCTCTGAACATGGGGTTCAATGTGGTTGTGTTTGTTACTTTCTGTGTTGGTAAAGTTTGAACCACAAGAGATATTACTTATCTGATTACATCAATCAATCAATTACTGATCAGTTCTGGTCTTCTATGATCTGCTACACCACCACCTTCCCACTGGAAAAACTTGCCCTTGATCCAGTCGAGTTAAAAGAAGGTATTTCTGTAGAATTAAATGACTAGAAATTTAGATTTTTTTATTTATTTATTTATTTTTACAATAATTAAAAATACACTGTTATTGTTTATTAAGAAGTTAGTTTTTGTAGATTTTCACTGAATACATTATTTTCATAATATTTTAGAATTTAAAACTGTTCTCCCCTTTTGTTTACACACAGCGGAATTTTACCTCCACATTAACCCATCCGTGCAGTGAAACACCCACATATACACACACACACTAGGGGCAGTGTAACACCCACATATACACATACTAGTGAATACACACTAGGGGGCAGTCAAACACCCATATACACACCGCTAGGGGCAGCCCTATCCGCGGTATCGGAGCAGTTGTGGGTTTGATGTGTTGTTCAAGCCCACTTCAGTCACTGGTTTAGGGGATCGAACCGGCGACCTTCCAGTTACAAGACCGCATGCCTAACCCTCAGCCCACAAAGGCTGTTTCAGAAGTGGGATATATACGTACTAATATATATAATATATATATATATATATATATATATATATAAATATAATATATATATAATATATATATATATATCTCAATGTTTATAAATTTTATAATATTATTCAATAAATTCATTGCAGCTTTACCTGATCAGTAACTGTATTATTATTATTATTATTATTATAATTGTGAGGTGTTCAGTACAGCTGTGGGAGGAGTCTCTGATCGAAGTTTTTAAATTGAAGTTGTTAAATTGTGTTGCTCTTTTTTTTTTTCTGTAGCTCTGACGAGACTCGAGGTCCGCTCTCTCAGAAACAGGCCGAGTACTTCCTCGCTCGACAGGTCAGCTACGACCCAGAGAAACACAGTTCTCCATACTCTACTTCACAGCAGTTTATACATTAAACCAAGACAAAGGCAGGCTGTGTAATTCTGGGACATAATCAGAGGGTTCTCAGTGAACGTCTAGTCTTATCGTGGTGCGGTTGTGGTTCTTTCAGGCGTATCTGTTGAAGAACGATGAGAATAAAGCCATGAAGCCGGCAAAGCTGCAGGACGAGCTCAACAACATCCTCAAATTCAACCCGGATTTTGCCGAGGCGGTGAGTTTATAACCTTAACGTCCTTCAGGGAGGTTCAGGGTGGGTGATCGGATACATGCTATCATCATCAGGATCTGTTTTGATTATAAAACACAGATTTAGATTAATTACAGACAGTTAATATTATTTAATGTATCTGTTTTGTATTTGAAATCTTAAGAATGTTTCTGTTCTCGTACACCAGACTCAGAAGAGTGTATTTTTTATGTGTTTTTAATCCCGTCGGTGTGTTTCCTTCTCTCTCTGCAGCATTACCTGAGCTACCTGAACAGCATTCGTGTCCAGGACATTTACATCTCCACCCACAGCCTGCTGCACTACTTTCGACCGGCTCATCCTGTCTGGAGGAGAAGGGAAGAGTAACGGAGACGAGGGTTACGGGCGTAGCCTACGCTACGCCGTCCTCAATCTGGCAACCCTGCACTGTCGCTTCGGACACTAGTGAGCATCACACGGACATCAACCGACCCATCAGTCCACACAGTACCTACATTTAGAGTTATACACTCAACCTAATGAGAAACTGTAACTCAGCTTATATACAATACCTACATTTAGAGTTATACATTCAACCTAATGAGAAACTGTAACTCAGTTTATATACAATACCTACATTTAGAGTTATACACTCAACCTAATGAGAAACTGTAACTCAGTTTATATACAATACCTACATTTAGAGTTATACATTCAACCTAATGAGAAACTGTAACTCAGCTTATATACAATACCTACATTTAGAGTTATACATTCAACCTAATGAGAAACTGTAACTCAGTTTATATACAATACCTACATTTAGAGTTATACACTCAACCTAATGAGAAACTGTAACTCAGTTTAATACAATACCTACATTTAGAGTTATACACTCAACCTAATGAGAAACTGTAACTCAGTTTATATACAATACCTACATTTAGAGTTATACACACAACCTAATGAGAAACTGTAACTCAGTTTTATACAATACCTACATTTAGAGTTATACATTCAACCTAATGAGAAACTGTAACTCAGTTTATATACATACCTACATTTAGAGTTATACATTCAACCTAATGAAAACTGTAACTCAGTTTATATACAATACCTACATTTAGAGTTATACATTCAACCTAATGAGAAACTGTAACTCAGCTTATATACAATACCTACATTTAGAGTTATACATTCAACCTAATGAGAAACTGTAACTCAGTTTATATACAATACCTACATTTAGAGTTATACATTCAACCTAATGAGAAACTGTAACTCAGTTTATATACAATACCTACATTTAGAGTTATACATTCAACCTAATGAGAAACTGTAACTCAGTTTATATACAATACCTACATTTAGAGTTATACATTCAACCTAATGAGAAACTGTAAGTAGATTTAGAGTTGTACAGTGGAGTGTGTTGTGAAGTGTAGTATTGTAACTAGCTGTACTCTGTGTGTGTGTGTGTGGTTGTGTGTGTGTGTGTGGTTGTGTGTGTGTGTGTGTGTGTGTGTGTGTGTGTGTGTGTGTGTGTTCTACAGTCAGCAGGCTGATCTCGCTCTGCAGGAAGCTATTCGAATCGCTCAGGAAGCCAACGATCACGTCTGTCTGCAGCACTGCCTGGTAGGTCACCTCTGTGGATCCTCCTGAGGATTTGAGGACCAGCCGTGTCGTCCCTGTTGTTTATATATCTGCGTTCTCTCTCTCTCTCTCTCTCTCTCTCTCTCTCTCTCTCTCTCTCTCTGTAGAGTTGGTTGTACACGCTGGAGCAGATGAAGGGGTCCGACAGCGTAGTGCTGACGGAGGACTCTGTGAAAATGGCTGCTCACTTTTGCTTACCAGTAAGTTAGTTTGGTGAGAGTGCTGGACTCAGGAGAACAGTACTGAGAGACTAAACCGTCTACAGGCCTGTTTTCAGATCAGTCCTGGTTCTCTAAGTATCCATAATGTAATGTGTAAGTGATTTATTAGTTGTGTTGGGATAAAGTAAACAGCGGATTCATACTGGAGACGTATTACACCCCGAGTTAAGTCTCTCTGAGTCTTAATGACACGTCTGAACATGATTTGGTGAAAACAGCAGACGAACGTAGCAGCTCAGCTTCTTCTCCCCCGTATAAACAGTCCTGTTCAGAACAGACGCTCTGACTGACTGTTCCTTTAAATGATAATGAGTCCCTGCTGACTCTGCCCCCCCCCCCCTTCTACAGGGGGCGTGTCCTAATGCCAGTACACAGTCTCTCAGTTTACTCTCACCTGATTTACCTGTAAATTCACCTTACAGACCTTCAACTAACAAGAGTTAACCTTACTGTGGAACCTGCAGCACCAATAACACCTAGAACTATCTAGAACATTACATCTCCGTGTATATACAGACTCAGCTGTTAGCGTTAATGCTAAACAGCAACAACTATCTAGAACATTACATCTCTGTTAGTGTCTTACCACAGCTGATGGTGTTACTAGTCCTAAATGCACTAGATATGCAGGGCTCTCTCAGACTGAAGGAAGTGGAGCCACAGCTCACTGTGTGTATGTGTCTGTTTATTTCAGTACCTTGCGTCTCTGGGCATCCAGTCACTGGTCCAGCAGGGGGCGCTGCAGGGCATGCCAGCCAATAAGCTGCTGGACGGTCTACGGGGGACGGACATCATGCACTGGAAGCAGAGCCTGTCGGAACTCATAGACATCAGCCTTGCTCAGACCGCGTCCATATGGAGGATGTATGGAAAGAGGTGAGGAATCATCACACGCAGCACCAACACAGAGCACCAACACAGAGCACCAACACAGAGAGATAACACAGAGCACCAACACAGAGAGTTAACACAGAGCACCAACACAGAGCACCAACACAGAGAGTTAACACAGAGCACCAACACAGAGCACCAACACAGAGAGTTAACACAGAGCACCAACACAGAGAGTTAACACAGAGAGATAACACAGAGCACCAACACAGAGAGTTAACACAGAGCACCAACACAGAGCACCAACACAGAGAGTTAACACAGAGCACCAACACAGAGCACCAACACAGAGCACCAACACAGAGAGTTAACACAGAGAGATAACACAGAGCACCAACACAGAGAGTTAACACAGAGCACCAACACAGAGCACCAACACAGAGAGTTAACACAGAGCACCAACACAGAGCACCAACACAGAGCACCAACACAGAGAGTTAACACAGAGCACCAACACAGAGCACCAACACAGAGAGTTAACACAGAGCACCAACACAGAGCACCAACACAGAGCACCAACACAGAGAGTTAACACAGAGAGATAACACAGAGCACCAACACAGAGAGTTAACACAGAGCACCAACACAGAGCACCAACACAGAGAGTTAACACAGAGCACCAACACAGAGCACCAACACAGAGCACCAACACAGAGAGTTAACACAGAGCACCAACACAGAGCACCAACACAGAGAGTTAACACAGAGCACCAACACAGAGAGTTAACACAGAGCACCAACACAGAGAGTTAACACAGAGCGCCAACACAGAGAGTTAACACAGAGCACCAACACAGAGAGTTAACACAGAGCACCAACACAGAGAGTTAACACAGAGCACCAACACAGAGAGTTAACACAGAGCACCAACACAGAGAGATAACACAGAGCACCAACACAGAGCACCAACACAGAGAGTTAACACAGAGCACCAACACAGAGAGATAACACAGAGCACCAACACAGAGAGTTAACAACAGAGCACCAACACAGAGAGTTAACACAGAGCACCAACACAGAGAGATAACACAGAGCACCAACACAGAGCACCAACACAGAGAGTTAACACAGAGCACCAACACAGAGAGATAACACAGAGCACCAACACAGAGCACCAACACAGAGAGTTAACACAGAGCACCAACACAGAGAGTTAACACAGAGCACCAACACAGAGAGTTAACACAGAGCACCAACACAGAGAGTTAACAGAGCACCAACACAGAGAGATAACACAGAGCACCAACACAGAGCACCAACACAGAGAGTTAACACAGAGCACCAACACAGAGATAACACAGAGCACCAACACAGAGAGATAACACAGAGCACCAACACAGAGAGTTAACACAGAGCACCAACACAGAGAGTTAACACAGAGAGTTAACTCAGAGCACCAACACAGAGAGTTAACACAGAGCACCAACACAGAGAGATAACACAGAGCACCAACACAGAGAGTTAACACAGAGAGTTAACACAGAGAGTTAACACAGAGTTAACACAGAGAGTTAACACAGAGAGTTAACACAGAGAGTTAACACAGAGTTAACACAGAGAGTTAACACAGAGCACCAACACAGAGAGATAACACAGAGCACCAACACAGAGAGTTAACACAGAGAGTTAACACAGAGTTAACACAGAGAGTTAACACAGAGAGTTAACACAGAGAGTTAACACAGAGCACCAACACAGAGAGTTAACACAGAGCACCAACACAGAGAGTTAACACAGAGCACCAACACAGAGAGTTAACACAGAGCACCAACACAGAGAGTTAACACAGAGCACCAACACAGAGAGATAACACAGAGCACCAACACAGAGTTAACACAGAGCACCAACACAGAGAGATAACACAGAGCACCAACACAGAGAGATAACACAGAGCACCAACACAGAGAGTTAACACAGAGCACCAACACAGAGAGTTAACACAGAGCACCAACACAGAGAGTTAACACAGAGCACCAACACAGAGAGTTAACACAGAGCACCAACAAAGAGAGTTAACACAGAGCACCAACACAGAGAGATAACACAGAGTTAACACAGAGCACCAACACAGAGAGTTAACACAGAGCACCAACACAGAGCACCAACACAGAGCACCAACACAGAGAGATAACACAGAGCACCAACACAGACAGATAACACAGAGCACCAACACAGAGAGATAACACAGAGCACCAACACAGAGCACCAACACAGAGCACCAACACAGAGCGTTAACACAGAGCACCAACACAGAGTTAACACAGAGCACCAACGCAGAGCACCAACACAGAGAGTTAACACAGAGCACCAACACAGAGAGTTAACACAGAGCACCAACACAGAGAGATAACACAGAGCACCAACACAGAGAGTTAACACAGAGCACCAACACAGAGAGTTAACACAGAGAGTTAACACAGAGCACCAACACAGAGAGTTAACACAGAGCACCAACACAGAGAGTTAACACAGAGCGTTAACGCAGAGCACCAACACAGAGAGTTAACACAGAGCACCAACACAGAGCACCAACACAGAGAGATAACACAGAGCACCAACACAGAGCACCAACACAGAGAGTTAACACAGAGCACCAACACAGAGAGTTAACACAGAGCACCAACACAGAGAGATAACACAGAGCACCAACACAGAGAGTTAACACAGAGCACCAACACAGAGAGTTAACACAGAGAGTTAACTCAGAGCACCAACACAGAGAGTTAACACAGAGCACCAACACAGAGCACCAACACAGAGAGATAACAGAGCACCAACACAGAGAGATAACACAGAGCACCAACACAGAGAGATAACACAGAGCACCAACACAGAGAGTTAACACAGAGAGTTAACACAGAGAGTTAACACAGAGCACCAACACAGAGAGTTAACACAGAGCACCAACACAGAGAGTTAACACAGAGCACCAACACAGAGAGATAACACAGAGCACCAACACAGAGAGTTAACACAGAGCACCAACACAGAGAGATAACACAGAGCACCAACACAGAGAGATAACACAGAGCACCAACACAGAGAGATAACACAGAGCACCAACACAGAGAGTTAACACAGAGCACCAACACAGAGAGTTAACACAGAGCACCAACAAAGAGAGTTAACACAGAGCACCAACACAGAGAGTTAACACAGAGCACCAACACAGAGAGTTAACACAGAGCACCAACACAGAGAGTTAACACAGTCAGAGCACCAACACAGAGATTAACACAGAGCACCAACACAGAGAGATAACACAGAGCACCAACACAGAGAGTTAACACAGAGCACCAACACAGAGAGTTAACACAGAGCACCAACAAAGAGAGTTAACACAGAGCACCAACACAGAGAGATAACACAGAGTTAACACAGAGCACCAACACAGAGAGTTAACACAGAGCACCAACACAGAGAGATAACACAGAGCACCAACACAGACAGATAACACAGAGCACCAACACAGAGCGCTAACACAGAGCACCAACACAGAGCACCAACACAGAGTTAACACAGAGCACCAACGCAGAGCACCAACACAGAGAGTTAACACAGAGAGTTAACACAGAGCGCCAACACAGAGAGTTAACACAGTGTTCAGTGAACACTGTGTTCAGTGTCTGTGTGTGTGTATTGTGGATGTGTGTGTGTCTGTGTCTGTGTATGTGTGTAGTGAACACTGTGTTCAGTATCTGTGTGTGTGTATTGTGGATGTGTGTGTGTGTGGTGTGGTGTGTATTGTGTGTGTGTAGTGAACACTGTTCAGTGTCTGTGTGTGTGTAGTGAACACTGTGTTCAGTGTCTGTGTGTGTATTGTGTGTGTCTGTGTAGTGAACACTGTGTTCAATGTGTGTGTGTAATGTGTATTGTGTGTGTGTGTGTAGTGAACACTGTGTTCAGTGTCTGTGTGTGTATTGTGTGTGTAGTAAACACTGTGTTCAGTGTGTATTGTGTGTGTGTGTAGTGAACACTGTTCAGTATGTGTGTGTATTGTGTGTGTGTAGTGAACACGGTGTTCAGTGTGTGTGTGTATTGTGTGTGTGTAGTGAACACTGTGTTCAGTGTCTGTGTATGTATTGTGTGTGTGTGTGTAGTGAACACTGTGTTCAGTGTCTGTGTGTGTATTGTGTGTGTGTAGTGAACACTGTGTTCAGTGTGTGTGTGTAGTGAACACTGTGTTCAGTGTCTCTGTGTGTGTAGTGAACACTGTGTTCAGTGTGTGTGTGTGTATTGTGTGTGTGTGTAGTGAACACTGTGTTTAGTGTGTGTGTGTGTGTATTGTGTGTGTGTAGTGAACACTGTGTTCAGTGTGTGTGTGTGTGTGTAGTGTGTATTGTGTGTGTGTGTGTGTGTGTGTGTGTAGTAAACACTGTGTTCAGTGTGTGTGTGTAGTGAACACTGTGTTCAGTGTCTGTGTGTGTAGTGAACACTGTGTTCAGTGTCTGTGTGTATTGTGTGTGTGTGTAGTGAACACTGTTCTGTGTGTGTGTGTGTATTGTGTGTGTGTAGTGAACACTGTGTTCAGTGTGTGTGTGTAGTGAACACTGTTCAGTGTCTGTGTGTGTGTAGTGAACACTGTGTTCACTGTGTGTGTGTGTGTGTGTATTGTGTGTGTGTGTAGTGAACACTGTGTTCAGTGTGTGTGTGTGTGTGTATTGTGTGTGTGTAGTGAACACTGTGTTCAGTGTGTGTTTGTGTGTAGTGTGTATGTGTGTGTGTGTGTGTGTGTGTAGTGAACACTGTGTTCATGTCTGTGTGTGTGTGTGTGTATTGTGTGTGTGTAGTGAACACTGTGTTCAGTGTCTCTGTGTGTGAAGTGTGTATTGTGTGTGTGTGTGGTAGTGAACACTGTGGTCAGTGTCTCTGTGGTGTATTGTGTGTGTGTGTAGTGAACACTGTGTTCAGTCTCTGTGTGTGTGTTTGTAGCACTATGGCCCGCAGCAGGCGCAGCTCCTCCTCAACATGAACAGTCTGGAGCCGGTGAACTTCGGCGTTCAGCAAAACAACACCGAGCCGTTCGCCATCGCTCTCTGTCACCTGGCCGAACTCCACGCAGAACAGGTAACCAGTTACCAGAACAGGTAACCAGTAACCTTAACCAGAACAGGTAACCAGTAACTTTTAACCAGAGCCTTAACCAGAACAGGTAACCAGTAACC
>CM038710.1:1120049-1130049 GCA_021613375.1 Megaleporinus macrocephalus
AAAACAAGGTTAGTTCAGGTTTGGAGTAATACAGTGGATGAGAAGCATAGCTCAGTCTCCAAAAGCTAAACTGAACAGGTACGTTTTAAGTCTGGACTTAAATATTGAGACTGTGTCAGAGTCCCGAACATTAACTGGGAGATTATTCCACAATTTGGGGGCTTTGTAGGAAAAAGCTCTCCCCCCCCCCCCCCCCCCAATTTAGTCTTCTGAATTTTAGGAACTATTAGAAAACCAGCATCCTGTGATCTGAGTGAACGTGGCGGTTCATAATAGGAGATTAGATCTTGCAGGTACTCCGGTGTGAGAGTGTAAATAACAGAGGACCTAAAACAGAACCTTGTGGAACTCCATATTTCACTCTTGTATAATTAGATGATACATTATTTATCTTTACAAACTGAAAGCGATCACTAAGGTAAGATGTGAACCAGGATAACGCTGTTCCTGTGATTCCAACTATATTTTCTAGTCTGTCTGAGAGAATATCTGATCTATAGTGTCAAAAGCTGCACTTAGATCTAGTAACACCAGTAGAGATACGTGGTCCTGATCAGAGACAAGAAGAAGATCATTTGTTATCTTAACTAAAGCTGTCTCTGTGCTGTGGTGGGTCTAAAACCAGATTGGAATTTTTCATTTTTCGTATGTAGATGAGAACAGAGTTGTCGAGCTACAGCCTTTTCTAAAATCTTAGAGATAAAAGGTAAATTGGAAATGGGTCTATAACTGGACAGTTCTCTGGGGTCAAGATTTGGCTTCTTTATCAAGGGTTTTATCACAGCTAGTTTAAAAGACTTAGGTACATGACCCAGACTAAGAGAAGAGTTGATGATAGTTAAGGTTTAATAATAGCTGGTAATACTTGTTTTAATAGTTTGTTGGAATCATATCGAGTGTGCATGTAGCAGAAGTTGAAGAAGAGATTAGTTTTTCTAATTCTGTCTGCTGGAGTGGACAAAATGTTTCTAGTGTTTCTTCTAAAATCACATTTTGTGCTGTTTGAGCCAAACCGGATGAAGAATAGGTTACTCGTATTGGTAGAACTTTTAGTCTAATATTCTCGATTTTGTTGAAAAAGTCCATGAAATCATTGCTGCTGTGGTCGGCGGGTATTTGAGGTTCAGATCCTGATTTTTGGTAAGTTTTGCGATGGTGCTAAATAAAACTCTAGGATTGTTTTTGTTGTGTTCGATGAGTGTGTGTTGGTGAGTGTGGACAGGTATGCTGAGCGTGTGTTGGTGAGTGTGGACAGGTATACTGAGTGTGTGTTGGTGAGTGTGGACAGGTATGCTGAGCGTGTGTTGGTGAGTGTGGACAGGTATGCTGAGCGTGTGTTGGTGAGTGTGGACAGGTATGCTGAATGTGTGTTGGTGAGTGTGGACAGGTATGCTGAGTGTGTGTTGGTGAGAGAGGACAGGTATACTGAGTGTGTGTTGGTGAGAGAGGACAGGTATGCTGAGTGTGTGTTGGTGAGTGTGGACAGGTATGCTGAGTGTGTGTTGGTGAGTGTGGACAGGTATGCTGAGTGTGTGTTGGTGAGTGTGGACAGGTATGCTGAGTGTGTGTTGGTGAGTGTGGACAGGTATACTGAGTGTGTGTTGGTGAGAGAGGACAGGTATGCTGAGTGTGTGTTGGTGAGAGAGGACAGGTATGCTGAGTGTGTGTTGGTGAGAGAGGACAGGTATGCTGAGTGTGTGTTGGTGAGAGAGGACAGGTATGCTGAGTGTGTGTTGATGAGTGTGGACAGGTATGCTGAGTGTGTGTTGATGAGTGTGGACAGGTGTGCTGAGTGTGTGTTGGTGAGTGTGGACAGGTATGCTGAGTGTGTGTTGGCGAGTGTGATCAGGTATACTGAGTGTGTGTTGGTGAGTGTGGACAGGTATGCTGAGCGTGTGTTGGTGAGTGTGGACAGGTATGCTGAGCGTGTGTTGGCGAGTGTGGACAGGTATGCTGAGCGTGTGTTGGCGAGTGTGAACAGGTATACTGAGCGTGTGTTGGTGAGTGTGGACAGGTATGCTGAGCGTGTGTTGGCGAGTGTGGACAGGTATGCTGAGCGTGTGTTAACAGGTATACTGAGCGTGTGTTGGTGAGTGTGGACAGGTATGCTGAGCGTGTGTTGGCGAGTGTGGACAGGTATGCTGAGTGTGTGTTGGCGAGTGTGAACAGGTATGCTGAGTGTGTATTCGATGAGTGTGGACAGGTATGCTGAGTGTGTTGGTGAGTGTGGACAGGTATGCTGAGCGTGTGTTGGTGAGTGTGGACAGGTATACTGAGTGTGTGTTGGCGAGTGTGAACAGGTATACTGAGCGTGTGTTGGTGAGTGTGGACAGGTATGCTGAGCGTGTGTTGGCGAGTGTGGACAGGTATGCTGAGCGTGTGTTAACAGGTATACTGAGCGTGTGTTGGTGAGTGTGGACAGGTATGCTGAGCGTGTGTTGGCGAGTGTGGACAGGTATGCTGAGTGTGTGTTGGTGAGTGTGGACAGGTATGCTGAGTGTGTATTCGATGAGTGTGGACAGGTATGCTGAGTGTGTTGGTGAGTGTGGACAGGTATGCTGAGCGTGTGTTGGTGAGTGTGGACAGGTATACTGAGTGTGTGTTGGCGAGTGTGAACAGGTATACTGAGCGTGTGTTGGTGAGTGTGGACAGGTATGCTGAGCGTGTGTTGATGAGTGTGGACAGGTATGCTGAGCGTGTGTTGGTGAGTGTGGACAGGTATGCTGAGTGTGTGTTGGTGAGTGAGGACAGGTATGCTGAGTGTGTCTCGATGAGTGAGGACAGGTATGCTGAGCATGTGTTGGTGAGTGTGGACAGGTATGCTGAGTGTGTGTTGATGAATGTGGACAGGTATGCTGAGTGTGTGTTCGATAAGTGTGGACAGGTATGCTGAGTGTGTGTTGGTGAGTGTGGACAGGTATGCTGAGTGTGTGTTGGTGAGTGAGGACAGGTATGCTGAGTGTATGTTGGTGAGTGTGGACAGGTATGCTGAGTGTGTGTTGGTGAGTGTGGACAGGTATGCTGAGTGTGTGTTGGTGAGTGTGGACAGGTATGCTGAGTGTGTATTCGATGAGTGTGGACAGGTATGCTGAGTGTGTTGGTGAGTGTGGACAGGTATGCTGAGTGTGTGTTGGTGAGTGTGGACAGGTATGCTGAGTGTGTGTTGGTGAGTGTGGACAGGTATGCTGAGTGTGTGTTGGTGAGTGTGGACAGGTATGCTGAGTGTGTTTTAATAAATGCCTTTCTGTAACTGCTAAGGCTGTGTGTGTGTGTGTAATATAGTGTGTGTGTGTGTAATATAGTGTGTGTGTGTGTGTGTGTATTATAGTGTGTGTGAGTGTGTGTGTAATATTGTGTGTATTATAGTGTGTTTGTGTCTGTGTATGTGAGTAATATAGTATGTGTGTGTAATATAGTCTATGTCAAGTCAAGTCAATTTTATTTATAAAGCGCTTTTTACAACGATGTTGTCTCAAAGCAGCTTTACAGAGTTTTGAAAACAGTTATAACACATATATGTGTGTAATATAGTGTGTGTGTGTGTGTCTGTGTGTGTGTAATATAGTATGTGTGTGTAATATAGTGTATGTGTGTAATATAGTTTGTGTGAGTGTGTGTGTGTGTAATACAGTATGTGTGTGTAATATAGTGTGTGTGTATATTATAGTGTATGTGTGTAATATAGTGTGTGTGAGTGTGTGTGTAATATTGTGTGTGTATTATAGTGTGTGTGTGCAATATAGTGTGTGTGTAATATAGTGTGTGTGTGTCTGTGTGTGTGTGTGTGTAATATAGTATGTGTGTGTAATATAGTGTATGCGTGTAATATAGTGTGTGTGAGTGTGTGTGTAATACAGTGTGTGTGTAATATAGTGTGTGTGTATATTATAGTGTATGTGTGTAATAGTGTGTGTGTGTGTGTGTGTGTGTAATATAGTGTGTGTAATATATTGTGTGTGTGTAATAGTGTGTGTGTAATATAGTGTGTATGTGTTTGTAATATAGTATGTGTGTAATATAGTGTGTATATTATACTGTATGTGTGTAATATAGTGTGTGTGTGTGTGTAATATTGTGTGTGTATTATAGTGTGTGTGTGTAATATAGTGTGTGTGTGTAATATTGTGTGTGTATTATAGTGTGTGTGTGTGTGTGTAATATAGTGTGTGTGATATAGTGTGTATGTGTGTGTGTGTAATATAGTGTGTGTATAATATAGTGTGTGTGTGTATTATAGTGTGTGTGTGTGTGTAATATAGTGTGTGTGTAATATTGTGTGTGTGTAATAGTGTGTGTGTAATATAGTGTGTATGTGTGTGTGTAATATAGTATGTGTGTAATATAGTGTGTGTATATTATACTGTATGTGTGTAATATAGTGTGTGTGCGTAATATTGTGTGTGTATTATAGTGTGTGTGTGTGTAATATAGTGTGTGTGTCTGTTTGTGTGTAATATAGCATGTGTGTGTAATATAGTGTGTGTGAGTGTGTGTGTAATACAGTTTGTAATATAGTGTGTGTGTGTGTCTGTGTGTGTATATTATAATGTATGTGTGTAATATATTCTGTGAGTGTGTGTGTAATACAGTGTGTGTGTAATATAGTGTGTGTGTGTATATTATAGTGTATGTGTGTAATATAGTGTGTGTGTGTGTGTGTGTGTGTGTGTGTGTGTGTAATATAGTGAGTGTGTAATAGTGTGTGTGTAATATAGTGTATGTGTGTAATATAGTGTGTATGTGTTTGTAATATAGTATGTGTGTAATATAGTGTGTATATTATACTGTATGTGTGTAATATAGTGTGTGTGTGTGTGTGTGTAATATTGTGTGTGTATTATAGTGTGTGTGTGTAATATAGTGTGTGTGTGTGTCTGTGTGTGTAATATAGTGTGTGTGCGTAATATTGTGTGTGTATTATAGTGTGTGTGTGTAATATAGTGTGTGTGTAATATAGTGTGTGTGTTTGTGTGTAATATAGTGTGTGTATAATATAGTGTGTGTGTATTATAGTGTGTGTGTGTGTGTAATATAGTGTGTGTGTAATATTGTGTGTGTGTGTGTAATAGTGTGTGTGTAATATAGTGTGTATGTGTGTGTGTAATATAGTATGTGTGTAATATAGTGTGTGTATATTATACTGTATGTGTGTAATATAGTGTGTGTGCGTAATATAGTGTGTGTATTATAGTGTGTGTGTGTGTAATATAGTGTGTGTGTGTCTGTTTGTGTGTAATATAGTATGTGTGTGTAATATAGTGTGTGTGAGTGTGTGTGTAATACAGTTTGTAATATAGTGTGTGTGTGTGTCTGTGTGTGTATATTATAATGTATGTGTGTAATATATTGTGTGAGTGTGTGTGTAATACAGTGTGTGTGTAATATAGTGTGTGTGTGTGTATATTATAGTGTATGTGTGTAATATAGTGTGTGTGTGTGTGTGTGTGTGTAATATAGTGAGTGTGTGTAATATAGTGTGTGTGTCATATCGTGTGTATATATTATAGTGTATGTGTGTAATATAGTGTGTGTGTGTGTAATATTGTGTGTGTATTATAGTGTGTGTGTGTGTGTGTAATATAGTGTGTGTGAGTGTGTGTGTAATATTGTGTGTATTATAGTGTGTTTGTGTCTGTGTGAGTAATATAGTATGTGTGTGTAATATAGTCTATGTCAAGTCAAGTCAATTTTATTTATAAAGCGCTTTTTACAACGATGTTGTCTCAAAGCAGCTTTACAGAGTTTTGAAAACAGTTATAACACATATACCCCCCAGTGATCAAACCAGAGGCAACAGTGGCAAGAACACCTCCCTCAACTGGAGGAAGAAACCTTGGGAGGAACCAGACTCACAAGGGGAGACCCATCCTCCTCTGATCAAACAGTATTTACAGTTTGAACTAAATACCAAAGAAAGGAGTCTCTGTTTGAAATCTGGATAGCAAAGCTTTAGAAGCTGCACAGATAGAGGCAGTGTATGACTGAGGCAGTCTCTGACTGAGGCAGTCTATGACAGTCTTTATGTAAAGTGGGCGTGAGCTGAAACAGTCCCATCCTATCTCAGTGCTGGTGCATCTGGATGGCACAGTGATGTAACTGAGAGTGTAGCAGTAAATGGACAGGTGAGCTGGCTGGTGATGGTGAGGAGGTGAGCTGGCTGGTGATGGTGAGGAGGTGAGCTGGCTGGTGATGGTGGGGTGATGGCCCGATGATCAGTCCTTCAACAGCCTTCAACAGACAGGAGGACAGTCATTTCCTCAGGAAGAGTAAAGAGAAAGAGTGAGTTGGGCTCGGGAGTATGACTGTAGAGAATATGAATTTTCAGAATTTTAGAGTGTGGTTGGCGACTCCGGCAGATCTAACTATAACAGCCTAAACTAAAAGGAGAGAACCAGAACGTAACATGGACATGAGACCACCCTGAGACACTGGGGTCCCCCCACTCCACCATCAACAAACCTGTGTGATGGCGTGAAGTGGTGGAACAACAGCACCAACATCTCAGTTTACCATAAACCTCTGTGTCCAAGAACCCCCAGATCTCCTGCCTTTATCTAAAAGAGAAGATTAATTACAAAAAGCTACTAAACAAGTATGTTTTTAGTCTAGACTTAAATATTGAGACTGTGTCCGAACATTAACTGGGAGATTATTCCACAATTTGGGGGCTTTGTAGGAAAAAGCTCTTCCCCCCCCCCCCAATTTAGTCTTCTGAATTTTAGGAACTATTAGAAAACCAGCATCCTGTGATCTGAGTGAACGTGGCGGTTCATAATAGGAGATTAGATCTTGCAGGTACTCCGGTGTGAGACCGTGCAGGGCTTTATACGTCAGTAATAGAATTTTATAGTCGATACGGAATTTAACAGGAAGTCAGTGTAGCTGATTTAACTGGACTGATGATGGAAGGTTCTGGTTTTAGTTAGTACTCTAGCTGCAGCGTTCTGAACTAACTGGAGTTTATTCAGGTTCCTGCTGGAGCATCCTGACAATAATGCATTACAGTAATCTAGCCTTGAGGTTATAAAGGCATGTATCAACTTTTCAGCATCAGACACAGATAACGCATTTCTTAACTTTGAAATGTTTCGTAGGTGAAGAAACGCTGTTCTTGTAATATTACCGATGTGTTGATTAAATGTCAGATCTGAGTCGATTGTTACACCAAGATTTTTGGCTACTGAACCAGGAACTACAGAGAAATCAGCAAGATTTAACATTAAATCTGAACATGTAGTCCGAGCAGCCTTTGGGTCGAGGAGGAGAACTTCCGTTTTATCTGGGTTTAAAAGAAGGAAGTTCTGTAGCATCCAAAGTCTAATATCTCTTACACAATCTTCTATCTTATCTAATCTGGATTTATCATCTGGTCTGATATGTACAGCTGTGTATCATCAGCATAACAGTGGAAACTAATTCCATGTCTATTTATAACTGAGCCTAATGGTAGCATATATAGTGTAAATAACAGAGGACCTAAAACAGAACCTTGTGGAACTCCATATTTCACTCTTGTAGTGTTAGACGATACATTATTTATCTTTACAAACTGAAAGCGATCACTAAGGTAAGATGTGAACCAGGATAACGCTGTTCCTGTGATTCCAACTATATTTTCTAGCCTGTCCAAAAGAATAGTGTGATCTATAGTGTCAAAAGCTGCACTTAGATCTAGTAACACCAGTAGAGATACGTGGTCCTGATCAGAGACAAGAAGAAGATCATTTGTTATCTTAACTAAAGCTGTCTCTGTGCTGTGATGTGGCCTAAAACCAGATTGGAATTTTTCATATATGTTGTTCTTATGTAGATGAGAACAGAGTTGTCGAGCTACAGCCCTTTCTAAAATCTTAGAGATAAAAGGTAAATTGGAAATGGGTCTATAACTGGACAGTTCTCTGGGGTCAAGATTTGGCTTCTTTATCAAGGGTTTTATCACAGCTAGTTTAAAAGACTTAGGTACATGACCCAGACTAAGAGAAGAGTTGATGATAGTTAAGGTTTAATAATAGCTGGTAATACTTGTTTCAATAGTTTGTTGGAATCATATCGAGTGTGCATGTAGCAGAAGTTGAGGAAGAGATTAGTTTTTCTAGTTCTGTCTGCTGTAGAAGTTCTGTCTGCTGTATGTGTGTAATATAGTGAGTGTGTGTGTAATACAGTCTTTGTGTAATATAGTGTGTGTGTATATTATAGTGTATGTGTGTAATATAGTGTGTGTGTGTAATATAGTGTTTGTGTGTGTATATTATAGTGTATGTGTAATATAGTGTGTGTGTAATATAGTGTGTGTGTAATATAGTGTGTGTGTGTGTGTAATATAGTGTGTGTGTAATATTGTGTGTGTGTGTGTAATAGTGTGTGTGTAATATAGTGTGTATGTGTGTGTAATATAGTGTGTGTGTAATATAGTGTGTGTATATTATACTGTATGTGTGTAATATAGTGTGTGTGCGTAATATTGTGTGTGTATTATAGTGTGTGTGTGTGTGTAATATAGTGTGTGTGTAATATAGTGTGTGTGTGTGTCTGTGTGTGTGTGTAATATAGTATGTGTGTGTAATATAGTGTGTGTGTGTAATATAGTGTGTAATATAGTGTATGTGTGTAATATAGTGTGTATGTGTGTGTAATATAGTATGTGTGTAATATAGTGTGTGTATATTATACTGTATGTGTGTAATATAATGTGTGTGCGTAATATTGTGTGTGTGTATTATAGTGTGTGTGTGTAATATAGTGTGTGTGTGTGTAATATAGTGTGTGTGTGTGTGTTTGTCTGTTTGTGTGTAATATAGTATGTGTGTAATATAGTGTGTGTGCGTAATATTGTGTGTGTATTATAGTGTGTGTGTGTGTAATATAGTATGTGTGTGTAATATAGTGTGTGTGTAATATAGTGTGTGTGTATATTATAGTGTATGTGTGTAATATAGTGTGTGTGTGTGTGTGTGTAATATCGTGTGTGTGTATATATTATAGTGTATGTGTGTAATATAGTGTGTGTAATATTGTGTGTTTATTATAGTGTGTGTAATATAGTGTGTGTGTGTCTGTGTGTGTGTAATATAGTATGTGTGTGTAATATAGTGTATGTGTGTAATATAGTGTGTGTGAGGGTGTGTGTAATACAGTGTGTGTGTAATATAGTGTGTGTATATTATAGTGTATGTGTGTAATATAGTGTGTGTGAGTGTGTGTGTAATATTGTGTGTGTATTATAGTGTGTGTTTGTGCAATATAGTATGTGTGTGTAATAGTGTGTGTCTGTGTGTGTGTAACATAGTATGTGTGTGTAATATAGCGTATGTGTGTAATATAGTGTGTGTGTAATATAGTGTGTGTGTATATTATAGTGTGTGTGTAATATAGTGTGTGTGTATGTGTGTAATATAGTGTGTGTGTGTAATATTGTGTGTCTGTGTATATTATAGTGTATGTGTGCAATATAGTGTATGTGTGTGTAATATAGTGTGTGTGTGTAATATAGTGTGTGTGTATATTATAGTGTATGTGTTTAATATAGTGTGTGTGTGTGTGTGTGTGTAATATAGTGTGTGTGTAATATAGTGTGTGTGTATTATAGTGTGTGTGTGTTATAGTGTGTGTGTGTAATATAGTGTGTATGTGTGTAATATTGTGTGTGTGTGTAATAGTGTGTGTGTAATATAGTGTATGTTTGTAATATAGTGTGTGTGTGTGTAATATAGTGTATGTGTGTAATATAGTGTGTATGTGTGTGTAATATAGTGTGTGTGTAATATAGTGTGTGTATATTATACTGTATGTGTGTAATATAGTGTGTGTGTATTATAGTGTGTGTGTGTATTATAGTGTGTGTGTGTAATATAGTGTGTATGTGTGTAATATTGTGTGTGTGTGTAATAGTGTGTGTGTAATATAGTGTATGTTTGTAATATAGTGTGTGTGTGTGTAATATAGTGTATGTGTGTAATATAGTGTGTATGTGTGTGTAATATAGTATGTGTGTAATATAGTG
>CM038710.1:1135049-1155049 GCA_021613375.1 Megaleporinus macrocephalus
AACGTCTAGCTTTCCACACTCACCCACCCGGAGACCGTCAGGCAGGTGGTCTTCACCGAGTCGGGAAATGTCCCCTCTGTGATTTTCCAGATCCAAACTCTTACTGCACTGTTCTTAATCTGTTTAGCAGCAGCTCTCCTGTCTCTACAGACCACAACTAATAATAATAATAATAATAATAATAATAATAATAATAATAATAATAACAATAGCAATAATAATAATAATAATAATAATAGTAGTAATAATAATAATAATAATAACAAAACAATAATAGTAATAGGAATAATAACAGTAATAATAACTATAATATTAATAATAGTAATAGTAATATTATTAATAATAATATTAATAATAGAGTTGGTGTTGAAGCCGGAGCTGCTGGTGGAGAGGATCTGCAGTGGGATGGGATGGAAATGAAGATCTGAACGTTGGAGACGTGCGGGGTTTGAGGATGAGCTGGATTTGAGGTCTCTGAGATTCCGACTCCGGCAGTTTGAGATTCCTGGTAGGAAGTCTGCTCACGCGGGGAACCGGACCTGACGCGGAGACGCTTCTGTCTTCTGTCTTCACATCTCCTCCCAGAGCGGGACACGCTGAC
The DNA here is from genome assembly GCA_021613375.1 of Megaleporinus macrocephalus. NCBI lineage: Eukaryota > Metazoa > Chordata > Actinopteri > Characiformes > Anostomidae > Megaleporinus > Megaleporinus macrocephalus. The sequence continues at coordinate 1,135,651 of CM038710.1, forward strand.
GTCGTGCGGTATTCTGGTATCAGACCTGCGGGCGGCATCTCCACACGAGTTCCAGGCTCTTCCGTCGCCAGCCAGAAGATTCCGAGGGATTTGATGTGTCTGAGATCATCACACGCTCTGAGGCTCAGATGGCCCAGAAGAACATGCACACGGTGGTGAGGGCGTCAGGTGGTCTGATCTCCTGTGTGCATTAAGGATATGATTCAGAGATCAGACCGGTTAAACATAGCAGCTTCATCATCATCCTCATCACCAGCGTCTCCTCCAGACCCCGCGCCGGACCACCTGCTCTCATCAGAGCTGCTTCACCGTCAGACCTCTCAGAAGTTTTAGGACACTCAGGTTTAAAGGTTCTCACTTTGCCTGTAAATACACTACACTGCCAAAAGTATTCACTCCCCGTCCACATCACTGAGCTCAGGTGTTTAGCCACTTCTCAGTCAGGTGTATAAACCAGCACCTACACCTGCAGACTGCTTCTACACACACTAGTAAAGAGTGTCTCTCTCAGGAGCTCAGTGAACTCCAGCGTGGTACTGTGATAGAACGGCACCTGTGAAGTCCAGTGGTGAAGTTTCCTCACTACTAAATATTCCACAGTGGACTGTCAGTGGTGTTCTAACAAAGTGGAAGTGATTGAGAACGACAGCAACTCAGACACCAAGTGGTAGAACACGTAAACTGACAGAGCGGGTCAGCGGATGCTGAGGAGCATAGTGCACAGAGGTCACCAACTTTCTACAGAGTCCATCACTACAGACCTCCAAACTTCATGTGGTCTTCAGATCAGCTCAAGAACAGAGCGTAGAGAGCTTCATGGAATGGGTGCAGAGTGCTGGATGCAGTGATGTTCTCTGGAGTGACCAATCACGCTTCACAGTCTGGGTTTGGCGGTTGCCAGGGGAACAGTACTCCTCTGATTGTGTACAACCATATAACTGTATTATAATTGGACTATCAGACTGTAGCTGGACTGCTGCAGAGTAATGTTACAGTAACGTGTTACGGTTGTTGACTGGAGGAGTTCTGATAATTGCTAATGTCACATGGGGAGGGGTTAGGATTAGGGGCGTGGCCTTGGGCTTCATTCCTAAAGTAACACAGTTACTAATACTGGTGCAAATATTTACACACCTACACGTGAGGGACTGTTTAATGTAAGTAAACTGTTTTCAAGTATCGGTTCTGAGTCCGCATGACATTTCACTTCCACCCAAACACACACATCCTGTTCAGTCCCGCCCGCCACTCACAGATCAGACGCTCGTGTGCTGCAGGTACTGCTGACCTGAGACCTGACACCTGAGACCTGAGACCTGACACCTGAGACCTGACACCTGAGACCTGAGACCTGACACCTGAGACCTGACACCTGAGACCTGACACCTGACACCTGACACCTGACACCTGAGACCTGACACCTGACACCTGACACCTGAGACCTCCAGCCTGTACGAACAAACACAGAAACTTAAACACTGTTTATATTCCACTGTAAACAAACCATGTTTACAAATCAGTGAAATTAATGATTAATAGCCTGAACGTTTACACTCAAACATCAACAAACCAAAGAACAAGCTTCACACAGCTGATCCTGCACAGAGAACCAGCACAGAGAACCAGCACAGAGAACCAGCACCGAGAACCAGCACAGACTACCAGCACAGAGAACTAGCACAGAGAACTAGCACCGAGTACCAGCACAGACTACCAGCACAGAGAACTAGCACAGAGAACCAGCACCGAGAACCAGCACAGACTACCAGCACAGAGAACTAGCACAGAGAACCAGCACCGAGAACCAGCACAGAGAACTAGCACCGAGTACCAGCACAGAGAACTAGCACAGAGAACCAGCACCGAGAACCAGCACAGACTACCAGCACAGAAAACTAGCACAGAGAACTAGCACAGAGAACCAGCACAGAGTACCAGCACAGAGAACCAGCACAGAGAACCAGCACCGAGTACCAGCACAGACTACCAGCACAGAGAACTAGCACAGAGAACTAGCACAGAGAACTAGCACAGAGAACCAGCACAGAGTACCAGCACAGAGAACCAGCACCGAGTACCAGCACAGACTACCAGCACAGACTACCAGCACCGAGAACCAGCACCGAGTACCTGCACAGAGAACCAGCACAGAGTACCAGCACAGAGAACCAGCACCGAGTACCAGTGTCTGTTTCAGTAGTGACTGTTTCAGTGGTGACTGTTTCAGTATAGACCGTACTAACCACTACACCATCGTACTAACCACTACACCACCATACTAACCACTACACCACCATACTAACCACTACACCATCGTACTAACCACTACACCACCATACTAACCACTACACCACCAGACTGACCACTACACCACCATACTAACCACTACACCACCGTACTGACCACTACACCACCGTACTAACCACTACACCACCGTACTAACCACTACACCACCATACTGACCACTACACCACCGTACTAACCACTACACCACCGTACTGACCACTACACCACCGTACTAACCACTACACCACCATACTAACCACTACACCACCACACTAACCACTACACCACCATACTAACCACTACACCACCATACTAACCACTACACCATCGTACTAACCACTACACCACCATACTAACCACTACACCACCAGACTGACCACTACACCACCATACTAACCACTACACCACCGTACTGACCACTACACCACCGTACTAACCACTACACCACCGTACTAACCACTACACCACCATACTGACCACTACACCACCGTACTAACCACTACACCACCGTACTGACCACTACACCACCGTACTAACCACTACACCACCGTACTAACCACTACACCACCGTACTGACCACTACACCACCGTACTAACCACTACACCACCGTACTAACCACTACACCACCATACTGACCACTACACCACCGTACTAACCACTACACCACCGTACTGACCACTACACCACCGTACTGACCACTACACCACCGTACTAACCACTACACCACCGTACTGACCACTACACCACCGTACTGACCACTACACCACCGTACTAACCACTACACCACCGTACTAACCACTACACCACCGTACTGACCATTACACTCCCGTACTAACCACTACACCACCGTACTAACCACTACACCACCATACTGACCACTACACCACCGTACTAACCACTACACCACCGTACTAACCACTACACCACCATACTGACCACTACACCACCATACTAACCACTACACCACCGTACTAACCACTACACCACCATACTGACCACTACACCACCGTACTAACCACTACACCACCGTACTAACCACTACACCACCATACTAATCACTACACCACCATACTGACCACTACACCACCATACTAACCACTACACCACCGTACTGACCATTACACCACCGTACTAACCACTACACCACCGTACTGACCACTACACCACTGTACTGACCACTACACCACTGTACTGACCACTACACCACCGTCCTGACCATTACACTACCGTACTAACCACTACACCACCGTACTGACCACTACACCACCATACTGACCATTACACCACCGTACTAACCACTACACCACCGTACTGACCACTACACCACCATACTAACCACTACACCACCATACTAACCACTACACCACCGTACTAACCACTACACCACCGTACTAACCACTACACCACCATACTAACAACTACACCACCGTACTAACCACTACACCACCATACTAACAACTACACCACCGTACTAAGCACTACACCACCATACTAACCACTACACCACCATACTAACCACCAGTGAATAGTAACTGATGGTTTGACCGGAGTGGTGGTCGATGGTGGTTAATGGTGATTAATGGTGGTTGATGGTAGTTGATGGTGGTTTTTGGGAATACAGTGAATAGTAACTGGTTGTGTGACTGGAGTGGCGGTTGATGGTGGTTGATGGTGGGTGATGGTGGTTAATGGTAGTTGATGGTGGTTAATGGGGGTTGATGGTGGTTGATGGTAGTTGGTGGTTGATGGTAATTGATGGTGGTTGATGGGAGTTGATGGTGGTGATGGTGGTTGATGGGAGTTGATGGTGGTTTTTGGGAATACAGTGAATAGTAACTGGTTGTGTGACTGGAGTGGCGGTTGATGGTGGTTGATGGCAGTTGATGGTGGTTGACGGGAATTGATGGTGGTTGATGGTGGTTAATGGCGGTGTGATGGTGGTTGATGGTGGTTGAAGGCGGTGTGATGGTGGTTAATGGTAGTTGATGGTGGTGTTATGGGATTACACTGAATAGTAACTGGTTGTGTGACCGGAGTGATGGTTGATGATGGTTAATGGTGGTTGATGGTGGTTAATAGTGGTTGATGGGAGTTAATGGTGATTGATGGAGGTTAATGGGAGTTGATGGTGGTTGATGGTGGTTAATGGGGGTATGGTGGGAATACAGTGAATAGTAACTGGTTGTGTGACCGGAGTGGTGGTTGACGCTGGTGATGGTGGTTAATGGCGGTGTGATGGTGGTTGATGGTGGTTGAAGGCGGTGTGATGGTGGTTAATGGCGGTGTGATGATGGTTAATGGCGATGTGAGGGTGGTTAATGGTGCTTGATGGTGGGTAATGGTAGTTGATGGGAATACAGTGAATAGTAACTGGTTGTGTGACCGGAGTGGTGGGTGATGGTGGTTAATGGTAGTTGATGGGAGTTGATTGTGGTAATGGTGGTGATGGTGGTTAATGGTAGTTGATAGTGGTTAATGGGAGTTGATGGTGGTTGATGGTGGTTGATGGTAGTTGATGGTGGTTGATGGGAGTTGATGGAGGTTAATGGGAGTTGATGGTGGTGATGGTGGTTAATGGTAATTGATGGTGGTTGATGGGAGTTGATGGTGGTTGATGGGAGTTGATGGTGGGTGATGGTGGTTAATGGTAGTTGATGGCAGTTGATGGGAGTTGATGGTAGTTAATGGTGGTTGATGGGAGTTGATGGTGGTTAATGGAAGTTGATGGCGGTGATGGTGGTTAATGTGGTTAATGGGAGTTGATGGTGGGTGATGGTTAATGGGAGTTGATGGGAGTTGATGGTAGTTAATGGTGGTTGATGGGAGTTGATGGTGGTTAATGGGAGTTGATGGCGGTGATGGTGGTTAATGGTAGTTGATGGTGGTGATGGGAGTTGATGGTGGGTGATGGTGGTTAATGGTAGTTGATGGTGGTTGATGTGAGTTGATGGTGGTTAATGGGAGTTTATGGCGGTGATGGTGGTTGATGGTGGTTAATGGTGGCTGATGGGAGTTGATGGTGGTTAATGGTGGTTAATGGCGGTGATGGTAGTTGATGGTGGTTAATGGGAGTTGATGGCGGTGATGGTGGGTGATGGTGGTTAATGGGAATTGATGGTAGTTGGTGGTGGTTGATGGTAGTTGATGGTGGTTAATGGGAGTTGATGGCGGTGATGGTGGTTGTTGGTGGTTAATGGTAGTTGATGGCGGTTAATGGAAGTGGATGGCGGTGATGGTGGTTAATGGTAGTTGATGGTGGTGATGGGAGTTGATGGTGGTGATGGGAGTTGATGGTGGGTGATGGTGGTTAATGGTAGTTGATGGTGGTTGATGTGAGTTGATGGTGGTTAATGGGAGTTTATGGCGGTGATGGTGGTTGATGGTGGTTAATGGTGGTTGATGGGAGTTGATGGTGGTTAATGGTGGTTAATGGCGGTGATGGTAGTTGATGGTGGTTAATGGGAGTTGATGGCGGTGATGGTGGTTAATGGGAATTAATGGGAGTTGATGGCGGTGATGGTGGTTGTTGGTGGTTAATGGGAGTTGATGGTGGTGATGGTGGGTGATGGTGGTTAATGGGAGTTGATGGTAGTTGATGGTGGTTAATGGGAGTTGATGGCGGTGATGGTGGGTGATGGTGGTTAATGGGAATTGATGGTAGTTGGTGGTGGTTGATGGTAGTTGATGGTGGTTAATGGGAGTTGATGGCGGTGATGGTGGTTGTTGGTGGTTAATGGGAGTTAATGGTGGGTGATGGTGGTTAATGGGAGTTGATGGTAGTTGATGGTGGTTGATGGGAATACAGTGAATAGTAACTGGTTGTGTATTTGCCGAGCTCCCTCTGATCTGTGTTTGTGTGTCAGTGAGGTGAGGGATCTCTGGAGCTCCTCCTGGTGTCTGATTGGTCCTCAGGGTCGGTGTCTAATGGAACAGGCTTGTAAAGCACTCTGCCGGAGAGGCTGCCAGGAAAGTCACGCTGCGGTGCTGATGTCAGTGTGTTACACGGTAAGCGTGATTCAGAGTAAACATTCCTCGGAAGTCTGTGTTTGTCTGCTTTACGACGATGAGGACTTCACTGCTGAGAAGAGCTCTGACCTGTGAACAACAGATAGGATACTAAGGATACCAGTAAACCACCAGTAACCCACCAGTAAACCACCAGTAAACCTCCAGTAAATATCCCATAACCTACCAGTAAACTTCCAGTAGCCCACCAGTAAATCTTCAGTAGCCCACCAGTAAATCTCCATTAACCCACCAGTAAACCACCAGCAACCCACCAGTAAACCTCCAGTAAATATCCCACAACCCACCAGTAAACCTTCAGTAGCCCACCAGTAACTCGCTGGACTAACAGAGGAACTCGCTGGACTAACAGAGGAACTCGCTGGACTAACAGAGGAACTCAGTGTTTACGTTGTGGGATGGTCCTTCTGCTCAGCTGATGATGAAGTTCTTCAGGTTCCTGTTTGTCTCGAGGTCAGAGCTGACTGTACTTCAGGTTCCTAGTTCCGGTTTCTCAGGTTTACGTTCTCATCACAGCAACTGTGGTGAAGGAATTAGGAATAGAAGAAATAACATATTTCAGGCGTCTTCTAACTCCGGTGGTCTTTAGGAATGTTTCTCCTGGAGCTGAATGGATTTCTCCAGGCTGTCGTTCTCGACGTGCTGTTCGTGTTCAGTGTTAGTTTGATGGTGAGCTATGAAGGTATCCAGCGTGAGAGACCTGCAGATCCTTAGATGTTCCTCTGCGGTTCTTTGTGATCTTCCAGAATCTTGGAGTCATTTTTGTTGGTAGACCACTTCAGTGAGGAGTAACGGTGGTGCTGACTTCCCCCCATCTGTTCTGATGGGTTTGGATCCTCTTCCAGTCTAACGAGGCTAACGAGGTCCTCAGAAATGTGAGGAAGTCCAGACTGTGATTTTGAAGACCTGATCATCGTCCAGTTAATTGATCGCCCTGACCGGAATCATCACGAACACCAGACTGATCACTCTGGAGCTTCTCCACACTTCCTGTCAGCTCAGCTCAGTAGACGTATATGAACCTGTAGTTATTGATCTGATCTGTAGTTACTGATCTGATCTGTAGTTACTGATCTGATTGGTTCAGTTCAGTTCTCTTTATCTGTGATGATTTAAATGAAGATCTGATCATATTTCAGGTCACATGTATGTAGAAATCCAGATGTTTCCAGATGTTTCCAGATGTTCCAGCTGCTGTGTTTGAGTGTGTTGTGGTCAGTGTCTCCAGGTTCCGTACTGACCGTGTGGCTCTGCTCTTCTTGATTCTTTCTTTTGGTCAGTCGCTTTCTCGCTGGACCATCTGCTGATGACAGTGTGGACATATCGGCGGCGGGTGGTGGTGGTGGTGGTGGTGGGTGGGGGGGTGGGATTGTTCTGGTACCGTGTAAGGAAGCAGCTGGTGTTCTTTTATGCTGACCGCCTCCACACTCGCATCCTATTGACCTACTTTCTGTCTCCTGTGAAGAAGCTGAGAAAGCCTGTTAGACCTCACCTGAGACAGAGGACCACACCCAGAACCAGAGCAGCTCCATCATATCACCACCATCAACTAACTCCAGAACATCTCCTACAGTCCAATCACTGTTTATTAATCAGACTTAATTAACTTTAAATAACTGAACATGAACTTGACACGTTAAAATGTCTGAGTACAAATATTATTAGGTACAAATACTATCAAGACAGGTAACAGTATGTATACCATAGAGTATGTATACTATAGAGTACATATCGTATTAGGTAACAGTACAAATACTATCGAGTATAAATACTCCAGTCTTGGTCCTGACTGGTGGGGCTTGTGAGAAACTCTGAGAACGCTCAGATCTTTAATGGAAGTTCTCTAAAGTTTGAAAAGGTTTCAAGTCCACATTCGAGTCCTGCAGAACCGGGCCACAGTCCTGCAGAACCGGGCCACAGTCCTGCAGAACCGGGCCACAGTCCTGCAGAAGCGGGCTAGAATCCTGCAGAACCGGGCCACAGTCCTGCAGAACCGGGCCACAGTCCTACAGAACCGGGCCACAGTCCTACAGAACCAGGCCAGAGTCCTACAGAACCGGGCTAGAATCCTGCAGAACCAGGCTAGAATCCAGCAGAATCGGGCCAGAGTCCTGCAGAACCGGGCTAGAATCCTGCAGAACCGGGCCACAGTCCTGCAGAACCGGGTCAGAGTCCTGCAGAACCGGGCCAGAGCCCTACAGAATCGGGCCAGAGTCCTACAGAACCGGACCAGAGCGAGTGGCACGGTCTGCTTCAGTCAGATCACACCGGCTCCTTTATCTGATACAGTGAGGAGGTTTTGTGGAGTTGTGTGATATTGTGTCTGATGTGTCTGTCTGATTAGTGTTTATCTGCACTCTCAGAGCTCTGATCCGAGTTCAGCTTCCTGTCTGATTACTCCCAAAATCATGTTAGCCCCCTCTCTGAGGAGGCGGGGCTGCGGTGTGTTTGGAGGTGAGCTGGATGTGGGAGGTGGAGGTTATAAAGCTGAAAGTGTCAGGAGCAGCGTTAATGCTGTAATGTATATAATTGTAGCGGCGTAGTGTAGCATAGCGTAGCGGCGTAGTGTAGCGTAGCGGCGTAGCGTAGCGGTGTAGTGTACTGTAGCGGTGTAGCGTAGCGGTGTAGTGTAGCATAGCGATGTAGCGTAGCGGCGTAGCGTAGCGGCGTAGTGTAGCGTAGCGGCGTAGTGTAGCGTAGCGGCGTAGTGTAGCGTAGCGGCGTAGCGTAGCGGTGTAGTGTACTGTAGCGGTGTAGCGTAGCGGTGTAGTGTAGCATAGCGATGTAGTGTAGCGGTGTAGCGTAGCGGCGTAGCGTAGCGGCGTAGTGTAGTGTAGCGTAGCGGCGTAGCGTAGCGGCGTAGTGTAGTGTAGCGTATCGGTGTAGTGTACTGTAGCGGAGCGGTGTAGTGTAGCGTAGCGATGTAGTGTAGCGATGTAGCGTAGCGGTGTAGCGTAGTGGCGTAGCATAGCGGCGTAGCATAGCGGCGTAGCATAGCGGCGTAGTGTAGCGTAGCGTAGCGGCGTAGTGTAGCGTAGCGGCGTAGCGTAGCGGCATAGTGTAGTGTAGCGGTGTAGCGTAGCGGCGTAGCGTACCGGTGTAGTGTAGCGGCGTAGCATAGCGGCGTAGCATAACGGCGTAGCATAACGGCGTAGCATAGCGGCGTAGCGTAGTGTAGTGTAGCAGCGTAGTGTAGCGGTGTAGTGTAGTGTAGCGGTGTAGCGTAGCGGCGTAGCGTAGCGGCGTAGCGTAGCGGCGTAGTGTAGTGTAGCGTAGCGGTGTAGTGTAGCGGTGTAGCGTAGCGGTGTAGTGTAGTGTAGCGCCGTAGTGTAGTGTAGCGTAGCGGCATAGTGTAGCGTAGCGGCGTAGCGTAGCGGCGTAGCGTAGCGTAGCGTAGCGATGTAGTGTAGCGGTGTAGCGTAGCGGTGTAGCGTAGCGATGTAGTGTAGCGGTGTAGTGTAGTGTAGCGTAGCGGCGTAGTGTAGCGTAGCGGTGTAGCGTAGCGGTGTAGCGTAGCGTAGCGGTGTAGTGTAGCGTAGCGTAGCGGCGTAGTGTAGCGTAGCGTAGCGGCGTAGTGTAGCGTATGGTGTGCGTCCATTCCGGATACGAGAACCTCACTACAAACTCAGAGCTCCTCAGTACATACCGGATAAACTCAGAGCTCCTCAGTACATACCGGATAAACTCAGAGCTCCTCAGTACATACCGGATAAACTCAGAGCTCCTCAGTACGTACCGGATAAACTCAGAGCTCCTCAGTACGTACCGGATAAACTCAGAGCTCCTCAGTACATACCAGATAAACTCAGAGCTCCTCAGTACATACCGGATAAACTCAGAGCTCCTCAGTACGTACTGGATAAACTCAGAGCTCCTCAGTACATACCGGATAAACTCAGAGCTCCTCAGTACATACCGGATAAACTCAGAGCTCCTCAGTACATACCAGATAAACTCAGAGCTCCTCAGTACATACCGGATAAACTCAGAGCTCCTCAGTACGTACCGGATAAACTCAGAGCTCCTCAGTACGTACTGGATAAACTCAGAGCTCCTCAGTACGTACCGGATAAACTCAGAGCTCCTCAGTACGTACTGGATAAACTCAGAGCTCCTCAGTACATACCGGATAAACTCAGAGCTCCTCAGTACATACCGGATAAACTCAGAGCTCCTCAGTACGTACCGGATAAACTCAGAGCTCCTCAGTACGTACTGGATAAACTCCGAGCTCCTCAGTACGTACCGGATAAACTCAGAGCTCCTCTGGGGGTAATTAATTTCAGAGTGATCGTCTTAGATATTAACATTAAATATATAAATAAATATTATATAAATATAAATATCACTAATATTAGTGTACAGAGGAGTGTATAGAGGAGTGAGGGTCAGTAGGACCGTGGATCAGACCCACTGCTCTCCTGTATTGTGTTTGAGTTTGTATGTGGTACCTGGTTTATCTAGAACCCGTCTGTGTGTAATGTAGGCGGAGTCTCCTGAAACCGCCCCGGTACGCAGAATCCTGGCTGCTGTGTATGTGTACCACATGTGATTGATGTGTTTGTTGTGTGTTTGATGTGTGATTGATGTGTTTGTTGTGTGTTTGATGTGTGATTGATGTGTTTGTTGTGTGTTTGATGTGTGATTGATGTGTTTGTTGTGTGTTTGTTGTGTGTTTGATGTGTGATTGATGTGTGATTGATGTGTTTGTTGTGTTTGTTGTGTGTTTGATGTGTGATTGATGTGATTGTTGTGTGTTTGATGTGTGATTGTTGTGTGTTTGATGTGTGATTGACGTGTGTTGATGTGTGTTTGATGTGTGATTGATGTGTTTGATGTGTGATTGACGTGTGTTGATGTGTGATTGACGTGTGTTGATGTGTGATTGACGTGTGTTGATGTGTGTTGATGTGTTTGATGTGTGATTGACATGTGTTGATGTGTTTGATGTGTGATTGACGTGTGTTGATGTGTTTGTTGTGTGTTTGATGTGTGATTGATGTGATTGTTGTGTGTTTGATGTGTGATTGTTGTGTGTTTGATGTGTGATTGACGTGTGTTGATGTGTGTTGATGTGTTTGATGTGTGATTGACGTGTGTTGATGTGTGATTGACGTGTGTTGATGTGTTTGATGTGTGTTTGATGTGTGATTGACGTGTGTTGATGTGTGATGTGTTTGATGTGTGATTGACGTGTGCTGATGTGTGATTGACGTGTGTTGATGTGTGTGTTGTGTGTTTGATGTGTTTGATGTGTGTTGATGTGTTTGATGTGTGATTGACGTGTGTTGATATGTGATTGACGTGTGTTGACGTGTGTTGATGTGTGTTGATGTGTTTGATGTGTGTTGATGTGTGTTTGATGTGTGATTGACGTGTGTTGATGTGTTTGATGTGTGTTTGATGTGTGATTGACGTGTGTTGATGTGTGATTGACGTGTGTTGATGTGTTTGATGTGTGTTTGATGTGTGATTGACGTGTGTTGATGTGTTTGATGTGTGTTTGATGTGTGTTTGATGTGTGATTGACGTGTGTTGATGTTTGATGTGTGATTGATGTGTGATTGATGTGATTGTTGTGTGTTTGATGTGTGATTGTTGTGTGTTTGATGTGTGATTGACGTGTGTTGATGTGTGTTTGATGTGTGATTGATGTGTTTGATGTGTGATTGATGTGTTTGATGTGTGATTGACATGTGTTGATGTGTGTTGATGTGTTTGATGTGTGATTGACGTGTGTTGATGTGTGATTGACGTGTGTTGATGTGTTTGATGTGTGTTTGATGTGTGATTGACGTGTGTTGATGTGTTTGATGTGTGTTTGATGTGTGTTTGATGTGTGATTGACGTGTGTTTATGTGTGATGTGTTTGATGTGTGATTGACGTGTGCTGATGTGTGATTGACGTGTGTTGATGTGTGTGTTGTGTGTTTGATGTGTTTGATGTGTGATTGACGTGTTGATGTGTGATTGACGTGTGTTGATGTGTGATTGTGTGTTTGGTGTGTTTGATGTGTTTGAAGTGTGATTGTGTGTTTGATATGGGATTGTGTGTTTGATGTGTAATTGACGTGTGTTGTGTGTTTGATGTGTGATTGACGTGTGTTGATGTGTGATTGACGTGTGTTGATGTGTGATGTGTTTGATGTGTGATTGACGTGTGTTGATGTGTGATTGACGTGTGGTGTGTGTTTGTTGTTTGTTTGATGTGTGATTGATGTGATTGTTGTGTGTTTGATGTGTGATTGTTGTGTGTTTGATGTGTGATTGACGTGTGTTGATGTGTGTTTGATGTGTGATTGATGTGTTTGATGTGTGATTGACGTGTGTTGATGTGTGATTGACGTGTGTTGATGTGTGATTGATGTGTGTTGATGTGTTTGATGTGTGATTGACATGTGTTGATGTGTGTTGATGTGTTTGATGTGTGATTGACGTGTGTTGATGTGTGATTGACGTGTGTTGACGTGTGTTGATGTGTTTGATGTGTGTTGATGTGTGTTTGATGTGTGATTGACGTGTGTTGATGTGTTTGATGTGTGTTTGATGTGTGATTGACGTGTGTTGATGTGTGATGTGTTTGATGTGTGATTGACGTGTGCTGATGTGTGATTGACATACCGGATAAACTCAGAGCTCCTCAGTACATACCGGATAAACTCAGAGCTCCTCAGTACATACCAGATAAACTCAGAGCTCCTCAGTACATACCGGATAAACTCAGAGCTCCTCAGTACGTACCGGATAAACTCAGAGCTCCTCAGTACGTACTGGATAAACTCAGAGCTCCTCAGTACGTACCGGATAAACTCAGAGCTCCTCAGTACGTACTGGATAAACTCAGAGCTCCTCAGTACATACCGGATAAACTCAGAGCTCCTCAGTACATACCGGATAAACTCAGAGCTCCTCAGTACGTACCGGATAAACTCAGAGCTCCTCAGTACGTACTGGATAAACTCCGAGCTCCTCAGTACGTACCGGATAAACTCAGAGCTCCTCTGGGGGGTAATTAATTTCAGAGTGATCGTCTTAGATATTAACATTAAATATATAAATAAATATTATATAAATATAAATATCACTAATATTAGTGTACAGAGGAGTGTATAGAGGAGTGAGGGTCAGTAGGACCGTGGATCAGACCCACTGCTCTCCTGTATTGTGTTTGAGTTTGTATGTGGTACCTGGTTTATCTAGAACCCGTCTGTGTGTAATGTAGGCGGAGTCTCCTGAAACCGCCCCGGTACGCAGAATCCTGGCTGCTGTGTATGTGTACCACATGTGATTGATGTGTTTGTTGTGTGTTTGATGTGTGATTGATGTGTTTGTTGTGTGTTTGATGTGTGATTGATGTGTTTGTTGTGTGTTTGTTGTGTGTTTGATGTGTGATTGATGTGTGATTGATGTGTTTGTTGTGTTTGTTGTGTGTTTGATGTGTGATTGATGTGATTGTTGTGTGTTTGATGTGTGATTGTTGTGTGTTTGATGTGTGATTGACGTGTGTTGATGTGTGTTTGATGTGTGATTGATGTGTTTGATGTGTGATTGACGTGTGTTGATGTGTGATTGACGTGTGTTGATGTGTGATTGACGTGTGTTGATGTGTGTTGATGTGTTTGATGTGTGATTGACATGTGTTGATGTGTTTGATGTGTGATTGACGTGTGTTGATGTGTTTGTTGTGTGTTTGATGTGTGATTGATGTGATTGTTGTGTGTTTGATGTGTGATTGTTGTGTGTTTGATGTGTGATTGACGTGTGTTGATGTGTGTTGATGTGTTTGATGTGTGATTGACGTGTGTTGATGTGTGATTGACGTGTGTTGATGTGTTTGATGTGTGTTTGATGTGTGATTGACGTGTGTTGATGTGTGATGTGTTTGATGTGTGATTGACGTGTGCTGATGTGTGATTGACGTGTGTTGATGTGTGTGTTGTGTGTTGATGTGTGTTGATGTGTGTTGATGTGTGTTGATGTGTGTTGACGTGTGTTGATGTGTGTTGAGAACGTGTGTTGACGTGTGTTGATGTGTGTTGAGAACGTGTGTTGATGTGTGTTGATGTGTGTTTGATGTGTGTTGACGTGTGTTGATGTGTTTGATGTGTGTTTGATGTGTGATTGACGTGTGTTGATGTGTGATTGACGTGTGTTGATGTGTTTGATGTGTGTTTGATGTGTGATTGACGTGTGTTGATGTGTTTGATGTGTGTTTGATGTGTGTTTGATGTGTGATTGACGTGTGTTGATGTTTGATGTGTGATTGATGTGTGATTGATGTGATTGTTGTGTGTTTGATGTGTGATTGTTGTGTGTTTGATGTGTGATTGACGTGTGTTGATGTGTGTTTGATGTGTGATTGATGTGTTTGATGTGTGATTGATGTGTTTGATGTGTGATTGACATGTGTTGATGTGTGTTGATGTGTTTGATGTGTGATTGACGTGTGTTGATGTGTGATTGACGTGTGTTGATGTGTTTGATGTGTGTTTGATGTGTGATTGACGTGTGTTGATGTGTTTGATGTGTGTTTGATGTGTGTTTGATGTGTGATTGACGTGTGTTTATGTGTGATGTGTTTGATGTGTGATTGACGTGTGCTGATGTGTGATTGACGTGTGTTGATGTGTGTGTTGTGTGTTTGATGTGTTTGATGTGTGATTGACGTGTTGATGTGTGATTGACGTGTGTTGATGTGTGATTGTGTGTTTGGTGTGTTTTGATGTGTTTGAAGTGTGATTGTGTGTTTGATATGGGATTGTGTGTTTGATGTGTAATTGACGTGTGTTGTGTGTTTGATGTGTGATTGACGTGTGTTGATGTGTGATTGACGTGTGTTGATGTGTGATGTGTTTGATGTGTGATTGACGTGTGTTGATGTGTGATTGACGTGTGGTGTGTGTTTGTTGTTTGTTTGATGTGTGATTGATGTGATTGTTGTGTGTTTGATGTGTGATTGTTGTGTGTTTGATGTGTGATTGACGTGTGTTGATGTGTGTTTGATGTGTGATTGATGTGTTTGATGTGTGATTGACGTGTGTTGATGTGTGATTGACGTGTGTTGATGTGTGATTGATGTGTGTTGATGTGTTTGATGTGTGATTGACATGTGTTGATGTGTGTTGATGTGTTTGATGTGTGATTGACGTGTGTTGATGTGTGATTGACGTGTGTTGACGTGTGTTGATGTGTTTGATGTGTGTTGATGTGTGTTTGATGTGTGATTGACGTGTGTTGATGTGTTTGATGTGTGTTTGATGTGTGATTGACGTGTGTTGATGTGTGATGTGTTTGATGTGTGATTGACGTGTGCTGATGTGTGATTGACGTGTGTTGATGTGTGATTGTGTGTTTGGTGTGTTTGATGTGTTTGAAGTGTGATTGTGTGTTTGATATGGGATTGTGTGTTTGATGTGTAATTGACGTGTGTTGTGTGTTTGATGTGTGATTGACGTGTGTTGATGTGTGATTGACGTGTGTTGATGTGTGATGTGTTTGATGTGTGATTGACGTGTGTTGATGTGTGATTGACGTGTGTTGTGTGTTTGTGTGTTTGATGTGTGATTGATGTGATTGTTGTGTGTTTGATGTGTGATTGTTGTGTGTTTGATGTGTGATTGACGTGTGTTGATGTGTGTTTGATGTGTGATTGATGTGTGATTGATGTGTTTGATGTGTGATTGACGTGTGTTGATGTGTGATTGACGTGTGTTGATGTGTGATTGATGTGTGTTGATGTGTTTGATGTGTGATTGACATGTGTTGATGTGTGTTGATGTGTTTGATGTGTGATTGACGTGTGTTGATGTGTGATTGACGTGTGTTGATGTGTGTTGATGTGTTTGATGTGTGTTGATGTGTGTTTGATGTGTGATTGACGTGTGTTGATGTGTTTGATGTGTGTTTGATGTGTGATTGACGTGTGTTGATGTGTGATGTGTTTGATGTGTGATTGACGTGTGCTGATGTGTGATTGACGTGTGTTGATGTGTGATTGTGTATTTGGTGTGTTTGATGTGTTTGAAGTGTGATTGTGTGTTTGATATGGGATTGTGTGTTTGATGTGTAATTGACGTGTGTTGTGTGTTTGATGTGTGATTGACGTGTGTTGATGTGTGATTGACGTGTGTTGATGTGTGATGTGTTTGATGTGTGATTGACGTGTGTTGATGTGTGATTGACGTGTGTTGATGTGTTTGATGTGTGATTGACGTGTGCTGATGTGTGATTGACGTGTGTTGATGTGTTTGATGTGTGATTGATGTGTGATGTTTGATGTGTGATTGACGTGTGATTGACGTGTTGATGTGTGATTGACGTGTTGATGTGTGATTGACGTGTGTTGATGTGTGATTGACGTGTGTTGATGTGTTTGATGTGTGATTGACGTGTGTTGATGTGTGATTGACGTGTTGATGTGTGATTGACGTGTGTTGATGTGTGTTTGATGTGTGATTGACGTGTGTTGATGTGTGTTTGACGTGTTGATGTGTGATTGACGTGTGTTGATGTGATTGACGTGTGTTGATGTGTTGATGTGTTTGATGTGTGATTGGCGTGTGTTGATGTGTGATTGACGTGTGTTGATGTGTGATTGACATGTGTTGATGTGTGATTGATGTGTGTTGATGTGTGTTTGATGTGTGATTGACGTGTGTTGATGTGTGATTGACGTGTGT
Organism: Megaleporinus macrocephalus; assembly: GCA_021613375.1. NCBI lineage: Eukaryota > Metazoa > Chordata > Actinopteri > Characiformes > Anostomidae > Megaleporinus > Megaleporinus macrocephalus. The sequence continues at coordinate 1,152,643 of CM038710.1, forward strand.
TGATGTGTTGATGTGTGTGATGTGTGATTGACGTGTGTTGATGTGTGATTGACGTGTGTTGATGTGTTTGATGTGTGACTGACGTGTGTTGATGTGTTTGATGTGTGATTGACGTGTGTTGATGTGTGATTGACGTGTGTTGATGTGTTTGATGTGTGATTGACGTGTGTTGATGTGTGATTGACGTGTGTTGATGTGTGTTGATGTGTGTTGTGTGATTGACGTGTGTTGATGTGTGATTGACGTGTGTTGATGTGTGATTGACGTGTGTTGATGTGTGTGATGTGTGATTGACGTGTGTTGATGTGTGATGTGTGATTGACGTGTGTTGATGTGTGATTGACGTGTGTTGATGTGTGTGATGTGTGATTGACGTGTGTTGATGTGTGATTGACGTGTGTTGATGTGTTTGATGTGTGATTGACGTGTGTTGATGTGTGATTGAAGTGTGTTGATGTGTGATTGATGTGTGTTCATGTGTTTGATGTGTGATTGACGTGTGTTGATGTGTGATTGACGTGTGTTGATGTGTGTTGATGTATTTGATGTGTGATTGACGTGTGTTGATGTGTTTGATGTGTGATTGTTGTGTGTTGATGTGTGATTGACGTGTGTTGATGTGTGATTGACGTGTGTTGATGTGTTTGATGTGTGATTGACGTGTGTTGATGTGTTTGATGTGTAATTGACGTGTGTTGTGTGTTTGATGTGTGATTGACGTGTGTTGATGTGTGTTTGATGTGTGATTGACGTGTGTTGATGTGTTTGATGTGTGATTGACGTGTGTTGATGTCTGTGATGTGTGATTGACGTGTGTCGATGTGTGATTGACGTGTGTTGATGTGTGATTGACGTGTGTTGATGTGTGTTGATGTGTTTGATGTGTGATTGACGTGTTGATGTGTTTGATGTGTGATTGACGTGTGTTGATGTGTGATTGACGTGTGTTGATGTGTGATTGACGTGTGTTGATGTGTGTTTGATATGTGATTGTTGTTTACTCTTGTTGATGTTTGTTGATGTTGTTGTTTATACGGGCTGCTCTGCAGATCCAGCTCACGCGCCTGCATGTCCTCGTCTCCCCGAATGGTGTGGTGTTTGTAGGTCAGGTCTCCTCTCAGTAATAATAATAAACATAAACACCAGCTGCTGCTGCTGGTCAGCGAGGCCTCTGACCCGGACTGACCTGTTTATCAGCCTGCAGCTCGTTAGAGCGTGCAGTAATTAACGAGCATCACATCCTGAGCAGTGACCGCTCTTCAGCCTCTGTTAGTGGAGAGAGCCGACAGGCGGTGGTCTTCACTGATAACCACAAGACCCTCAGCTCATTCATGTGTGGTTATTTTGAATATTCCAGACGTCTTTCCCTGCAGAATTCCGAGATCACGTCTTTTATCTGATCTGCTGTTTATAGAATTATCAGAAGATAACCCGTACTGTGTTCCTGAGATAACTCCCGACTAAACGACTGAGCTCCTCAGACCAATCAGGAGTTTAGTTTTTCTCTAAAAACTATTTATTTGTTCTGATGACGACACAAAATAATTAATAATACTCTAATAAACATAATCTAACGTCTAATCTAATCATAATAAACATAAAATACATAAAAATAATAAGGTAAATAAACAAATATTCAGGGTTAGAGCGTCTGTCTGGAAACATCTCCTGTACACAAGCGGTAAGGAGGTGAAAATCACATAAATCAATCAATCAGTCAATCAATCTATCAACCTTCATTTGAACTAGGGGGGGTGCACTGAGAGAGACCCTCATTTACACTGTAGCCCAGATTTACACTTTCATAACAAACTGATTAATTTTAATATAAGAACTTAAAATAGTATAGTATGGTATAGCACAGTATAGTATAGTTTAGTATAGTACCGTATAGTATAGTATGGTATAGTACAGTATAGTATGCTATAGTACAGTATAGTATAGTTAAGTATAGTATAGTATGGTATAGTACAGTATAGTATGGTATAGTATAGTTTAGTACAGTATAGTACAGTATGGTATGGTATAGTACAGTATAGGTTAGTACAGTATAGTATAGTACAGTATAGAATAGTACAGTATGGTGCAGTACAGTATAGTGTAGTATAGTACAGCATGGTATAGTATAGTACGGTATGGTATAGTATGGTGTAGTACAGTATAGTACAGTATAGTATAGTACAGTACGGTATAGTGTAGTGTAGTACAGTATGATGTAGTATAGTATAGTACAGTATGGTGCAGTATGGTATAGTATAGTACAGTGTAGTATAGTACAGTATGGTACTGTATAGTATGGTATAGTATAGTACAGTATGGTGCAGTATGGTATAGTATAGTACAGTATAGTATAGTACAGTATGGTGCAGTATGGTATAGTATAGTACAGTGTAGTATAGTACAGTAT
>CM038710.1:1160049-1182549 GCA_021613375.1 Megaleporinus macrocephalus
ACGTTCTACTGCAGACCACCACGCTGACCACACGCTGACCACCACGTTCTACTGCAGACCACCACACTGACCACCACGTTCTACTGCAGACCACCTCGCTGACCGCACACTGACCACACACTGACCACCACGTTCTACTGCAGACCACCACGCTGACCACACACTGACCACCACGTTTTACTGCAGACCACCACGCTGACCACACACTGACCACCACGTTCCACTGCAGACCACCACACTGACCACCACGTTCTACTGCAGACCACCACGCTGACCACACACTGACCACACGCTGACAACACACAGACCACCACGTTCTTCTGCAGACCATCACGCTGACCACACACAGACCACCACGTTCTACTGCAGACCACCAGGCTGACCACACGCTGACCACACACTAACCACGTTCTACTGCAGACCACCACGCTGACCACACACTGACCACACACAGACCACCACGTTCTACTGCAGACCACCACGCTGACCACACACAGACCACCACGTTCTACTGCAGACCACCACGCTGACCACACGCTGACCACCACGTTCTACTGCAGACCACCACGCTGACCACACACAGACCACCACGCTGACCACACACAGACCACATGCTGACCACACACGGACCACCACGCTGACCACACGCTGACCACACACAGACCACACACTGACCACACGCTGACCACACACAGACCACACACTGACCACCACGTTCTGCTGCAGACCACCACGCTGACCACACACAGACCACCACGCTGACCACACACAGACCACATGCTGACCACACACGGACCACCACGCTGACCACACACGGACGACCACACACAGACCACACACAGACCACACGCTGACCACACACAGACCACACGCTGACCACACACTGACCACCACGTTCTGCTGCAGACCACCACGCTGACCACACACAGACCACCACGCTGACCACACACAGACCACATGCTGACCACACACGGACCACCACGCTGACCACACACAGACCACACACTGACCACACACAGACCACACGCTGACCACACACAGACCACACACAGACCACCACGTTCTGCTGCAGACCACCACGCTGACCACACACAGACCACCACGCTGACCACACGCTGACCACACACAGACCACATGCTGACCACACACGGACCACCACGCTGACCACACACGGACCACCACGTTGACCACACACAGACCACACGCAGACCACACGCTGACCACACACTGACCACCACGTTCTGCTGCAGACCACCACGCTGACCACACACAGACCACCACGCTGACCACACACAGACCACATGCTGACCACACACGGACCACCACGCTGACCACACGCTGACCACACACAGACCACACACTGACCACACACAGACCACACGCTGACCACACACAGACCACACACAGACCACCACGTTCTGCTGCAGACCACCACGCTGACCACACACAGACCACCACGCTGACCACCACGCTGACCACACACTGACCACCACGTTTTACTGCAGACCACCACGCTGACCACACACTGACCACCACGTTCCACTGCAGACCACCACACTGACCACCACGTTCTACTGCAGACCACCACGCTGACCACCACGTTTTACTGCAGACCACCACGCTGACCACACACTGACCACCACGTTCCACTGCAGACCACCACACGGACCACCACGTTCTACTGCAGACCACCACGCTGACCACACACTGACCACACGCTGACAACACACAGACCACCACGTTCTTCTGCAGACCATCACGCTGACCACACACAGACCACCACGTTCTACTGCAGACCACCAGGCTGACCACACGCTGACCACACACTGACCACCACGTTCTACTGCAGACCACCACGCTGACCACACACTGACCACACACAGACCACCACGTTCTACTGCAGACCACCACGCTGACCACACACAGACCACCACGTTCTACTACAGACCACCACGCTGACCACACGCTGACCACCACGTTCTACTGCAGACCACCACGCTGACCACACGCTGACCACACACTGACCACCACGTTCTGCTGCAGACCACCACGCTGACCACACACAGACCACCACGCTGGCCACACACAGACCACATGCTGACCACACACGGACCACCACGCTGACCACACGCTGACCACACACAGACCACACACTGACCACACACAGACCACACGCTGACCACACACTGACCACACACTGACCACCACGTTCTGCTGCAGACCACCACGCTGACCACACACAGACCACCACGCTGACCACACGCTGACCACACACAGACCACATGCTGACCACACACGGACCACCACGCTGACCACACACGGACCACCACGCTGACCACACACAGACCACACACAGACCACACGCTGACCACACACAGACCACACGCTGACCACACACAGACCACACACAGACCACACACTGACCACACACTGACCACACACTGACCACACACTGACCACACACTGACCACACACTGACCACACACTGACCACACACTGACCACACACTGACCACCACGCTGACCAGACACAGACCACACTGACCACACACTGACCCTACAGAGACAGACTACTGGAACTAGGTGGCGCTAGAGCACCGACTGGAAGCTGCAGAAGCAGAAGAGCGCTAGTTGAATGTTAGTGTTTATTAATCAGACTGAATCTCACTGGCGTTTAATTTGGCGTCTCGTTTTATTTATTTTTGTGTAAACGAGTTTTTAATTCACAATAAATGAATAAATAAATCAGAAACTCATAACTATTAAAAATAAAGTTGAAATACTTTAATAAAATACTGAAGGACATCATTACATTAAATATCATTTACCCAGAAAACAGGCTAAAGTAGACTCCGCCCCCTTCCCACCACAACACAGCAGGACAGTAGCATTTTCCAAATTTCTAAATTTCACTGAAGCTCAAATTAAAACAAACTTTTACAAAAAAAAGATTTAAAATGAATTTAATTTAGTTTTTGAGAGAAATTCATTCATAAGCATGTTTATGTCACTGACTGAAAAACATGTATCTCCACTTCTGCTGATTTGTGTTTTTCTATATTTGAAAACTTTTGATCTTTACATCCTGTAAGAACTTCATGGACCAATAGAAACGCTCGCCTCTAATCAGAGAACCAGGTTCTACTCAGTCTCACTGAGAGGAGAGAGATTCTGGACCAGAACCCGGAGAGAGTGTGAACGACAGGAACATGTACAGAACCTGTGGAACACGGTGGGTTCTGGTTCTGCAGGTGAATCGGAAACAGCAGCGTTCTTAATCAGACCCACAGTGAACGTAGAACTTTAATCAGACTTTAGAAAGTCAGACGCTGGTATTCATTAATGAGGGTTTAGAATCAGTGCTGGACACACGACTGACCGCAGCTCGGCCGTCGCTGAGCAGCAGATTGGATGTTTCATGTTTTGCCTGGTTTTGGTCCCGTGTGCCCCCTGGTGGTCTGAGTGAGAAGCTGTAGGAGTTCTTGGTGGAGCAGAGAAGAAATGGATGTGTAGGTTCTCAGATCACTGTGCTGCTTCCTGCTTCCAGATGTTTTCCAAGAATTCTGTGGAAAAGTCTGGACGCTGCACCGGCTGAAGCTTCACCGGATCTAATCGGGCTGGACGGAGAAGACCACCAGAACAAGGCTGGACTCTTATTAGAACTTCCTGTTCCACCTTAAAAGTTCGGACCTCGGGCTCGTACGGACGGCTCTTATCTGACATTCCGATGAGAACGACCCTAATCCGCCCCAGGGGTTACCATGACAACGGTTTAACATTACCACCAGCCCCTCGAGGCGCTTCTCCCGCAGCCCTGTCACCAAACGTCTGGGCGCTCCGGGCCGCGGCGCAGAGTAAACACGGCTCCTCGCCTGTTCCGTCTCAGCAGAGAGCTGGAATGACGCACACACAGAGCTGAAGAGAGCGGCCGGGTGGGCTGCGGCCCCGCCTCCCCCTCCAGCCTGCCTCACTCCTGTGTTGTGGTGGGAGGAGCTCCAGGACTGGTATAAAAAGCCCATCCTCGCTCCGGAGGACTCAGAGACTACCAGCGGACTCAGCGCTCCCGGATCCAGAGGAACGTCGGCTTCTGTTGGACAAACGAACCATGATTAAGAAAATGTCCCCCTCGGAGAGCCAGTTCGACATTCCGGCCAAGAACTGCTACAGGATGGTCATCCTGGGCTCCACCAAGGTCGGCAAGTCGGCCATCGTGTCCCGGTTCCTGAGTGGCCGGTTTGAGGAGCAGTACACGCCCACGATCGAGGACTTTCACAGGAAGCTCTACAGCATCAGAGGAGACGTTTACCAGCTGGACATCCTGGACACCTCCGGGAATCATCCCTTCCCCGCCATGAGGAGACTGTCCATACTCACAGGTAAACAGCAGAACCAGAGGTGGTTCTTTAGGGGGTCTTAGCTTGCATGCACACTGGTGATGCTATAGAAGAACCTGGTTTCCTGGAACCTTCAAAAAATGTAGAAAACATGTAATGGCTCCTGCTTGGTTCCATGTTCTTGTGCAGCTCTGCTCCTCACTGGAGAACCTGCTGTATGTGGTTCTGAGTGTCCACTGAAAATGTATAGCACCTAAAAAGGTTCCACACCAAATAACTTCTTAGGCACTGTGTAGAACCCGTTCCTGCATGAAGCGTGATGTGAAGTTCATGTGCACGACAAAGAACCACAGCTGTCTGTCTGCATAACCTAACCAGAGGTTCTCCTCCGTCTCATCCGTCTGCAGGTGACGTGTTCCTCCTGGTGTTCAGCCTGGACAACCGGGAGTCCTTTCGGGAGGTGCAGCGTCTGAAGCAGCAGATCTACGAGACCAAGTCGTGCCTGAAGAACAAGACCAAGGAGAACGTGGACGTGCCGCTGGTCATCTGCGGCAACAAGGGCGACCGCGAGTTCTCCCGCGAGGTCCAGCGCGAGGAGATCGAGCAGCTGGTGGCCGGAGACGAGCAGTGCGCCTACTTCGAGATCTCGGCCAAGCGCAACACCAACGTGGACCTCATGTTCCAGACGCTCTTCACCATGGCCAAGCTGCCCAACGAGATGAGCCCCGACCTGCACCGCAAGGTGTCGCTGCAGTACTGCGACGTGCTGCACCGCAAGTCCTTCCGCAGCAAGAAGCCCAAGGACGGCGGCGCGTACGGCATCGTGGCGCCCTTCGCCCGGCGGCCCAGCGTGCACAGCGACCTGATGTACATCAAAGAGAAGGCGGTGGGGGGCGGGCAGGGCAAGGACAAGGAGAGGTGCGTGATCAGCTAAGCGGCGTCCGGCCGGACCCCCGGCGATCCGCCACCCCGGCACCGCGCGGTTGATCCGCAGGCTGACGGAAGCGAGACGCCGCTGCCATTTCCGGACGGTGACGTCGAGGCTGGCGCGCGGGACGGGACGCTTGACCCCCGCCAGGCGGACGTGCGTCTTAATGTCCCCGAGACGTGCGGCCTGTGTCCGCTGCTCCGAGCGCTCCGTGATGTGGCTTTCGTTTCTCGTGAGACTCGAATCGTGTCCAATACCGTGTCTGTTACTGCGTCTGTAACGAGCTGCTCACGGAGAGTCCAGTGAGAACCGTCCGCCGTTTCCATAGTAATTTCACAAGAACTGAACAAACTGAACGTACGACGTACACCTGTAGTTACTCTGTGACTGAACGTACGACGTACGCCTGTAGTTACTCTGTGACTGAAAGTTTCTGTAAATAGAAGAAAATCATGAAATAAACGAACTCGTTACAAACCTGTGTGTTTATTTTCACTCCTCTGAACTCATAACGAAGGACCTCCCATTACATAACAACCACCCCATAATTAAACATTTACTCTGTAAACACTGATTCAGAGACGCTCAGTCGGTTCTAGATATATTCAGAACCTTTCACAGTAGTTCTAGATACAGTCAGAACCGTCCACAGTAGTTCTAGATACAGTCAGAACCGTCCACAGTGGTTCTAGATACAGTCAGAACCTTTCACAGTGGTTCTAGATACAGTCAGAACTGTTCACAGTGGTGGTGAATGGAACCAGACGTCCTCCTCTAAAAGCTCCTCACAGAAAGTTCTTACAGTAGATGTTATAAATACACTGTCTGATTCTGAGACGCTGTTTATGATAGTTTAGAGAAGATCTCAGTCTTAAACTCCATTCATGGTGGAGGGATACATGCAGGACGCTGTGAGGTTCAAATAGTCCCCAAAGAAAACCTAGTATTTTCAGATCTTCCACATTTTACCATCAACATCCAGATAAACTCAGAAGACACGTGTAGCTTCACTGGTGGGTTTCATAGTAAACATCACCACCACTGTAAACACCATCTGAACCGTTTCACTCCAAAACACTTTTAATCACTCTGTGTACGTCTGAACCGCTGAAATTTGGTGGATGTGTCCTGCAGAGCGCGGTGATGGAGACACTTAGTGATTCAGTTTGGTGAGAAGGTCCCAGACATGTTCAGACCCTCTCTGTGTCTGCAGTGCTGAAGTCTGGGGGGCTCTGAGTGGTTTTGGGACAGACCCTCAGTGGGGGGACAGTCTGCATATGGAGGTTAGTTCTGTGAGGGACGCTGGATTCTTCTCCAGCTGGTGAGCTGGAGAGTGAGTGAGCTGGAGAGTGAGTGAGCTGGAGAGTGAGTGAGCTGGAGAGTGAGTAATGTTTGTGTTTGACGGGCTCCAGAATTCAAACAGTCCAGGAAACTGGACCGAACCAAAACCAGAGGTGGTCCGATCTGGACCTCGGCTAACAAACACCACCAGTAAACAAGCACTGGTCACCAATCACGGCAGTACAAACTGATTCCAGATCCAGATTTTAGAATTTACCGTCCCGTGGACGCCTCCCCCCACCCCCCAACCCACTGCTGTGACTCCTCTCCCAGCTCCACTACACAGTGTCGCTCCTCAGTTCAGCTCAATTCAGGGCCTTCAGCTTCACCTCCTCATTCATCACCGCAACACCGAACCTGGAACCAGCATCTCCTCATGAACACTGATGGTGTAGTCTAATCAGGTTCTGGTGCTGCTGTAATTATTAGTTATTAATTATTATTAGTGATTAAGTGTCTCTGATGGAATGTTCTTATTTCTAGGGTTAGGTTCTTAATTTCCCTGAGGGAACCCTCCCAAAGGGATCAATAAAGATCGATCGATCTATCTATCTATCTATCTATCTGACAGATGTCTGGTCACTAACTCGTCCTGCAGCACAGTCCTACCTCTGGTTCTACCTCTGGTTCTACCTCTGGTTCTAACTCTGGTTCTAACTCTGGTTCTAACTCTGGTTCTAACTCTGGTTCTAACTCTAAGTCTGGGTTAGGGTTAAGTCTGGAATGTTCGGACTGAACATACAATTTCAGTACAATATCACAAAATTAGTTTTTTAAAACATAAATAAAACTTTTATCCCAACTTATAACATAGTACACATCCTTTAACACCCTGTTTACTGTCTGAGTTACCATAGCAACATAGCAACACCACAGGAGGCACATCTGTACAGTGAGTCACCTCACTGACCATACAGGACCTCCACTCACTGTCCACTATATCAGCTCCACTGACTCCTGTATGGTCAGTGGGTGGAGATGTGAGGAGGTGGTCTGATGTTCTGGCTGGTCTGTGTATGTACAGTAGTTTGTGTCTGTAAATCAGTTAAAACGCTCATAACGTCTGAATCTGTAGTTTTATAATCAGACTGTTTACACGATCTCCAGCGTTCTGACTGCGTCCAATCAGTTTCTATAATGAACCCCGTCCACACCGTGTCACTCAGCTCGCCGCTTACATAACGAGGAACTGCTTCAGCGTCACAATTACATAACGGCCCCACTGAGACCACCGCTACAGGCCCTGACGGGGACTCGGCACAGATCTCCATCCGACGCCGCGCAGCTTATTAAATATGTTTATTAGATAAAGCTCTGAGATAAAGAACAACAAACTCCAGTCCTGCAGCGACAGACCCCGTCAGAACTTCTCGTGATCGCCGAGGAAACCGGCTGAACGTAAACAGTCCGACGTGCGGAATTCTCCTCAGGAGGGTTTGGGAATGTCGAACATGCACAGGCCCTTGTACTTGTGCAGGAGCTGGTTTTTGGTGCGGACCTGATCCCTGAGCGTGCACAGCCTCTGCTGCTGCGCCGCGGGACTCGCCTCGATGCCGGGCATGGCCAGAATCTGCTCCCGCGCCTCCTGGATCCGCACCCTCAGTCTGTTCAGCTCCTGGTGGACGTCCTGGTTCTCCTTGTCCATGCTGTGGGTTAGAGAGGAGCGGCGTTAGTATTTCAAACACCGTTCAGGCTGATCAGACCTGCTCACAGTGGAGGTGAATGGAACCAGACGTCCAGCTCTAACAGTAGATGTTATAAAACCCGGTCTGGTGTCGCAGACGCTGTTTAATAGTACTGAGAAGATTCTAGTCTCCAACACTGAACTATGTAGGAATTTTGAAAAACCAGTGGAGTGCCCCTTTAGTGATATAACCGTATTATAATGTAGGAAGAAGGAAAAAAATATCAACCGAATTTTTCCGTTCCACCTTAAACGGCGCTGCACTTACGTTCAGGCGCACGAGCTGCAGTGTTTAAGGTGGAACGGGAAATTCGAATAAAAGGCTAAATTCTCATTTTCATATACGATATGTAATCAATATGCAATCTCTCGATAACAGGGCGACCAAAGTCTTACACCTCCGAATCCGAAATTATAAATTATTCAGTTTATTTTTTACTTTTTTAACCAAAAATCGACCAAAACACTCAGTTAGCATAGCCAGCTCACGAGCGCCGAGTGGCCTTAATTTCGGCATTTAACGATAAAAACTCGTCATTTTCAGCTTCGTTTCCTGAAAACAGCCTCGTCATCGAGTAAACACGTAAACATAAACACTCGTACCATTTAATAATATCGTGTATGATCGGTAAAAACGAGTAATCCTCCGCATCTTCCACCACCGGCACGGTGCTCGCCATGTCTGCTCGGGGCTCCGTCCCAATCGCTCCCTACTCCCTACATAGTGCACCAAGGGAGTCATGAAATAGGGGGCGTCTGCAGTCAAACTGTGCACTCTGTGTGCAGCAAGGGACAGTTCACCGAATCCCATATGCCTTTATTAGATAGATCAAGCACGTTTGATCGCCAGGGCTATCATTTTTAAGCCATACGTAGGGAGCAAGGTGGCATTTGGAACTGCCCCCCAATGACTAAACCCTGACGTTCGTGTGTGCGTCATAGGCGTGTGACGCGGATTGTTTGCTAAAGACGGGACTGTAATTTGATGTCTAATCTTTATTAATACTTATTTGTGTGTTTGTTTGTTTGTTTCCAGTTTAGTTGTTGACAGTTAGACCTGCTTGTGATGTCACACTGTTTACTAACAATGAGCTGCTTACTTTATCAGTCTGATCAGATCACTTCTGTGCTAAAGCAAAAACAAAAACCAACCAATCAGCTCTCAGTATCAGTAATGCTAACCAATCAGCTCTCAGTATCAGTAATGCTAACCAATCAGCTCTCAGTATCAGTAATACTAACTAATCAGCTCTCAGTATCAGTAATGCTAACCAATCAGCTCTCAGTATCAGTAATGCTAACCAATCAGCTCTCAGTAACAGTAATGCTAACTAATCAGCTCTCAGTATCAGTAATGCTAACCAATCAGCTCTCAGTAACAGTAATGCTAACTAATCAGCTCTCAGTAGCAGTAATACTAACTAATCGGCTCTCAGTATCAGTAATACTAACTAATCAGCTCTCAGTAACAGTAATACTAACTAATCAGCTCTCAGTATCAGTAATACTAACTAATCAGCTCTCAGTAACAGTAATACTAACTAATCAGCTCTCAGTATCAGTAATACTAACTAATCAGTTCTCAGTATCAGTAATACTAACTAATCAGCTCTCAGTATCAGTAATACTAACTAATCAGCTCTCATTATCAGTAATACTAACTAATCAGTTCTCAGTATCAGTAATACTAACTAATCAGCTCTCAGTATCAGTAATACTAACTAATCAGTTCTCAGTATCAGTAATACTAACTAATCAGCTCTCAGTATCAGTAATACTAACTAATCAGTTCTCAGTATCAGTAATACTAACTAATCAGCTCTCAGTATCAGTAATACTAACTAATCAGTTCTCATTATCAGTAATACTAACTAATCAGCTCTCAGTATCAGTAATACTAACTAATCAGCTCTCATTATCAGTAATGATAAACGGCTTCTGCTGTTACTGCTAGCTGTTTAGGCATCATTCGTTGAGGACGTGCTCGCCGGCGCCCACTAGTGTTTTGAGTGATGTTTTTGATGTAACAGGAGAACAAATACATTTTTACCAGAAACGTAACTGAAACAGTGACTGTCCAATCAGAGCCCACTTCCACTGTAGAGCTCCGCCCCAGAGAATCTGCTTCTCTGCACTAGAGTTTCAAGAATTTACTGATGCAGTGGCTGATTGTGTCACTCTGTCACTCTGTTACTCTGTCACTGTGTTAATCTGTCACTGTGTTAATCTGTTACTGTGTTAATCTGTCACTCTGTTACTCTGTCACTCTGTCACTCTGTTACTCTGTCACTGTGTTAATCTGTTACTGTGTTAATCTGTCACTCTGTCACTCTGTTACTCTGTCACTGTTACTCTGTCACTGTGTTAATCTGTTACTGTGTTAATCTGTCACTCTGTCACTCTGTTACTCTGTCACTCTGTTACTCTGTCACTGTGTTAATCTGCTACTGTGTTAATCTGTCACTCTTTTACTCTGTCACTCTGTTACTCTGTTACTGTGTTAATCTGTTACTGTATTACTCTGTTACTCTGTTCCTCTGTTACTGTGTTACTCTGTCACTGTGTTACTCTGTTACTCTGTCACTGTGTTACTCTGTTACTCTGTCACTGTGTTAATCTGTTACTCTGTTACTCTGTCACTGTGTTAATCTGTTACTGTGTTACTCTGTTACTGTATTACTCTGTTACTCTGTTCCTCTGTTACTGTGTTACTCTGTCACTGTGTTACTCTGTCACTGTGTTACTCTGTCACTGTGTTAATCTGCTACTGTGTTAATCTGTCACTCTTTTACTCTGTCACTCTGTTACTCTGTTACTGTGTTAATCTGTTACTGTATTACTCTGTTACTCTGTTCCTCTGTTACTGTGTTACTCTGTCACTGTGTTACTCTGTTACTCTGTCACTGTGTTACTCTGTCACTGTGTTACTCTGTCACTGTGTTAATCTGTTACTCTGTTACTCTGTCACTGTGTTAATCTGTTACTGTGTTACTCTGTCACTGTGTTAATCTGTTACTGTATTACTCTGTTACTCTGTTCCTCTGTTACTGTGTTACTCTGTCACTGTGTTACTCTGTTACTCTGTCACTGTTACTCTGTCACTGTGTTACTCTGTTACTCTGTCACTGTGTTAATCTGTTACTCTGTTACTCTGTCACTGTGTTAATCTGTTACTGTATTACTCTGTTACTCTGTTACTGTGTTACTCTGTCACTGTGTTACTCTGTTACTCTGTCACTGTGTTAATCTGTTACTCTGTTACTCTGTCACTGTGTTAATCTGTTACTGTGTTACTCTGTTACTCTGTTACTCTGTCACTCTGTTACTATGTCACTGTGTTAATCTGTTACTGTGTTACTCTGTTACTCTGTCACTGTGTTAATCTGTTACTGTGTTACTCTGTTACTCTGTCACTGTGTTACTCTGTCACTGTGTTACTCTGTCACTCTGTCACTGTGTTAATCTGTTACTGTGTTAATCTGTTACTCTGTTACTCTGTTACTCTGTTACTGTGTTAATCTGTTACTGTGTTACTCTTTTAATCTGTTACTGTGTTAATCTGTCACTGTGTTACTCTGTCACTCTGTTACTCTGTCACTCTGTTACTCTGTTACTGTGTTACTGTCACTGTGTTAATCTGTTACTGTGTTAATCTGTCACTCTGTCACTCTATTACTCTGTCACTCTGTTACTCTGTTACTGTGTTCCTCTGTTACTGTGTTACTCTGTTCCTCTGTTACTGTGTTACTCTGTCATTGTGTTACTCTGTCACTCTGTCACTGTGTTAATCTGTTACTGTGTTACTCTGTTACTCTGTCACTCTGTTACTCTGTTACTCTCTTACTCTGTCACTTTGTTAATCTGTTACTGCGTTACTCTGTTACTCTGTTACTGTGTTAATCTGTCACTGTGTTAATCTGTCACTGTGTTACTCTGTCACTCTGTTACTCTGTTACTCTCTTACTCTGTCACTTTGTTAATCTGTTACTGTGTTACTCTGTTACTGTTACTCTGTCACTGTGTTAATCTGTTACTGTGTTACTGTGTTACTCTGTTAATCTGTCACTCTGTTACTCTGTTACTGTGTTACTCTGTCACTGTGTTAATCTGTTACTGTGTTACTCTGTTACTCTGTCACTCTGTTAATCTGTCACTCTGTTACTCTGTTACTGTGATACTCTGTCACTGTGTTAATCTGTCACTGTATTAATCTGTCACTCTGTTACTGGGTTACTCTGTTACTGTGTTACTCTGTTACTGTGTTACTCTGTGGCTGTGTTAATCTGTGGCTGTGTTAATCTGTTACTGTGTTACTCTGTTACTGTGTTACTCTGTTACTGTGTTACTGTGATGTTGTGTTAATCTGTCACTGTGTTAATCTGTTACTGTGTTACTCTGTTACTGTGTTACTCTGTTATTCTGTTACTCTTTTACTGTGATACTCTGTTACTCTGTTACTGTGTTACTCTGTTACTGTGTTACTCTGTTGCTGGGTTAATCTGTTACTCTGTTGCTGTGTTACTTTGTTGTTGTGTTACTCTGTGACTGTGTTACTCTGTTACTGTGTTACTCTGTTGTTGTGTTACTCTGTGACTGTGTTACTCTGTTACTGTGTTACTCTGTTGTTGTGTTACTCTGTTACTGTGTTACTTTGTTGTTGTGTTACTCTGTTACTGTGTTAATCTGTTACTGTGTTACTGTGTTACTCTGTTGCTGTGTTAATCTGTTACTGTGTTAATCTGGTACTGTGTTACTCTGTTACTGTGTTACTCTGTTGCTGTGTTAATCTGTTACTGTGTTACTCTGTTACTCTGTTGTTGTGTTACTCTGTGACTGTGTTACTTTGTTACTCTGTTACTCTGTTGTTGTGTTACTCTGTGACTGTGTTACTCTGTTACTGTGTTACTCTGTTGTTGTGTTACTCTTTTACTGTGTTACTCTGTTGTTGTGTTATGCTGTTACTCTGTTACTGTGTTACTCTGTTACTGTGTTACTCTCTTGTTGTGTTACTCTGTTACTGTGTTAATCTGTTACCTTGTTACTCTGTTACTGTGTTACTGTGTTACCCTGTTGCTGTGTTAATCTGTTACTGTGTTACTGTGTTACTCTGTTGTTGTGTTACTCTGTGACTGTGTTACTCTGTTACTGTGTTACTCTGTTACTGTGTTAATTTGTTACTGTGTTACTGTGTTGTTGTGTTACTGTGTTACTGTGTTGTTGTGTTACTCTGTTAATGTGTTGTTGTGTTACTGTGATACTGTGTTGTGTTACTCTGTTACTGTGTTACTGTGTTGTTGTGTTACTGTGTTGTTGTGTTACTCTGATAATGTGTTGTTGTGTTACTGTGATACTGTGTTGTGTTACTCTGTTACTGTGTTACTGTGTTGTGTTACTGTGTTACTGTGTTGTGTTACTGTGTTACTGTTTTACTCTGTTACTGTGTTATGGTACTCTGTTACTGTGTTGTGGTGTTACTCTGTTACTCTCTTACTGTGTTACTGTGTTGTTGTGTTACTCTGTTACTGTGTTACTGTGTTGTTGTGTTACTCTGTTACTGTGTTGTGTTACTCTGTTACTGGGTTACTGTGTTACTCTGTTACTGGGTTACTCCGTTACTGTGTTACTGTGTTGTTGTGTTACTCTGTTACTGTGTTACTGTGTTGTTGTGTTACTCTGTTACTGTATTGTGTTACACTGTTACTGTTTTACTGTGTTGTGTTACTCTGTTACTGTGTTGTTGTGTTACTCTGTTAATGTGTTGTGTTACTCTGTTACTGTGTTGTGTTACTCTGTTACTGTGTTACTGTGTTGTGTTACTCTGTTACTGGGTTACCCTGTTACTGGGTTACTCTGTTACTGTGTTGTGTTACACTGTTACTGTGTTGTTGTGTTGTGTTACTCTGTTACTGGGTTACTCTGTTACTGTGTTGTGTTACACTGTTACTGTGTTACTGTGTTGTTGTGTTACTCTGTTACTGTGTTGCTGTGTTACTCTGTTACCGTGTTACTGTGTTGTGTTACTCTGTTACTGGGTTACTCTGTTACTGGATTACTCCGTTACTGTATTGTTGTGTTACTCTGTTACTGGGTTACTGTGTTAATCTGTTACTGTGTTACTGTGTTGTGTTACTCTGTTATTGGGTTACCCTGTTACTGGGTTACTCTGTTACTGTGTTACTGTGTTGTTGTGTTACTCTGTTACTGTGTTATTGTGTTGTGTTACTCTGTTACTGGGTTACTCTGTTACTGTGTTGTGTTACACTGTTACTGTGTTACTGTGTTGTTGTGTTACTCTGTTACTGTGTTGCTGTGTTACTCTGTTACTGTGTTACTGTGTTGTGTTACTCTGTTACTGGGTTACTCTGTTACTGGATTACTCCGTTACTGTGTTGTTGTGTTACTCTGTTACTGGGTTACTGTGTTACTGTGTTACTGGGTTACTCTGTTACTGTGTTACTCTCTTACTGAGTTACTCTGTTTCTGGGTTGCTCTATTACTGTGTTACTAGGTTACTCTGTTACTGTGTTACTGGGTTACTCTGTTACTGTGTTACTCTGTTACTTGGTTACTCTGTTACTGTGTTACTAGGTTACTCTGTTACTGTGTTACTGTGTTACTCTGTTACTGTGTTACTCTCTCACTGGATTACTCTCTTACTGGGTAACTCTGTTACTGGATTACTCCGTTACTGTGTTGTTGTGTTACTCTGTTACTGGGTTACTGTGTTACTGTGTTACTGGGTTACTATGTTACTGTGTTACTCTCTTACTGAGTTACTCTGTTTCTGGGTTGCTCTATTACTGTGTTACTAGGTTACCCTGTTACTGTGTTACTGGGTTACTCTGTTACTGTGTTACTCTGTTACTGTGTTACTAGGTTACTCTGTTACTGTGTTACTGTGTTACTCTGTTACTGTGTTACTCTCTTACTGGATTACTCTCTTACTGGGTTACTCTGTTACTGTGTTACTGGGCTACTCTGTTACTGTGTTACTCTGTTACTGGGTTACTCTGTTACTGTGTTACTAGGTTACTATGTTACTGTGTTACTGGGTTACTCTGTTACTGTGTTACTCTCTTACTGGGTTACTGTGTTACTGGGTTACTCTGTTACTGGGTTACTCTGTTACTGTGTTACTCTGTTACTGGGTTACTCTGTTACTGGGTTACTCTGTTACTGTGTTACTCTGTCACTGGGTTACTGTGTTACTCTGTTACTGGGTTACTCTGTTACTGTGTTACTGTGTTACTCTGTTACTGTGTTACTCTGTTACTGGATTACTCTGTTACTGGGTTACTGTGTTACTCTGTTACTGGATTACTCTGTTACTGGGTTACTCTGTTACTGGGTTACCGTGTGAAGTGATGACAGTATTTCTGAGCCCATATTTAACTCTGCAGTGCGTGTGAGGGCTCAGGGGTCTCGGACCTTCAGCGGTGGTGAGGGAGTAACGGGAGTACTGTTGTACGTTTTTTGTGTTTTTTGTGTTTATTGTGTTTATTGTTTTTATTGTGTTTTTTTGTGTTTTTTGTGTTTTTTGTGTTTTTTGTGTTTATTGTTTTTTTTGTGTTTATTGTTTTTATTGTGTTTTTTTGTGTTTTTTGTGTTTTTTGTGTTTATTGTTTTTTTTGTGTTTATTGTGTTTTTTGTGTTTTTTGTGTTTATTGTGTTTTTTGTATTTATTGTGTTTTTTGTGTTTATTGTGTTTATTGTGTTTTATGTGTTTATTGTGTTTTTTGTGTTTATTGTGTTTATTGTGTTTATTGTGTTTTTTGTGTTTTTTGTGTTTATTGTGTTTATTGTGTTTTTTGTGTTTATTGTGTTTTTTGTGTTTATTGTGTTTTTTGTGTTTTTTGTGTTTATTTTGTTTATTGTGTTTATTGTGTTTTTTGTGTTTATTGTGTTTATTGTGTTTGTTTATTGTGTTTGTTTATTGTGTTTTTTGTGTTTTTTGTGTTTATTGTGTTTATTGTGTTTTTTGTGTTTATTGTGTTTTTTGTGTTTTTTGTGTTTATTTTGTTTATTGTGTTTATTGTGTTTTTTGTGTTTATTGTGTTTATTGTGTTTTTTTGTGTTTTTTGTGTTTTTTGTGTTTATTGTTTTTTTTGTGTTTATTGTGTTTATTGTGTTTTTTGTGTTTTTTGTGTTTATTGTGTTTTTTGTATTTATTGTGTTTTTTGTGTTTATTGTGTTTATTGTGTTTTATGTGTTTATTGTGTTTTTGTGTTTTTTGTGTTTATTGTGTTTATTGTGTTTGTTTATTGTGTTTTTTGTGTTTATTGTGTTTTTTGTGTTTTTTGTGTTTATTGTGTTTTTTGTGTTTATTGTGTTTTTTGTGTTTGTTTATTGTGTTTTTTGTGTTTTTTGTGTTTATTGTGTTTTGTTGTGTTTTTTGTGTTTGTTTATTGTGTTTATTGTGTTTGTTTATTGTGTTTTTTGTGTTTTTGTGTTTATTGTGTTTATTGTGTTTGTTTATTGTGTTTATTGTGTTTTTTGTGTTTTTTGTGTTTATTGTGTTTATTGTGTTTTTTGTGTTTATTGTGTTTTTTGTGTTTTTTGTGTTTATTGTGTTTATTGTGTTTTTTGTGTTTATTGTGTTTATTGTGTTTGTTTATTGTGTTTATTGTGTTTTTTGTGTTTTTTGTGTTTATTGTGTTTATTGTGTTTTTTGTGTTTATTGTGTTTTTTGTGTTTTTTGTGTTTATTGTGTTTATTGTGTTTTTTGTGTTTATTGTGTTTATTTTGGTAAGTACTCTCGAGCTTGTGAACAGGAAAGTTACGCGTACAGAGAATTAATTAAGCACACGTTCTGAGTTTGATGGTGTTTGTGAAGAGCGGCTCTTATGTGAGAGATTATGTAACTTCAGTTTCTAAGCAGCTAGAACATCTTATGACCTGCAGAGCACCATCCTGGTCAGATGAGAGGAGCCGGCGAGCACCACAGGGGCCACATTGTTCGTCCAGGGACGACTTTCAGAGGACGATTTAATTACAGCGTAAAATCTCTCCACGGAGCCCGACTAACATTTCATCCTCCGCCGCCGCATGACTGGAGCCCCGCCTTCACAGTGGAGGTGAATGGAACCAGACGTCCACCTCTAACAGTTACTACTGCAGGACACTGATTTTATCCTGACACTGTTCACCACCGGAACCACCTCCAGATCAGAACCCGGTACTACAAACACATCCCCACTACACTCCCTACATACCCTCCTCACTACAGGACCACAGATCACTGCAGTGACCGCAGCAGCGTCCACCACAATAACGCTGTAACTGCACTGATACTGTACGTCCTCACCGTCACTGAACCTCTCGTCACATAATATTACAGTAGAATCAAAGTCCTGAGAGGTCCAGTCCATCCCTGTCCACCTGCTGTCCTCTCCTGTCTGTAAAGCAGGGACGGTGGTGGTCTGGGGTTAATCACTGTTTCAGTGAGTCACGTGTGTTTGATGGATGTTCTTCCTGCAGGTCAGGAAGACGTCCATCCTCTGGTTCCCGCCGTGTTTGTCCTCTCCGTGTTTACTGAAGGACAAACGGAGACAAACAGGAAGCAGTTAGAAACGGGACCTGCTGGCAGAGCTTCACTGATTCTCATGATCAAAGCTGAACATAACGACTCCTGAAAACACCCAGATCACTCTCACACTCACACACACTCACACTCACACACATTCAGTCACACACACACACTCCCTCACACACACACTCACACACATTCAGTCACACACACACTCACACTCACACACACTCATACACACACACACACTCCCTCACACACACACTCACACACATTCAGCCACACACACACTCACACTTACACACATTCAGTCACACACACACACTCCCTCACACACACACACACACACTCCCTCACACTCACACACACTCACACTTACACACATTCAGTCACACACACACTCCCTCACACACACACTCACGCACATTCAGTCACACTCACACTCACACACACTCACACAAACACACACACACACTCCCTCACACACACACTTACACACATTCAGTCACACACACACTCACACTTACACACATTCAGTCACACACACACACTCCCTCACACACACACTCACACACATTCAGTCACACACACACTCACACTCACACACATTCAGTCACACACACACACACACTCCCTCACACACACACTCACACACATTCATTCACACACACACTCACACTCACACACACACACACACACACACACAAACTCCCTCACACACACACTCACACACATTCAGTCACACACTCACACACGCTCACACTCACACACACTCACAAACACACTCACACACACATTCAGTCACACACAAACTCACACCCACACACTCACACACACTCCCTCACACACACACTTACACACATTCAGTCACACACACACTCACACACATTCAGTCACACACACACTCACACACGCTCACACTCACACACACTCACACACACATTCAGTCACACAAAAACTCACACCCACACACATTCAGTCACACACACTCACACACACATTCAGTCACACACACTCACACTCACACACATTCAGTCACACACACACTCACACTTACACACATTCAGTCACACTCACACACATTCAGTCACACACAAACTCACACCCACACACACTCATACTCACTCCCTCACACACACTCACACACATACATTCACACACTCACACTCACACATATACAGTCACACACACACTCACACTCACACACATTGTCACACACAAACTCACACCCACACACACTCACACTCACACACACTCCCTCACAAACACACACACACATTCAGTCACACACACACTCACACTTACACACATTCAGTCAAACACACACTCACACACATTCAGTCACACACACACTCACACACACATTCAGTCACATACTCACACACACTTACACTCACACACATTCAGTCACACTCACACTCACACACATTCAGTCACACACACACACTCACACACATTCAGTCACACTCACAGTCACACACAAACTCACACTCACACACATTCAGTCACACACACACTCACACACATTCAGTCACACACACACTCCCTCACACAATCACACACATTCAATCATACACACACTCACACACACTCACACTCTCACACACACACACATTCAGTCACACACACACTCACACACACACACATTCAGTCACATACACACACACACACTCACACACACACATTCAGTCACACACACACTCACACACACTCACTCACACACACACACACACACACATTCAGTCACACTCACACTCACACACATTCAGTCACACACACACACTCACACTCACACACATTCAATCACACACAAACTCACACCCCTATACACTCACACACACTCACTCACACACACACACACTCACACACATTCAGTCACACACACTCACACACACACATTCAGTCACACACACACACATTCAGTCACCCACACACTCACACTCACAAAGATTCAGTCACACACAAACTCACACCCACACACACTCACACACATTCAGTCACACACACACACTCACACTCACACAGATTCAGTCACACACAAACACACTCACACACACTCCCTCACACATACACTCACACATTCAGTCACACACACACTCACACCCGCACACACTCACACACTCACACACATTCAGTCACACACAAACTCACACCCACACACACTCACACTCACACACACTCCCTCACACACACACTCACACACATTCAGTCACACACAAACTCACACCCACACACACTCACACACACTCACACTCACACACATTCAGTCACACACACACTCACACTCACACAGATTCAGTCACACACAAACTCACACCCACACACACTCACACTCACACACACTCCCTCACACACTTACACTCACACACATTCAGTCACACTCACACTCACACACATTCAGTCACACACACACACTCACACACATTCAGTCACACTCACACTCACACACATTCAGTCACACACACACTCACACTCACATACACTCACACTCTCACACACACACATTCAGTCACACACAAACTCACACACTCACACACACACTCACACACATTCAGTCACACACACACTCACACTCATACACATTCAGTCACACACACACTCACACTCACACACATTCAGTCACACACAAACTCACACCCACACACACACACACTCACACACACTCCCTCACACACACACTTACGCACATTCAGTCACACACACACTCACACACATTCAGTCACGCACACACTCACACACGCTCACACTCACACACACTCACAAACACACTCACACACACATTCAGTCACACAAAAACTCACACCTACACACACTCACATTCACACACTCCCTCACACACACACTCACACACATTCAGTCACACACACACTCACATTCACACACATTCAGTCACACACACTCACACACACATTCAGTCACACACACTCACACACATTCAGTCACACACACACTCACACTTACACACATTCAGTCACACTCACACACATTCAGTCACACACAAACTCACACCCACACACACTCATACTCACTCCCTCACACACACACTCACACACATTCAGTCACACACTCACACTCACACATCTTCAGTCACACACACACACACACACACACACATTTAGTCACACACTCACACACACACTCACACACATTCAGTCACACACACACACTCACATTCAGTCACACACACACTCACACGCACACACTTTCAGTCACACACACTCACACACATTCAGTCACACACAAACTCACTCACACTCACACACACTCACTCACACACACACACACTCACACACACACACATTCAGTCACATACTCACACACACTCACACACATTCGGTCACACACACACTCACACACACACTCACACACATTCAGTCACACACAAACTCACACCCACACACACTCACACACACACACACACACACACACACTCACACACACACACACACACACACATTCAGTCACATACTCACACACACTCACACTCACACACATTCGGTCACACACACACTAACACTCACACTCACACACACTCACTCACATACACACACATTCACACACACACACACACACACACATTCAGTCACACTCACACTCACACACATTCAGTCACACACACACTCACACTCACACACATTCAGTCACACACACACTCACACTCACACACATTCAGTCACACACAAACTTGCACCCACACACACTCACACACACTCACTCACACACACACTCACACACATTCAGTCACACACACACTCACACACATTCAGTCACACACAAACTCACACTCACACACACTCCCTCACACACACACACACACACACATATTCAGTCACACACACACTCACACACACACACACATTCAGTCACACACAAACTCACGCCCACACTCACACACACTCACTGACTCACACACACACACACACACACTCACACTTACACACATCCAGTCACACACACACACACACACACATTGTCACACACACACACTCACACTTACACACATTCAGTCACACACACACACACACACATTGTCACACACCCACTCACACCCACACTCACACACACACACACACACACACACACACACACACACACACACACACTCACACACACTCACTCACACAGAAAACACACACACACACAATCACACACCCACACACACCCACACACACTCACTCACACACACTCACACACACAGAAAACAAGTCAAGTCAAGTCAATTTTATTTATATAGCGCTTTTTACAACGATGTTGTCTCAAAGCAGCTTTACAGAGTTTTGAAAACAGTTATAACACATATACCCCCCCAGTGAGCAAACCAGAGGCAACACTCACACACACAAACACACTCACACACACACTCACTCACACACACTCACACACACAGAAAACACACACACACAAACACACTCACACAAACACACACCCACACACACTCACTCACACACACACATATACACACACACACACACACCCTCACACACACCCTGACACACTCACCCTCACACACACACGCATACTGATGACTTCCACTAGTACATCAGTAAGCAGGTGTGTATCTGACTGGTTTGTTTAATCAGGTTCTGTTTATGTTCTGTATGGACTCTGATGTGAACGTTCTAGTATGAACTGAAGGTTCTGGTGAAAGAGCTGCTTCTGTTTCTGGATTGCGAGTGTGGATATGATGA
>CM038710.1:1187549-1206866 GCA_021613375.1 Megaleporinus macrocephalus
CTCACAGCAATGTTCCTGTATCTAGAGTGAAGAACAGTGGAGGATGGTGCTACAGAAGATACTCTGAGCTCTACAGGTGTCTGGACAGATGATGTTGTTAATTAGAATGTTTAGGTCACCTCATCTGACCTCCAGCACCAGAGGGTCGTTTCTTTGGTAACCTGATGGTCATCCTATACGTTCCAGCACTCATTAAACATGAAGGAGCAGCAGAAGGTCCTCATGGACAGGAACATCAGGTTCCATACACTGAATATTCACACAGGGATCCCACCAGTTCCTACACCTGACCACAGCGCACAACCAGTGTTGGAACATAGCTGTGAGGATTTGATTGAGTGTTAGTGAGGTCAGGTATGATGCCAAGTATGAGGTATGACGATAACTGGACATTTGGATCATGAGCATCTCCAGAGCGTCCTGTAATAGTGATGGCCTGTGTCAGAACGGAGAGAACACACAGTCAGGTCAGTCTTTAAAGGGGTGTCTGAATACTTTTGGAAAGAATGTTTCTGGTGGTGACTCAGTAGGGTATGAGCGTACATTGGAGAGTAAAGGTTGGAGATGTGAAGGATGGAGAGTGAAGGTTGGAGATGTGATGGTTGGAGATGTGAAGGTTGGAGATGTGAAGGTTGGAGAGTGAAGGTTGGAGATGTGAAGGTTAGAGATGTAAAAGTTGGAGAGTGAAGGTTGGAGATGTGAAGGTTGGAGATGTAAAAGTTGGAGAGTGAAGGTTGGAGATGTAAAAGTTGGAGAGTGAAGGTTGGAGATGTGACGGTTGGAGATGTAAAAGTTGAAGAGTGAAGGTTGGAGATGTGAAGGTTGGAGAGTGAAGGTTGGAGATGTGAAGGTTGGAGAGTGAAGGTTGGAGATGTGAAGGTTGGAGAGTGAAGGTTGGAGATGTGAAGGTTAGAGATGTAAAAGTTGGAGAGTGAAGGTTGGAGATGTGAAGGTTGGAGATGTAAAAGTTGGAGAGTTAAGGTTGGAGATGTAAAAGTTGGAGAGTTAAGGTTGGAGATGTAAAAGTTGGAGAGTGAAGGTTGGAGATGTGAAGGTTGGAGATGTAAAAGTTGGAGAGTGAAGGTTGGAGATGTGAAGGTTGGAGATGTAAAGTTTGGAGAGTGAAGGTTAGAGAGTGAAGGTTGGAGATGTGAAGGTTAGAGAGTGAAGGTTGGAGATGTGAAGGTCGGAGATGTAAAAGTTGGAGAGTGAAGGTTAGAGAGTGAAGGTTGGAGATGTGAAGGTTAGAGAGTGAAGGTTGGAGATGTGAAGGTTGGAGATGTAAAAGTTGGAGAGTGAAGGTTAGAGAGTGAAGGTTGGAGATGTGAAGGTTAGAGAGTGAAGGTTGGAGATGTGAAGGTCGGAGATGTAAAAGTTGGAGTGTGAAGGTTGGAGATGTGAAGGTTAGAGATGTAAAAGTTGGAGAGTGAAGGTTGGAGATGTGAAGGTTAGAGAGTGAAGGTTGGAGATGTGAAGGTTGGAGATGTAAAAGTTGGAGAGTGAAGGTTAGAGAGTGAAGGTTGGAGATGTGAAGGTTAGAGAGTGAAGGTTGGAGATGTGAAGGTCGGAGATGTAAAAGTTGGAGTGTGAAGGTTGGAGATGTGAAGGTTAGAGATGTAAAAGTTGGAGAGTGAAGGTTGGAGATGTGAAGGTTAGAGAGTGAAGGTTGGAGATGTGAAGGTTAGAGAGTGAAGGTTGGAGATGTGAAGGTTGGAGATGTAAAAGTTGGAGAGTGAAGGTTGGAGATGTGAAGGTTGGAGATGTGAAGGTTGGAGATGTAAAAGTTGGAGTGTGAAGGTTGGAGATGTGAAGGTTGGAGATGTAAAAGTTGGAGAGTGAAGGTTAGAGAGTGAAGGTTGGAGATGTGAAGGTTAGAGAGTGAAGGTTGGAGATGTGAAGGTTAGAGAGTGAAGGTTGGAGATGTGAAGGTTGGAGATGTAAAAGTTGGAGAGTGAAGGTTAGAGAGTGAAGGTTGGAGATGTGAAGGTTGGAGAGTGAAGGTTGGAGATGTAAAAGTTGGAGAGTGAAGGTTAGAGATGTGAAGATTGGAGATGTGAAGGTTAGAGAGTGAAGGTTGGAGATGTGAAGGTTAGAGAGTGAAGGTTGGAGATGCGAAGGTTAGAGAGTGAAGGTTGGAGATGTGAAGGTTGGAGATGTAAAAGTTGGAGAGTGAAGGTTAGAGAGTGAAGATTGGAGATGTGAAGGTTAGAGAGTGAAGGTTGGAGATGTGAAGGTTAGAGAGTGAAGGTTGGAGATGTGAAGGTTGGAGAGTGAAGGTTGGAGATGTAAAAGTTGGAGAGTGAAGGTTAGAGATGTAAAAGTTGGAGAGTGAAGGTTAGAGAGTGAAGGTTAGAGAGTGAAGGTTAGAGAGTGAAGATTGGAGATGTGAAGGTTAGAGAGTGAAGGTTGGAGATGTGAAGGTTAGAGAGTGAAGGTTGGAGATGTGAAGGTTGGAGAGTGAAGGTTGGAGATGTAAAAGTTGGAGAGTGAAGGTTAGAGAGTGAAGGTTGGAGATGTGAAGGTTGGAGAGTGAAGGTTGGAGATGTAAAAGTTGGAGAGTGAAGGTTAGAGATGTGAAGATTGGAGATGTGAAGGTTAGAGAGTGAAGGTTGCAGATGTGAAGGTTAGAGAGTGAAGGTTGGAGATGTGAAGGTTGGAGATGTAAAAGTTGGAGAGTGAAGGTTAGAGAGTGAAGATTGGAGATGTGAAGGTTAGAGAGTGAAGGTTGGAGATGTGAAGGTTAGAGAGTGAAGGTTGGAGATGTGAAGGTTAGAGAGTGAAGGTTGGAGATGTGAAGGTTGGAGATGTAAAAGTTGGAGAGTGAAGGTTAGAGAGTGAAGATTGGAGATGTGAAGGTTAGAGAGTGAAGGTTGGAGATGTGAAGGTTAGAGAGTGAAGGTTGGAGATGTGAAGGTTAGAGAGTGAAGGTTGGAGATGTGAAGGTTAGAGAATGAAGGTTGGAGATGTGAAGGTTAGAGAGTGAAGGTTGGAGATGTGAAGGTTGGAGAGTGAAGGTTAACACAGGAAATGAATCACAGGCTCTTGTTTTTGTTACAGTTAAACTGGATGGTCAGGTAGTTTATACTGGACACTGCAGTCCAGGTTTGAGAAGCTTTTTCCATAATTCTGCTGAGAACTGAGAGGCTGAAGCTGAAGAACAGCTTCTTAGGATGTTCTACAAAAACAAGTCCCACGAGGTTGCTCCATGAGGTGGACGTGATTCATGAGGTGGACAGGCTCTACGTTGTCCACTCAGGAACGTTCCTACACTGGAATTATCTGTGTTTGGATTCGAGTTATTCCGGTTCTCTGTGTGTTCCTGAACACCGACCGGAACATTTAACTGTGTTACTCGCTCCCTTCTCCAAATCACAACGTTCAAGATCTCATAACTGACTGACCTCTATTACAGTCTGTGCAGAGTCTCGGCAGCTGATTAATAATAATAATAATAATAATAATAATAATAATAATAATAATAGTACTAATAATAATAATAATAATAATAATAATAATATACAATTATAATAAAAAGTGTACCCACAGGGGCTTTACAGCTGGGTAATAGTGGTATCTGGGGGGTACAGAAGAACTTGGTGGAGATGATGGAACTCTGTCTGTAAATAGATGTTTAGGTTTAACAGGAAACACTTTCAGATCTTCTGCTTCATGTTTTCAGCTCCTGCTCTCACAACAGTTCTGATCTGCTCCGTCAGTAGTTTATCTGTTACTGGAAGTGAGGAGGAACATGGTTCTCCGCTGGTTCTCAGAGTTTTCAGCAGAACCGTCATGTTTAGTGAACCATTGACGTAACGCCGCGCTGACTTCTCAAAAGAACCAGTAATTATCTCGGAGCCCCGGCGCAGCGGCGAGGATGATGGATGATCACCAGCGTCCCGCAGTGCGTTATCAGACAGACGCTCACTCTGATATGCAAATGAGGGTGATTTATGAGCGTGTGCGGGCGGAGAGGAGGAGGAACTGCGAGGGGTCAAACAGAGGTCACACGCTCACCCAGTACAGAAACCAGCTTAAACACTGTTCCTGAGCGCCGGGGGTCTCACCATGAGAACACACACCAGGTCACAGTCTGACCTGAGGCCCACCATCAGCTCCGTCACGGTCACAGGAAACACATCAGCTCTGTCACGGTCACAGGTAACACATCAGCTCCGTCACCATTACGGGTAACACATCAGCTCCGTCACGGTCACAGGTAACACATCAGCTCCGTCACGGTCCCAGGTAACAAATCAGCTCCGTCACCGTTACGGGTAACACATCAGCTCCGTCACGGTCACAGGTAACACATCAGCTCTGTCACGGTCACAGGTAACACATCAGCTCCGTCACCGTTACGGGTAACACATCAGCTACGTCACGGTCACAGGTAACACATCAGCTCCGTCACGGTCACAGGTAATACATCAGCTCCGACACCGTTACAGCTAACACATCAGCTCTGTCACTGTTACAGGTAACACATCAGCTCCGACACCGTTACAGCTAACACATCAGCTCTGTCACTGTTACAGGTAACACATCAGCTCTGTCACTGTTACAGGTAACACATCTCCGTCACCATTACAGGTAACACATCAGCTCCGTCACAGTCACAGGTAGCACATCAGCTCCGTCGCCGCTACGCGTAACACATCAGCTCCGTCACGGTCACAGGTAACACATCAGCTCCGTCACCATTACAGGAAACACATCAGGTCAGGTTAATAAACAGTTTGTCCTGAGAGGTTATCGTTGGCAGCGTTACAGAAATATTAGTTCATTATTATTAGAGTTATTAAATGTTATTAGTGATTAATTAGGATCTAATGCGCTGATTAGTGTTAATTGAGTGTTTATGTATGTCACTCTCTGACCTTTCAGAGAACAAGGCCTAATCAACAGAACACAGCTGATATCAAACTTCACCACGTGGCACGTAGTTACCTCACAGCGCCCAGTTACTGTGGTGACAGGCTCACTGCTGATTGGATACCTGTCTCTAACATCATCATGTAAACAGCACAGCCTCCTAAATCCCAGATTTAGTCTCAGTCCTGAGCCCAACAGTGTCTTTAAACTGCAGATGTTGGGGTCTGGACTGAAGATCTACTGTCCTCCACCCAACATGAGCTTTAACTAACACTACCGCACCTGCTCCAGCCAATCACCACCCTCTGAGCTCGTTAATTACCTGCGACAGGTGCAGCAGATCAGAGCTGTGGAGGTCATAAACGCTCTGACTGAGGAGCTCAGGAGCTTTTCTGCAGACGCAGAGGAGGAGCTGCAGGTTTGAGTTAGTTAAAGCTCATGTTGGGTGGAGGACAGTAGATCTCCAGTCCAGACACCAACATCTGCAGTCTGAGGTTTAAACAGACACTGTTGGGCTCATCCTGAAGATAGGACTGAGACTAAACTCTGGGATTTGGAGGGTTTGAGGAGCTGCAGGTTTGAGGAGCTGCAGGTTTGAGGAGCGGCCGTTAAACAGGACGTAGAGGTTTTAAAGCTGAGGAACCTCAGCAGAGCTGGACTCTCTCTCTACCAGGACAGATGTTGGTTTGGTGATGGTCTGCATGCATAAGCTAGAAGCTCGAAGGTTTTGTTACCTTGTGTTTCCTCTTTGTGGAAAAAATAGATCTTCATAATCGAACAGTAATTCTAAAAACTTCCCAAAACCAGCTGCTGAACTTCCAACATCTTCAACAGAACTTTAACTCTGCAGTCTGAACATCTGACTCCAGACACCATGGAGTGTGTGTATGTGTGTGTGTGTGTGTGTGTGTGTGTCTGTATGTGTGTCTGTGTCTGTATATGTGCGTGTGTGTGTCTGTGTGTGTATGTGTGTGTGTCTGTATGTGTGCGTGTGTGTGTGTGTGTATGTGTGTGTGTGTGTGTGTCTGTATGTGTGTGTGTCTGTATGTGTATGTGTGTGTGTGTGTGTGTGTGTGTGTGTGTGTGTGTCTGTATGTGTATGTGTGTGTGAGTGTGTGTGAGTGTGTAGCTCTGTACTCGCCCTCCTTTGTGTGTGTGTGTTGTGTAGCTGGTGTGTATAAAGGCTGGGGTGATGGTGTCTGGGTGATTCAGTAGGAGTGAGAGGGAGTGAGTCAGTAGAAGCTGCACTGAAGTGTTTCCTGCAGAGAGTCTGTAGTGCTGGTTCTTAATGTTCTCCTGGCTCTCAGACTGAGGAACACATGAACTCCAGAACAGAACATCTACCTGTTCAGCTGATACGATGATGCAGAACCACATTCTACACTGGTTCCAGAGCTCGGCTCCGGGGGAAGAGGAAGACTCCAGATCTTCAGGTCCCACATGCACTACACAGTGATAAACACTAACACCGCCACGTCTTCTGAGGCGCTGAGGTTTACTGGAGTCTACTCCTCCACTGATCTCCACAGCGTTTCCTGAGTCACTGCAGCACAAACACAAAGCAGAATAAACTCCTCCTCCATGATCGACAGTCAGCGCGGAGTTCCCGTCATCAGATACTCCTCCTTCAAACAGGAGCACACGATACTCGCTTACTCTCACCAGCCCAATTTCAATATTACTTAAAACCCTGTAAACCCGTATGACTGCGTCAGACCCGTCGTCTGGCAGGTATCAGACTCCTACTGTCCACTGGAATGTAGGTGTGCTGTAGGTTTGGCTACGAGTCTCTGCCTCATCCTTCGTTTCCAGACTCTTTTATTTAGCAGCTCTATTTAAACTTTAAATACTCTTTAATAGAACTGTCGGTTCTTCAGGTCTGTGTCTGAAGCTCAGAGTGATGTTAACGTGGATCTCAGCAGCTCCTCTGGCAGCAGTGCCCCTCTGTCTGTCCTCCCACAGCTGACCACACCTTCACCACTGTGGAGCTTCTGACACAGTTTACAGAGTTACTGTGTGCTTCATTAGAGCGCAGACTCCTGAGACTGCCGTCCTGACTGTACTACTGAAATACAGACCGCTGAGCTTGACCGCTTTTGCTGACCACCTTGTCGTTCACTGTTAGACGGTTTAGATGTTTTCTGGAAATGGAGAGAGAACATCAGCTTCTTGGAAGCTCACCTGAGCCGAGGTCTGATCAGCGCTGTAGCTCGTATATCCAGATGATCTGATTATGGGCAGGTGCTGTTTAATAACTCGGACGCAGAAGCTCTGGGCAGCAGGCGGCGGCGTAGGGAGGTAAACGTGATTAGTGTCTGAGGGTTACGTTGGTGTTTACCTGCTAATCGAATCGAGGCAACGGTGAAAGATGTTCACCCGGAAATCCACGTGACTGAACTAACATCTTCTTTCTGTCTGACTCTCAGACCCACCCGCACGACAAACACTAACCGAGGAACAGAGACCCCCTGAACCAGCAGTCACACCACATTAGCACGTTCTAGTGTGAAGAAGTTAGGGTTAGGGTTAGGGTTAACACCAGTGGTGGTGATGGTGTTTACAGTGGTGGTGATGTTTACAGTGGTGGTGATGGTGTTTACAGTAGTGGTGATGATGTTTACAGTGGTGGTGATGGTGTTTACAGTGATGGTGATGTTTACAGTGGTGGTGATGGTGTTTACAGTAGTGGTGATGATGTTTACAGTGGTGGTGGTGTTTACAGTGGTGGTGATGGTGTTTACAGTGGTGGTGATGATGGTGTTTACAGTGGTGTTGATGGTGTTTACAGTGCTGGTGATGGTGTTTACAGTGCTGGTGATGGTGTTTACAGTGGTGGTGGTGATGTTTACAGTGGTGGTGATGGTGTTTACAGTGGTGGTGATGTTTACAGTGGTGGTGGTGATAGTGTTTACAGTGGTGGTGGTGGCAGTTACAGTGGTGGTGATGGTGTTTACAGTGGTGATGATGGTGTTTACAGTGGTGGTGATGGTGTTTACAGTGGTGGTGGTGTTTACAGTGGTGGTGTTGATGTTTACAGTGGTGGTGGTGTTTACAGTGGTGGTGGTGATGGTGTTTACAGTGGTGGTGATTGTGTTTACAGTGGTGGTGATGGTGTTTACAGTGGTGGTGGTGGCGTTTACAGTGGTGGTGATGGTGTTTACAGTGGTGGTGATGTTTACAGTGGTGGTGATGGTGTTTACAGTAGTGGTGATGATGTTTACAGTGGTTGTGGTGTTTACAGTGGTGGTGATGGTGTTTACAGTGGTGGTGATGTTTACAGTGGTGGTGATGGTGTTTACAGTAGTGGTGATGATGTTTACAGTGGTGGTGGTGTTCACAGTGGTGGTGGTGGCGTTTACAGTGGTGGTGATGGTGTTTACAGTGGTGGTGATGATGTTTACAGTGGTGATGATGGTGTTTACAGTGGTGATGATGGTGTTTACAGTGGTGGTGATGATAGTGTTTACAGTGGTGGTGGTGGCGTTTACAGTGGTGGTGATGGTGTTTACAGTGGTGGTGGTGATGGTGTTTACAGTGGTGGTGGTGATGATGTTTACAGTGGTGATGATGATGTTTACAGTGGTGGTAATGTTCTTTACAGTGGTGGTGATGGTGTTTATAGTGGTGATGATGGTGTTTACAGTGGTGGTGATGATGATGTTTACAGTGGTGATGATGTTTACAGTGGTGGTAATGTTGTTTACAGTGGTGGTGATGGTGTTTACAGTGGTGGTGATGGTGTTTATAGTAGTGGTGATGATGTTTACAGTGGTGGTGGTGTTTACAGTGCTGGTGATGGTGTTTACAGTGGTGGTGATGGTGTTTACAGTGCTGGTGATGGTGTTTACAGTGGTGGTGGTGATATTTACAGTGGTGGTGATGGTGTTTACAGTGGTGGTAATGTTGTTTACAGTGGTGGTGATGGTGTTTATAGTGGTGGTGTTGATGGTAAACAGGGGTCTCCATATCTACAACACTAATCTACACATTGTATTTGCTATGAAACCCACCAGTGAAGCTACACGTGTCTTCTGAGTTTATCTGGATGTTGATGGTAAAATGTGGAAGATCTGAAAATACTAGGTTTTCTTTGGGGACTATTTGAACCTCACAGCGTCCTGCATGTATCCCTCCACCATGAATGGAGTTTAAGACTGAGATCTTCTCTAAACTATCATAAACAGCGTCTCAGAATCAGACAGTGTATTTATAACATCTACTGTAAGAACTTTCTGTGAGGAGCTTCTAGAGGAGGACGTCTGGTTCCATTCACCACCACTGTGAACAGATCTGACAGTATCTAGAACCACTGTGAACAGTTCTGACTGTATCTAGAACCACTGTGAACAGTTCTGACTCTATCTAGAACCACTATGAACAGTTCTGACTCTATCTAGAACAGAGAGTTTCACTCAGAACCCACTCTGAATGACTGCCTTATGCAGAGGTTTCACTAGAAAGTAGTAAAATTGTTTTCTGTAACAGCATCTTACTGAAAAAAAAAAAAAAAAAAGTAAATCACACTCCTCATCACACTCCTCATCACACTGCTCATCACACTGCTCATCACACTACTCATCACACTCATCATCACACTGCTCATCACACTGCTCATAATGAGGAGCTGATGGCTGTGACAGGACAACTGGGTTATTAGTTATTTGTGTTTACTGTGTTGTGTGTTGACTATGTTTACTGAGTTTACTGTGTTGTGTGTTGTGAGAGAGATGGTCAGTATGTGAGCAATGATACATTATGGCTCTGATGTGAGCAAGTGTTTGTTGTTGTGTGTTGACTGTTTTGTGTTTACTGTGTTGTGTGTTGACTGTGTTGACTGTGTTTACTGTGTTGTGTGCTGACTATGTTGTGTGTTGTGAGAGACATGGTCAGTATGTTATGGCTCTGATGTGAGTAAGTGTTTGTTGTTGTGTGTTGACTGTGTTAGGTTTGCTGTGTTGTGTGTTGACTGTGTTGTGTGTTGACTGCGTTGACTGTTTTGTGTGTTGACTCTGTTGACTGTGTTGTGTGTTGACTGTGTTTACTGTGTTGTGTGTTGACTCTGTTGACTGTGTTGTGTGTTGACTCTGTCGACTGTGTTGTGTGTTTACTGTGTTGTGTGTTGACTGTGTTGTTTGTTGACTGTGTTTACTGTGTTGTGTGTTGACTGTGTTGTGTGTTGACTGTTTTCTGTGTTTGTGTTGTGTGTTGACTGTGTTTACTGTGTTGTGTGTTGACTGTGTTGACTGTGTTGTGTGTTGACTCTGTTTACTGTGTTGTGTGTTGGCTGTGTTGTGTGTTTACTGTGTTGTGTGATGACTGTGTTGACTGTGTTGTGTGTTGACTCTGGTGTGTTGACTGTGTTTTTTTGTGTTGACTGTGTTGTGTGTTGACTGTGTTGTGTGTTGACTGTGTTTACTTTGTTGTGTGTTTAGTGTTGACTGTGTCGTGTGTTGTGAGGTAACTGTGTTGACTGTTGTGTGTTGACTGTGTTTACTGTGTTGTGTGTTGACTGTGTTTACTGTGTTGTGTGTTGACTGTTTACTGTGTTGTGTGTTTACTGTGTTGACTGTGTTGTGTGTTGACTGTGTTGTGTGTTGACTGTGTTGTGTGTTGTGTGTTGACTGTGTTTACTGTGCTGTGTGTTGAGTGTTGACTGTGTTTACTTTGTTGTGTGTTAAGTGTTGACTGTGTCGTGTGTTGTGAGGTAACTGTTGACTCTGTTGTGTGTTGACTCTGTTTACTGTGTTGTGTGTTGACTGTTTACTGTGTTGTGTGTTTACTGTGTTGTGTGTTGACTGTTTACTGTGTTGTGTGTTTACTGTGTTTACTGTGTTGTGTGTTGACTGTGTTGTGTGTTGACTGTGTTTACTGTGTTGTGTGTTGACTCTGTTGACTGTGTTGTGTGTTTACTGTTTTGTGTGTTGACTCTGTTGACTGTGTTGTGTGTTGACTGTGTTTGCTGTGTTGACTGTGTTTACTTTGTTGTATGTTTAGTGTTGACTGTGTTGTGTGTTGTGAGGTAACTGTGTTAACACTGTTGTGTGTTGACTGTGTTTACTGTGTTGTGTGTTGACTGTGTTTACTGTGTTGTGTGTTGACAGTTTACTGTGTTGTGTGTTTACTGTGTTGTGTGTTGACTGTGTTGTGTGTTTACTGTGTTGACTGTGTTGTGTGTTGACTGTTTTTACTGTGTTGTGTGTTGACTGTTTTTACTGTGTTGTGTGTTGACTGTGTTGTGTGTTGACTGTGTTGTGTGTTGACTGTGTCGATTGTGTTGTGTGTTGACTGTGTTGTGTGTTGACTGTGTTGTGTGTTTACTGTGTTGTGTGTTGACTGTGTTGTGTGTTTACTGTGTTGTGTGTTGACTGTGTTGTGTGTTGACTGCGTTGAATGTTTTGTGTGTTGACTCTGTTGACTGTTTTGTGTGTTGACTGTGTTTGCTGTGTTGTGTGTTGACTCTGTTGACTGTGTTGTGTGTTTACTGTGTTGTGTGATGACTGTGTTGTGTGTTGACTGTGTTTACTGTGTTGTGTGTTTACTGTGTTTACTGTGTTGTGTGTTGACTGTGTTGTGTGTTGACTGTGTTTACTGTGTTTACTGTGTTGTGTGTTTACTGTGTTGACTGTGTTGTGTGTTTACTGTTTTGTGTGTTGACTCTGCTGACTGTGTTGTGTGTTGACTGTGTTTACTGTGGTGACTGTGTTGTGTGTTGACTCTGTTGACTCTGTTGTGTGTTGACTGTGTTTGCTGTGTTGACTGTGTTTACTTTGTTGTATGTTTAGTGTTGACTGTGTTGTGTGTTGTGAGGTAACTGTGTTAACACTTGTGTGTTTACTGTGTTGTGTGTTGACTGTCTTTACTGTGTTGTGTGTTGACTGTTTTTACTGTGTTGTGTGTTGACTGTTGTGTGTTGACTGTGTCGATTGTGTTGTGTGTTGACTGTGTTGTGTGTTGACTGTGTTGTGTGTTGACTGTTTTTACTGTGTTGTGTGTTGACTGTGTTGTGTGTTGACTGTGTCGATTGTGTTGTGTGTTGACTGTGTTGTGTGTTGACTGTGTTGTGTGTTGACTGTGTTGTGTGTTTACTGTGTTGTGTGTTGACTGTGTTGTGTGTTGACTGCGTTGAATGTTTTGTGTGTTGACTCTGTTGACTGTGTTGTGTGTTGACTGTGTTTACTGTGTTGTGTGTTGACTCTGTTGACTGTGTTGTGTGTTTACTGTGTTGTGTGTTGACTCTGTTGACTGTGTTGTGTGTTTACTGTGTTGTGTGTTGACTGTGTTTACTGTGTTGTGTGTTTACTGTGTTGTGTGTTGACTGTTTTCTGTGTTTGTGTTGTGTGTTTACTGTGTTTACTGTGTTGTGTGTTGACTGTGTTGACTGTGTTGTGTGTTGACTCTGTTTACTGTGTTGTGTGTTGACTGTGTTGTGTGTTTACTGTGTTGTATGATGACTGTGTTGACTGTGTTGTGTGTTGACTCTGTTGTGTTGACTGTGTTTTTTTGTGTTGACTGTGTTGTGTGTTGACTGTGTTGTGTGTTGTGAGGTAACTGTGTTGACTGTTGTGTGTTGACTGTGTTTACTGTGTTGTGTGTTGACTGTGTTTACTGTGTTGTGTGTTGACTGTTTACTGTGTTGTGTGTTTACTGTGTTGACTGGGTTGTGTGTTGACGTGTGTTGACTGTGTTGTGTGTTGACTGTGCTTACTGTGCTGTGTGTTGAGTGTTGACTGTGTTTACTTTGTTGTGTGTTAAGTGTTGACTGTGTCGTGTGTTGTGAGGTAACTGTTGACTCTGTTGTGTGTTGACTGTTTACTGTGTTGTATGTTTACTCTGTTGTGTGTTTACTGTGTTTACTGTGTTGTGTGTTGACTGTGTTTACTGTGTTGTGTGTTTACTGTGTTGTGTTGACTGTTTACTGTGTTGTGTGTTTACTGTGTTTACTGTGTTGTGTGTTTACTGTGTTGTGTGTTGACTGTTTACTGTGTTGTGTGTTTACTGTGTTTACTGTGTTGTGTGTTGACTGTGTTTATTGTGTTGTGTGTTTACTGTGTTTACTGTGTTGTGTGTTGACTGTGTTGTGTGTTGACTGTGTTTACTGTGTTGTGTGTTTACTGTGTTGTGTGTTGACTGTGTTGTGTGTTGACTGTGTTTACTGTGTTTACTGTGTTGTGTGTTGACTCTGTTGACTGTGTTGTGTGTTTACTGTTTTGTGTGTTGACTCTGCTGACTGTGTTGTATGTTGACTGTGTTTACTGTGTTGACTGTGTTGTGTGTTGACTCTGTTGACTGTGTTGTGTGTTGACTGTGTTGACTGTGTTGTGTGTTGACTGTGTTGTGTGTTGACTGTGTTTACTGTGTTGTGTGTTGACTGTGTTTACTGTGTCGTGCGTTGATGGTGTTTACTGTGTTGTGCGTTGATGGTGTTGACTGTGTTGTGCGTTGACGGTGCTGAC
Organism: Megaleporinus macrocephalus; assembly: GCA_021613375.1. NCBI lineage: Eukaryota > Metazoa > Chordata > Actinopteri > Characiformes > Anostomidae > Megaleporinus > Megaleporinus macrocephalus. Next base: position 1,200,875 of record CM038710.1, read on the forward strand.
TGTGTTGTGTGTTGAGTGTTGACTGTGTTTACTTTGTTGTGTGTTTAGTGTTTAGTGTTGTGTGTTGACTGTGTTGTGTGTAGACTGTGTTGTGTTGACTGTGTTTACTGTGCTGTGTTGAGTGTTGACTGTGTTTACTTTGTTGTGTGTTAAGTGTTGACTGTGTCGTGTGTTGTGAGGTAACTGTTGACTCTGTTGTGTGTTGACTGTTTACTGTGTTGTGTGTTTACTTTGTTGTGTGTTGACTGTTTACTGTGTTGTGTGTTTACTGTGTTGTGTGTTTACTGTGTTGTGTGTTTACTGTGTTGTGTGTTGACTGTTTACTGTGTTGTGTGTTTACTGTGTTGTGTGTTGACTGTTTACTGTGTTGTGTGTTTACTGTGTTGACTGGGTTGTGTGTTGACTGTTTTTACTGTGTTGTGTGTTTACTGTGTTTACTGTGTTGTGTGTTGACTGTGTTTTGTGTTGACTGTGATTACTGTGTTGTGTGTTGACTGTGTTGTGTGTTGACTGTGTTTACTGTGTTGTGTGTTGACTGTGTTTTGTGTTGACTGTGATTACTGTGTTGTGTGTTTACTGTGTTGTGTGTTGACTGTTTACTGTGTTGTGTCTTTACTGTGTTGTGTGTTTACTGTGTTGTGTGTTGACTGTTTACTGTGTTGTGTGTTTACTGTGTTGTGTGTTTACTGTGTTGTGTGTTTACTGTGTTGTGTGTTGACTGTTTACTGTGTTGTGTGTTTACTGTGTTTACTGTGTTGTGTGTTTACTGTGTTGTGTGTTTACTGTGTTGTGTGTTGACTGTTTACTGTGTTGTGTGTTTACTGTGTTGTGTGTTGACTGTTTACTGTGTTGTGTGTTTACTGTGTTGTGTGTTTACTGTTTTTACTGTGTTGTGTGTTGACTGTGTTGTGTGTTGACTGTGTTTACTGTGTTGTGTGTTTACTGTGTTTACTGTGTTGTGTGTTGACTGTGTTCACTGTGTTTACTGTGTTGTGTGTTGACTCTGTTGACTGTGTTGTGTGTTTACTGTTTTGTGTGTTGACTCTGCTGACTGTGTTGTATGTTGACTGTGTTTACTGTGTTGACTGTGTTGTGTGTTGACTCTGTTGACTGTGTTGTGTGTTGACTGTGTTTGCTGTGTTGACTGTGTTGTGTGTTGACTGTGTTGTGTGTTGACTGTGTTTACTGTGTTGTGTGTTGACTGTGTTTACTGTGTTGTGCGTTGATGTTGTTGACTGTGTTGTGCGTTGATGGTGTTGACTGTGTTGTGCGTTGACGGTGCTGACTGTGTTGTGTGTTGAGTGTTGACTGTGTTGACTGTGTTGTGTGTTGACTGTGTTTACTGTGTTGTGCGTTGATGTTGTTGACTGTGTTGTGCGTTGATGGTGTTGACTGTGTTGTGCGTTGACGGTGCTGACTGTGTTGTGTGTTGAGTGTTGACTGTGTTGACTGTGTTGTGTGTTGACTGTGTTTACTGTGTTGTGTGTTTACTGTGTTGTGTGTTGACTGTTTACTGTGTTGTGTGTTTACTGTGTTGTGTGTTGACTGTTTACTGTGTTGTGTGTTTACTGTGTTGTGTGTTGACTGTGTTGTGTGTTGACTGTGTTTACTGTGTTGTGTGTTGACTCTGTTGACTGTGTTGTGTGTTGACTGTTTTGTGTGTTGACTCTGCTGACTGTGTTGTATGTTGACTGTGTTTACTGTGTTGACTGTGTTGTGTGTTGACTCTGTTGACTGTGTTGTGTGTTGACTGTGTTTGCTGTGTTGACTGTATTGTGTGTTGACTGTGTTGTGTGTTGACTGTGTTTACTGTGTTGTGTGTTTACTGTGTTCACTGTGTTGTGCGTTGATGGTGTTTACTGTGTTGTGCGTTGATGGTGTTGACTGTGTTGTGCGTTGACGGTGCTGACTGTGTTGTGTGTTGAGTGTTGACTGTGTTTACTTTGTTGTGTGTTTAGTGTTGTGTGTTGACTGTGTTGTGTGTTGACTGTGTTTTGTGTTGTGCGTTGACTGTGTTTCCTGTGCTGTGTGTTGAGTGTTGACTGTGTTGTGTGTTTACTGTGTTGTGTGTTGACTGTGTTGTGTGTTGTTGACTGTTTTTACTGTTTTGTGTGTTGACTGTTTTTACTGTGTTGTGTGTTGACTGTGTTGTGTGTCGATTGTGTTGTGTGTTGACTGTGTTGTGTGTTGATTGTGTTGTGTGTTTACTGTGTTGTGTGTTGACTGTGTTGTGTGTTGACTGTGTTTACTGTGTTGTGTGTTGACTGTGTTGTGTGTTGACTGTGTCAACTGTGTTGTGTGTTGACTGTGTCAACTGTGTTGTGTGTTGACTGTGTTGTGTGTTGACTGTGTTGTGTGTTGACTGTGTTGTGTGTTGACTGTGTTTACTGTGTTGTGTGTTGACTGTGTTGTGTGTTGACTGTGTCGACTGTGTTGTGTGTTGACTGTGTTGTGTGTTGACTGTTTTTACTGTGTTGTGTGTTGACTGTTTTTACTGTGTTGTGTGTTGACTGTGTTGTGTGTTGACTGTGTTGACTGTGTTGTGTGTTGACTGCGTTGTGTGTTTACTGTGCTGTGTGTTTACTGTGTTGTGTCTTGACTGTGTTGTGTGTTGACTGTGTTTACTGTGTTGTGTGTTGACTGTGTTGTGTGTTGACTGTGTTGTGTGTTGACTGTGTTGTGTGTTGTGTGTTGACTGTGTTGTGTGTTGACTGTGTTGTGTGTTGACTGTGTTGTGTGTTGACTGTGTTGTGTGTTTACTGTGTTGTCTGTTGACTGTTTTTACTGTGTTGTGTGTTGACTGTGTTGTGTGTTTACTGTTATGTTTTTACTGTGCTGACTGTGTTGTGTGTTGACTGTGTTGACTGTGTTGTGTGTTGACTCTGTTTACTGTGTTGTGTGTTGACTGTGTTGTGTGTTTACTGTGTTGTGTGATGACTGTGTTGACTGTGTTGTGTGTTGACTCTGTTGTGTTGACTGTGTTTTTTTGTGTTGACTGTGTTGTGTGTTGACTGTGTTGTGTGTTGACTGTGTTGTGTGTTGTGAGGTAACTGTGTTGACTGTTGTGTGTTGACTGTGTTTACTGTGTTGTGTGTTGACTGTGTTTACTGTGTTGTGTGTTGACTGTTTACTGTGTTGTGTGTTTACTGTGTTGACTGTGTTGTGTGTTGACTGTGTTGTGTGTTGACTGTGTTGTGTGTTGACTGTGCTTACTGTGCTGTGTGTTGAGTGTTGACTGTGTTTACTTTGTTGTGTGTTAAGTGTTGACTGTGTCGTGTGTTGTGAGGTAACTGTTGACTCTGTTGTGTGTTGACTGTTTACTGTGTTGTATGTTTACTCTGTTGTGTGTTTACTGTGTTTACTGTGTTGTGTGTTGACTGTGTTGTGTGTTGACTGTGTTTACTGTGTTGTGTGTTTACTGTGTTGTGTTGACTGTTTACTGTGTTGTGTGTTTACTGTGTTTACTGTGTTGTGTGTTTACTGTGTTGTGTGTTGACTGTTTACTGTGTTGTGTGTTTACTGTGTTTACTGTGTTGTGTGTTGACTGTGTTTATTGTGTTGTGTGTTTACTGTGTTTACTGTGTTGTGTGTTGACTGTGTTGTGTGTTGACTGTGTTTACTGCGTTGTGTGTTTACTGTGTTTACTGTGTTGACTGTGTTGTGTGTTGACTGTGTTTACTGTGTTTACTGTGTTTACTGTGTTGTGTGTTGACTCTGTTGACTGTGTTGTGTGTTTACTGTTTTGTGTGTTGACTCTGCTGACTGTGTTGTATGTTGACTGTGTTTACTGTGTTGACTGTGTTGTGTGTTGACTCTGTTGACTGTGTTGTGTGTTGACTGTGTTTACTGTGTCGTGCGTTGATGGTGTTTACTGTGTTGTGCGTTGATGGTGTTGACTGTGTTGTGCGTTGACGGTGCTGACTGTGTTGTGTGTTGAGTGTTGACTGTGTTTACTTTGTTGTGTGTTTAGTGTTGTGTGTTGACTGTGTTGTGTGTAGACTGTGTTGTGTGTTGACTGTGTTTACTGTGCTGTGTTGAGTGTTGACTGTGTTTACTTTGTTGTGTGTTAAGTGTTGACTGTGTCGTGTGTTGTGAGGTAACTGTTGACTCTGTTGTGTGTTGACTGTTTACTGTGTTGTGTGTTTACTGTGTTGTGTGTTGACTGTTTACTGTGTTGTGTGTTTACTGTGTTGTGTGTTTACTGTGTTGTGTGTTGACTGTTTACTGTGTTGTGTGTTTACTGTGTTGTGTGTTGACTGTTTACTGTGTTGTGTGTTTACTGTGTTGACTGGGTTGTGTGTTGACTGTTTTTACTGTGTTGTGTGTTTACTGTGTTTACTGTGTTGTGTGTTGACTGTGTTTTGTGTTGACTGTGATTACTGTGTTGTGTGTTGACTGTGTTGTGTGTTGACTGTGTTTACTGTGTTGTGTGTTGACTGTGTTTTGTGTTGACTGTGATTACTGTGTTGTGTGTTTACTGTGTTGTGTGTTGACTGTTTACTGTGTTGTGTCTTTACTGTGTTGTGTGTTTACTGTGTTGTGTGTTGACTGTTTACTGTGTTGTGTGTTTACTGTGTTGTGTGTTTACTGTGTTGTGTGTTTACTGTGTTGTGTGTTGACTGTTTACTGTGTTGTGTGTTTACTGTGTTTACTGTGTTGTGTGTTTACTGTGTTGTGTGTTTACTGTGTTGTGTGTTGACTGTTTACTGTGTTGTGTGTTTACTGTGTTGTGTGTTGACTGTTTACTGTGTTGTGTGTTTACTGTGTTGTGTGTTTACTGTTTTTACTGTGTTGTGTGTTGACTGTGTTGTGTGTTGACTGTGTTTACTGTGTTGTGTGTTTACTGTGTTTACTGTGTTGTGTGTTGACTGTGTTCACTGTGTTTACTGTGTTGTGTGTTGACTCTGTTGACTGTGTTGTGTGTTTACTGTTTTGTGTGTTGACTCTGCTGACTGTGTTGTATGTTGACTGTGTTTACTGTGTTGACTGTGTTGTGTGTTGACTCTGTTGACTGTGTTGTGTGTTGACTGTGTTTGCTGTGTTGACTGTGTTGTGTGTTGACTGTGTTGTGTGTTGACTGTGTTTACTGTGTTGTGTGTTGACTGTGTTTACTGTGTTGTGCGTTGATGTTGTTGACTGTGTTGTGCGTTGATGGTGTTGACTGTGTTGTGCGTTGACGGTGCTGACTGTGTTGTGTGTTGAGTGTTGACTGTGTTGACTGTGTTGTGTGTTGACTGTGTTTACTGTGTTGTGCGTTGATGTTGTTGACTGTGTTGTGCGTTGATGGTGTTGACTGTGTTGTGCGTTGACGGTGCTGACTGTGTTGTGTGTTGAGTGTTGACTGTGTTGACTGTGTTGTGTGTTGACTGTGTTTACTGTGTTGTGTGTTTACTGTGTTGTGTGTTGACTGTTTACTGTGTTGTGTGTTTACTGTGTTGTGTGTTGACTGTTTACTGTGTTGTGTGTTTACTGTGTTGTGTGTTGACTGTGTCGTGTGTTGACTGTGTTTACTGTGTTGTGTGTTGACTCTGTTGACTGTGTTGTGTGTTGACTGTTTTGTGTGTTGACTCTGCTGACTGTGTTGTATGTTGACTGTGTTTACTGTGTTGTGTGTTGACTCTGTTGACTGTGTTGTGTGTTGACTGTGTTTGCTGTGTTGACTGTATTGTGTGTTGACTGTGTTGTGTGTTGACTGTGTTTACTGTGTTGTGTGTTTACTGTGTTCACTGTGTTGTGCGTTGATGGTGTTTACTGTGTTGTGCGTTGATGGTGTTGACTGTGTTGTGCGTTGACGGTGCTGACTGTGTTGTGTGTTGAGTGTTGACTGTGTTTACTTTGTTGTGTGTTTAGTGTTGTGTGTTGACTGTGTTGTGTGTTGACTGTGTTTTGTGTTGTGCGTTGACTGTGTTTCCTGTGCTGTGTGTTGAGTGTTGACTGTGTTGTGTGTTTACTGTGTTGTGTGTTGACTGTGTTGTGTGTTGTTGACTGTTTT
>CM038710.1:1207866-1277420 GCA_021613375.1 Megaleporinus macrocephalus
CTGCAACAGCCCGCAACAGCCGGAACAAGGCCCGGGCAAACAGCCCGGCAACAGCCCGGCAACAGCCCGGCAACAGCCCGGCAACACTACCAACAAACTTCAGCTAAAGCTAGCCGGAGCTCCAACTACACCTCACAACCAGCGCATATACCTGGAGTTCCCGGCTTGTAGACGCGTAACCAGTTACAGCACACTTTAGTATCTTCTAGTAAACTAAAAACAACCCCCCCCAAGCTTATGTTGTTTATTTACAGCTGCAGCGCTAAACAGCCCAACTTACTGTTTAGGCAGCAGGAGCTAGCGCAGGGTTAGCAGCTCTGGCTCAGTGAGGATCAGCACCACCTTAAAAAGACCTACACCACGTAATAACCGGCCGGTAAACGACGGACAGTACCTTCATATCTCTCCGGTGGTGGAGGAGCTGTTTAGAATGGACAGGCTGGCCGCTGCGAGGTCCGAGAACACCAACAGCTCCAGCAAACGGATACTGCTTTCATCTTCACTCACTCTGAGGCTCCGTCCCATTCTGAGCTAACGCTCCCTGCGCCCTACTCCCTACGCGGCTAGACTCCGCCCTCTCAGGGCGGTGTGCCCATATGACACGAGTTTGTTTGTATATGCTGTGTACTAACTTTACTAGATAGATAAATTCTGCTTTGCTGTCGTTGCTTAGCATAGTGCAACAATAAATAATAATAATAAATATAAGAAATATATAAATATATCTATGGGTATGTGCCTATAAACAGAGATGTGGATTTATATACATATGCATAGACGTGTGTTGAATAGAAATATACAATATATATACAAATGCAATATATAATATTATACAAACACTATGTGTAATATGTAACATCAATATGATATGAAGCAATAAATTATAAGCACAGAAAATAAAGTATGTACATAAATATGTACAGCAATGGCCAAAAGTAAAAGTAAAGGTAATAAACTGGACACAAAACACAGTATGTTTTTTTTCAGCCCTACCTTAGTCCCCCCGAAAGGGCGCCACGACCCCCTGTTGATTTTAAACCCATTTAATTTAATCTACTAAATTTTACCTACTCTCCTTGTACTTGGTTTCACTAGATTTCTAGGATACTATCTTATTTTTAACTAACTTTTGTAAACAATGCTTATAATCTGTTTAATTTTATTACTCCATCATTTTCCCTGTTTATTAATAATCAATATTTTGGCAGATTCCTGAGAAAATCTAAGAAATTTGCTGAGAAATCTTTATAAATTTAATAAGGTGCCCTACGTAGGCTGCCTAAACATCCCCAACCAATCACAGCATCCGTTCCCAAGAGCCGCCACAACTCCCAGCCAATCGCGTTCACGTTGTTTTTCCCACCCGTGTTCCGACAACATTCGCCTACAGTGCTTTAGGATTGGTGAATAGTTTGTGCTTGGGAGCAACCAGCCAATAGTAGCACGAGAGGAGGGGACGCTCTTAGCCAATCCCGGCGCTTGTGGGGCGGGACTTTCCGGAATACGGGCGGGAAAGCGATTTGAAGCTTAGCGTGGCAGCTAACTGAATCTAAAAGCCTCGTAAATGTTGATAAATAGTGATTTAAACTCATATCTGACAGGAATTACCTCAGAAAATCGATCTATAAGATATGGATTACGTTTAAATCGATAATGAACGCGCGCGAGGGAGCGAAAACATAGTCCGGCGAGCTAAGCTAACGTGTCAGTTGAGTGGAGTTGGTGAGGAAAGTCGATTATTGTTCGTTTTTAAAGCCGGTTATTCGTCCCGGAATGGCGAGTGTACACGAGAGTTTGTATTTTAATCCGATGATGACTAACGGGGTGGTCCAGGCGAATATATTCGGGATTAAAGACTGGGTCACTCCCTACAAGATAGCAGTTTTAGCTTTGCTGCATGAGATGGCCACCACAAAACCCATGGCTCTTCTGGACCGGAGACGATTAAACAAGCTTATTTTACCTTTACAGCAGGTTAGTAAACCTATTTGGTCTTTTATTACAGCAGAAATACAATTTCCTGGAGAACCTGATGTGGAATTGTTCGTTCCACCTTAAATGGTGCACAGTTACATTCTGGCGCCCGCAGGGCATTTAAGGTGGAACGAACAATTCGAATATAAAGCCAGTTTCATCCTTCTGGAGGTGTTTAATCACTACATACATACATACATTACATACAACGGTTCTGTGTAGAACCATGGAACACCCAAAGAACCATCTGCATGCTTAAAGGGTTCTCTGCCTGGTGACATGGAATTTGGATTGATGGAGAAGGTTTTGTATATGGTTCTAGCACCAGAAGTGGTCCTTCAATGGTTCATTAGTAAAGACAGTGACTTGTGTAGAACCCATAAACACTTAAAGGGTTCTCTGCCTGGTGAAATGGTCTTTGGATTGATGGGGCATGTGTTGTATATGGTTCTAGCACCAGAAGTGATTCTTCAATGGTTCGTTAGTAAAGACAGTGGATTTGTGTAGAACAGTGAACACCTAAATGGTTCTCTGCCTGGTGTAATGGTTTTTTGGATTGATGGAGCATGTGTTGTATATGGTTCTATCACCAGAAGTGGATCTTCAAGGGTTTGTTAGTAGACAGTGGATTTGTCTAGAACCGTGAACACCTAAATGGTTGTCTGCACAGTGAACTGGTAATTTGGATTGATGGAGCATGTGTTGTACATGGTTCTAGCACCAGAAGCGGTTCTTCAAGGGTTCTTTAGTAAAGACAGTGGATTTGTGTAGAGCCATAAACACTTAAATGGTTCTCTGCACAGTGAACTGGTACTTTGGATTGATGGAGAAGGTGTTGTATATGGTTCTAGCACCAAAAAGCATTCTGATTTGTTGCGCTCTTAAGAGGATGATTCTTTTAAGGGTTCCGCGTGTAGAACCATGAACACCTGTTTGGTTCTTTGCACAGTGAAATTGCTTTTCATATCAGTGGAGAATGAGTTGTACATGGTTCTAGCACAAGAAAGGGTTCTGCTTTAGTAACACTCAAAAAAGATGGTACTGTAGTAAAGACAGGGTTTATGTGTAGAACCGTGAACTAGTACTTTGGATTGATGGAGCATGTGTTGTATATGGTTCTAGCTCCAGATGTGGTTCTTTAAGGGTTCTTTAGTAAAGACAGCGGTTCTGTGCAGAGCCTTAAACACTTAAATGGTTCTCTGCCTGGTGAAATGGTTATTTGGATTGACGGAAAAAGTGGTGTATATGGTTCTAGCACCTTTCTGCTTATGTAACACTCTTAAAAAAGGTGGGTCTTCAAACGTTCTTAAGTAAGGGCCAGGTTTCTGTGTAGAACCATGCACCATGGTTCTCTGCCTGGTAAAATGGTCTCCAGATTGATGGAGAATGAGTTGTATATGGTTCTAGCACCAGAAAGTGTTCTGCTTTTGTTGTGCTGCTAAAAACGGTGGTTCTTTTACAGGTTCCTTAGTAAAGGCAGTGTTTTTGTAAAGGCCTATGAACACCTAAATGGTTCTCTGCACAGTGAAATGGTTCTCCAGATGGAGAATGTGCTGGAGTGTTTAAACACTGTGTCCACTCACTGTCCACTCTATTAGACACTCCTACTACTTGCTGGTCCACCTTGTAGATGTAGAGTCAGAGACAGTAGCTCATCTGCTGCTGCACAGTTTGTGTTCCTCTAGTTCTTCATCAGTGGACACAGGACGCCGCCCACAGGACACTGCTGTCCGGATAGTTTTGGTTGGTGGTCGATTCTCAGTCCAGCAGTGACACTGAGGTGTTTAAACACTCCAGCAGCAGCACTGCTGTGTCTGATCCACTCACACCAGCACAACACACACTAACTAACACACCACCACCATGTCAGTGTCACTGCAGTGCTGAGAATGATCCACCTCCCTAATAGTATCTGCTCTGTGGTGGTCCTGTGGGGGTCCTGATCATTAAAGAACAGAGTAATAATGTATACAGAGAATCAGATGAACTACAGTCTGTAGGTGGAGCTCCTGTATGGTCAGCGGAGCTGATACAGTGGACAGTGAGTGGAGGTCCTGTATGGTCAGTGGAGCTGATACAGTGGACAGTGAGTGGAGGTCCTGTATGGTCAGTGGAGCTGATACAGTGGACAGTGAGTGTAGGTCCTGTATGGTCAGTGGAGCTGATACAGTGGACAGTGAGTGGAGGTCCTGTATGGTCAGCGGAGCTGATACAGTGGACAGTGAGTGGAGGTCCTGTATGGTCAGTGGAGCTGATACAGTGGACAGTGAGTGGAGGTCCTGTATGGTCAGTGGAGCTGATACAGTGGACAGTGAGTGGAGGTCCTGTATGGTCAGTGGACAGTGAGTGGAGGTCCTGTATGGTCAGTGGAGCTGATACAGTGGACAGTGAGTGGAGGTCCTGTATGGTCAGTGGAGCTGATACAGTGGACAGTGAGTGGAGGTCCTGTAATGGTCAGTGGACAGTGAGTGGAGGTCCTGTATGGTCAGTGGAGCTGATACAGTGGACAGTGAGTGGAGGTCCTGTATGGTCAGTGGAGCTGATACAGTGGACAGTGAGTGGAGGTCCTGTATGGTCAGTCGACAGTGAGTGGAGGTCCTGTATGGTCAGTGGAGCTGATACAGTGGACAGTGAGTGGAGGTCCTGTATGGTCAGTGGAGCTGATACAGTGGACAGTGAGTGGAGGTCCTGTATGGTCAGTGGAGCTGATACAGTGGACAGTGAGTGGAGGTCCTGTATGGTCAGTGGACAGTGAGTGGAGGTCCTGTATGGTCAGTGGAGCTGATACAGTGGACAGTGAGTGGAGGTCCTGTATGGTCAGTGGAGCTGATACAGTGGACAGTGAGTGTAGGTCCTGTATGGTCAGTGGAGCTGACACAGTGGGCAGTGAGTGGAGGTCCTGTATGGTCAGTGGAGCTGACACAGTGGACAGTGAGTGGAGGTCCTGTATGGTCAGTGGAGCTGATACAGTGGACAGTGAGTGGAGGTCCAGTATGGTCAGTGGACAGTGAGTGGAGGTCCTGTATGGTCAGTGGAGCTGACACAGTGGACAGTGAGTGGAGGTCCAGTATGGTCAGTGGAGCTGATACAGTGGACAGTGGGTGGAGATATGAGGAGGTGGGTTTTATGTTAATGTGTTTTTCTTCCAGGGTCCAGATTTAACGTTCGAGCAGTTCCTGAAGACGGTGGAGGAGTGCTGTCCTCAGATGGTGAACACGGTGAAGCTCAGGTAGCCTGTGTTGGTCTGCAGGTCTTGGTTTGGTACCTCTCGTTTATGTTCTCCCTCATTCTCCGTGCTTATGTCTTCATTCAGGCTGTTCCTGATGGCTGACCGAGAGCTGCAGGACATGGAGCACTTCTTCACCATTCTGCCCAACGCGTTCAGCGATTCGGAGGCGTTTAAGACCAGCGTTGTGGGTAAGCGGGTCACCATCACCAGCCGTGGTGTTCAGTCATAGCCTGCTTCATGTTCTCTCATCTCAAACCCACCTCAGATGTTAGTTAATTAGCGCTGTGGACAGTTGTTAGACTTCTGCTGCGGTGCTGGTCGCTGTCCTGCAGTCCTGTCCACCTGTAATGAATGTATAGTGTGTTGATGCTGTGTGTGAGTGTGTTGAGACCGAGGTTCTAGGTCACGTGTTCTCAGCTGTGTTCTCTCTCTCTGTCTGTCTCTGCAGGTCTGTTCATGCGTCAGATGCTGCTGGCCTACAATAAACTGTCCTTCAGTCAGGTCTACAAACTCTACCGGTCCCTGCAGCAGTACTGCCACCGCAGCGGGAGACCCCAGCGCAACCTCTCGGCACTGACCACCGAGGACATGGAGCTGACCAGCAATGAGGACACCGGCGCAGACCCCATGGAGAAGGACGAGCTGGATATGGGACCACTGCACCAGTCGGACCTCCGGTAAGTGAGCTGAGAGTCTCAGTCTGAACATATATATATAATTTTACTTATTATATAAATTTATATTCAGGGTGAGTCAAAAGTATCAGGACAGCCTTTTATTTCAGAACTGAAAGGGAAGATGGTGTATCTGAAGACCCCAGCAAGTAACTGATGAGGGGGTCTATCTTTTAGACTATGTCCTGAACATGTCCACTGACTTGAAAGCCGTCATATCGGATCAAGGGCAATTTTTTTAATGGGAAGGTGGTCGTGTAGAAGATCAAAGAAGACGAGAATGCCTTCAGATCTGTTTTCAGCTCCAGGGTCAGCTCTCTGAACATGGGGTTCAATGTGGTTGTTGTTGTTACTTTCTGTGTTGGTAAAGTTTGAACCACAAGAGATATTACTAATCTGATTACATCAATCAATCAATTACTGATCAGTTCTGGTCTTCTATGATCTGCTACACCACCACCTTCCCACTGGAAAAACTTGCCCTTGATCCAGTCGAGTTAAAAGAAGGTATTTCTGTAGAATTAAATGACTAGAAATTTAGATTTTTTATTTATTTATTTATTTTTACAATAATTAAAAATACACTGTTATTGTTTATTAAGAAGTTAGTTTTTGTAGATTTTCACTGAATACATTATTTTCATAAATATTTTAGAATTTAAAACTGTTCTCCCCTTTTGTTTACACACAGCGGAATTTTACCTCCACATTTAACCCATCCGTGCAGTGAAACACCCACATATACACACACACACTAGGGGGCAGTGTAACACCCACATATACACATACTAGTGAATACACACTAGGGGGCAGTCAAACACCCATATACACACACGCTAGGGGGCAGCCCTATCCGCGGTATCGGGGCAGTTGTGGGTTTGATGTGTTGTTCAAGCCCACTTCAGTCACTGGTTTAGGGGATCGAACCGGCGACCTTCCAGTTACAAGACCGCATGCCTAACCCTCAGCCCACAAAGGCTGTTTCAGAAGTGGGATATTATACGTACTAATATATATATATATATCTCAATGTTATAAATTTTATAATATTATTCAATATAATTCATTGCAGCTTTACCTGATCAGTAACTGTATTATTATTATTATTATTATTATTAATTGTGAGGTGTTCAGTACAGCTGTGGGAGGAGTCTCTGATCGAAGTTGTTAAATTGAAGTTGTTAAATTGTTGCTCTTTTTTTTTTTCTGTAGCTCTGACGAGACTCGAGGTCCGCTCTCTCAGAAACAGGCCGAGTACTTCCTCGCTCGACAGGTCAGCTACGACCCAGAGAAACACAGTTCTCCATACTCTACTTCACAGCAGTTTATACATTAAACCAAGAACAAAGGCAGGCTGTGTAATTCTGAGGGACATAATCAGAGGGTTCTCAGTGAACGTCTAGTCTTATCGTGGTGCGGTTGTGGTTCTTTCAGGCGTATCTGTTGAAGAACGATGAGAATAAAGCCATGAAGCCGGCAAAGCTGCAGGACGAGCTCAACAACATCCTCAAATTCAACCCGGATTTTGCCGAGGCGGTGAGTTTATAACCTTAACGTCCTTCAGGGAGGTTCAGGGTGGGTGATCGGATACATGCTATCATCATCAGGATCTGTTTTGATTATAAAACACAGATTTAGATTAATTACAGACAGTTAATATTATTTAATGTATCTGTTTTGTATTTGAAATCTTAAGAATGTTTCTGTTCTCGTACACCAGACTCAGAAGAGTGTATTTTTATGTGTTTTAATCCCGTCGGTGTGTTTCCTTCTCTCTCTGCAGCATTACCTGAGCTACCTGAACAGCATTCGTGTCCAGGACATTTACATCTCCACCCACAGCCTGCTGCACTACTTCGACCGGCTCATCCTGTCTGGAGGAGAAGGGAAGAGTAACGGAGACGAGGGTTACGGGCGTAGCCTACGCTACGCCGTCCTCAATCTGGCAACCCTGCACTGTCGCTTCGGACACTAGTGAGCATCACACGGACATCAACCGACCCATCAGTCCACACAGTACCTACATTTAGAGTTATACACTCAACCTAATGAGAAACTGTAACTCAGCTTATATACAATACCTACATTTAGAGTTATACATTCAACCTAATGAGAAACTGTAACTCAGTTTATATACAATACCTACATTTAGAGTTATACACTCAACCTAATGAGAAACTGTAACTCAGTTTATATACAATACCTACATTTAGAGTTATACATTCAACCTAATGAGAAACTGTAACTCAGCTTATATACAATACCTACATTTAGAGTTATACATTCAACCTAATGAGAAACTGTAACTCAGTTTATATACAATACCTACATTTAGAGTTATACATTCAACCTAATGAGAAACTGTAACTCAGTTTATATACAATACCTACATTTAGAGTTATACATTCAACCTAATGAGAAACTGTAACTCAGTTTATATACAATACCTACATTTAGAGTTATACATTCAACCTAATGAGAAACTGTAACTCAGTTTATATACAATACCTACATTTAGAGTTATATATTCAACCTAATGAGAAACTGTAACTCAGTTTATATACAATACCTACATTTAGAGTTATATATTCAACCTAATGAGAAACTGTAACTCAGTTTATATACAATACCTACATTTAGAGTTATACATTCAACCTAATGAGAAACTGTAACTCAGTTTATATACAATACCTACATTTAGAGTTATACACTCAACCTAATGAGAAACTGTAACTCAGTTTATATACAATACCTACATTTAGAGTTATACATTCAACCTAATGAGAAACTGTAACTCAGTTTATATACAATACCTACATTTAGAGTTATACACTCAACCTAATGAGAAACTGTAACTCAGTTTATATACAATACCTACATTTAGAGTTATACACTCAACCTAATGAGAAACTGTAACTCAGTTTATATACAATACCTACATTTAGAGTTATACATTCAACCTAATGAGAAACTGTAACTCAGTTTATATACAATACCTACATTTAGAGTTATACACTCAACCTAATGAGAAACTGTAACTCAGTTTATATACAATACCTACATTTAGAGTTATACATTCAACCTAATGAGAAACTGTAACTCAGTTTATATACAATACCTACATTTAGAGTTATACACTCAACCTAATGAGAAACTGTAACTCAGTTTATATACAATACCTACATTTAGAGTTATACACTCAACCTAATGAGAAACTGTAACTCAGTTTATATACAATACCTACATTTAGAGTTATACATTCAACCTAATGAGAAACTGTAACTCAGTTTATATACAATACCTACATTTAGAGTTATACATTCAACCTAATGAGAAACTGTAACTCAGTTTATATACAATACCTACATTTAGAGTTATACATTCAACCTAATGAGAAACTGTAACTCAGTTTATATACAATACCTACTTTTAGAGTTATACACTCAACCTAATGAGAAACTGTAACTCAGTTTATATACAATACCTACATTTAGAGTTATACATTCAACCTAATGAGAAACTGTAACTCAGTTTATATACAATACCTACATTTAGAGTTATACACTCAACCTAATGAGAAACTGTAACTCAGTTTATATACAATACCTACATTTAGAGTTATACATTCAACCTAATGAGAAACTGTAACTCAGTTTATATACAATACCTACATTTAGAGTTATACACTCAACCTAATGAGAAACTATAACTCAGTTTATATACAATACCTACATTTAGAGTTATACATTCAACCTAATGAGAAACTGTAAGTAGATTTAGAGTTGTACAGTGGAGTGTGTTGTGAAGTGTAGTATTGTATACTAGCTGTACTCTGTGTGTGTGTGTGTGTGTGTGTGTGTGTGTGTGTGTGTGTGTGTGTGTGTGTGTGTGTGTGTGTGTGTGTGTTCTACAGTCAGCAGGCTGATCTCGCTCTGCAGGAAGCTATTCGAATCGCTCAGGAAGCCAACGATCACGTCTGTCTGCAGCACTGCCTGGTAGGTCACCTCTGTGGATCCTCCTGAGGATTTGAGGACCAGCCGTGTTGTCCCTGTTGTTTATATATCTGCGTTCTCTCTCTCTCTCTCTCTCTCTCTCTCTCTCTCTGTAGAGTTGGTTGTACACACTGGAGCAGATGAAGGGGTCCGACAGCGTAGTGCTGACGGAGGACTCTGTGAAAATGGCTGCTCACTTTTGCTTACCAGTAAGTTAGTTTGGTGAGAGTGCTGGACTCAGGAGAACAGTACTGAGAGACTAAACCGTCTACAGGCCTGTTTTCAGATCAGTCCTGGTTCTCTAAGTATCCATAATGTAATGTG
Organism: Megaleporinus macrocephalus; assembly: GCA_021613375.1. Lineage (NCBI taxonomy): Eukaryota > Metazoa > Chordata > Actinopteri > Characiformes > Anostomidae > Megaleporinus > Megaleporinus macrocephalus. Next base: position 1,218,060 of record CM038710.1, read on the forward strand.
TAAGTGATTTATTAGTTGTGTTGGGATAAAGTAAACAGCGGATTCATACTGGAGACGTATTACACCCGAGTTAAGTCTCTCTGAGTCTTAATGACACGTCTGAACATGATTTGGTGAAAACAGCAGACGAACGTAGCAGCTCAGCTTCTTCTCCCCCGTATAAACAGTCCTGTTCAGAACAGACGCTCTGACTGACTGTTCCTTTAAATGATAATGAGTCCCTGCTGACTCTGCCCCCCCCCCCCCCTTCTACAGGGGGCGTGTCCTAATGCCAGTACACAGTCTCTCAGTTTACTCTCACCTGATTTACCTGTAAATTCACCTTACAGACCTTCAACTAACAAGAGTTAACCTTACTGTGGAACCTGCAGCACCAATAACACCTAGAACTATCTAGAACATTACATCTCCGTGTATATACAGACTCAGCTGTTAGCGTTAATGCTAAACAGCAACAACTATCTAGAACATTACATCTCTGTTAGTGTCTTACCACAGCTGATGGTGTTAGCTAGTCCTAAATGCACTAGATATGCAGGGCTCTCTCAGACTGAAGGAAGTGGAGCCACAGCTCACTGTGTGTATGTGTCTGTTTATTTCAGTACCTTGCGTCTCTGGGCATCCAGTCACTAGTCCAGCAGGGGGCGCTGCAGGGCATGCCAGCCAATAAGCTGCTGGACGGTCTACGGGGGACGGACATCATGCACTGGAAGCAGAGCCTGTCGGAGCTCATAGACATCAGCCTGGCTCAGACCGCGTCCATATGGAGGATGTATGGAAAGAGGTGAGGAATCATCACACGCAGCACCAACACAGAGCACCAACACAGAGCACCAACACAGAGAGATAACACAGAGCACCAACACAGAGAGTTAACACAGAGCACCAACACAGAGAGTTAACACAGAGCACCAACACAGAGAGATAACACAGAGCACCAACACAGAGAGTTAACACAGAGCACCAACACAGAGAGTTAACACAGAGCACCAACACAGAGAGTTAACACAGAGCACCAACACAGAGAGTTAACACAGAGCACCAACACAGAGAGATAACACAGAGAGATAACACAGAGAGATAACACAGAGCACCAACACAGAGAGTTAACACAGAGCACCAACACAGAGAGTTAACACAGAGAGTTAACACAGAGCACCAACACAGAGAGATAACACAGAGAGTTAACACAGAGCACCAACACAGAGAGTTAACACAGAGCACCAACACAGAGCACCAACACAGAGAGATAACACAGAGCACCAACACAGAGAGATAACACAGAGAGTTAACACAGAGAGTTAACACAGAGAGTTAACACAGAGAGTTAACACAGAGCACCAACACAGAGAGTTAACACAGAGCACCAACACAGAAAGATAACACAGAGCACCAACACAGAGAGTTAACACAGAGAGATAACACAGAGCACCAACACAGAGAGATAACACAGAGCACCAACACAGAGCACCAACACAGAGAGTTAACACAGAGCACCAACACAGAGAGATAACACAGAGCACCAACACAGAGAGTTAACACAGAGCACCAACACAGAGAGTTAACACAGAGCACCAACACAGAGAGATAACACAGAGAGTTAACACAGAGCACCAACACAGAGAGTTAACACAGAGCACCAACACAGAGCACCAACACAGAGAGATAACACAGAGCACCAACACAGAGCACCAACACAGACAGATAACACAGAGCACCGACACAGAGAGATAACACAGAGCACCAACACAGAGCACCAACACAGAGCACCAACACAGAGAGTTAACACAGAGCACCAACACAGAGCACCAACACAGAGAGATAACACAGAGCACCAACACAGAGAGTTAACACAGAGAGTTAACACAGAGAGTTAACACAGAGAGTTAACACAGAGCACCAACACAGAGAGTTAACACAGAGCACCAACACAGAAAGATAACACAGAGCACCAACACAGAGAGTTAACACAGAGAGTTAACACAGAGAGTTAACACAGAGAGTTAACACAGAGCACCAACACAGAGAGTTAACACAGAGCACCAACACAGAAAGATAACACAGAGCACCAACACAGAGAGTTAACACAGAGAGATAACACAGAGCACCAACACAGAGAGATAACACAGAGCACCAACACAGAGAGATAACACAGAGCACCAACACAGAGCACCAACACAGAGAGTTAACACAGAGCACCAACACAGAGAGATAACACAGAGCACCAACACAGAGAGTTAACACAGAGCACCAACACAGAGAGTTAACACAGAGCACCAACACAGAGAGTTAACACAGAGCACCAACACAGAGCACCAACACAGAGAGATAACACAGAGCACCAACACAGAGCACCAACACAGACAGATAACACAGAGCACCAACACAGAGAGATAACACAGAGCACCAACACAGAGCGCCAACACAGAGCACCAACACAGAGCACCAACACAGAGCACCAACACAGAGTTAACACAGAGCACCAACACAGAGTTAACACAGAGCACCAACACAGAGAGTTAACACAGAGCACCAACACAGAGAGTTAACACAGAACGTTAACACAGAGCACCAACACAGAGAGTTAACACAGAGCACCAACACAGAGCGCCAACACAGAGAGTTAACACAGAGCACCAACACAGAGAGTTAACACAGAGATAACACAGAGCACCAACACAGAGAGATAACACAGAGAGTTAACACAGAGCACCAACACAGAGAGTTAACACAGAGCACCAACACAGAGAGATAACACAGAGAGATAACACAGAGCACCAACACAGAGAGTTAACACAGAGCACCAACACAGAGAGTTAACACAGAGCACCAACACAGAGAGATAACACAGAGCACCAACACAGACAGATAACACAGAGCACCAACACAGACAGATAACACAGAGCACCAACACAGAGAGATAACACAGAGCACCAACACAGAGCACCAACACAGAGAGTTAACACAGAGCACCAACACAGAGCACCAACACAGAGAGATAACACAGAGCACCAACACAGAGCACCAACACAGAGCACCAACACAGAGAGATAACACAGAGCACCAACACAGAGAGATAACACAGAGCACCAACACAGAGCACCAACACAGAGCACCAACACAGAGCACCAACACAGAGAGTTAACACAGAGCACCAACACAGAGAGTTAACACAGAGCACCAAAACAGAGAGATAACACAGAGCACCAACACAGAGCACCAACACAGAGAGTTAACACAGAGCACCAACACAGAGAGTTAACACAGAGCACCAAAACAGAGAGATAACACAGAGCACCAACACAGAGAGTTAACACAGAGCACCAACACAGAGAGTTAACACAGAGCACCAACACAGAGAGTTAACACAGAGCACCAACACAGAGCACCAACACAGAGAGATAACACAGAGCACCAACACAGAGCACCAACACAGAGAGTTAACACAGAGCACCAACACAGAGCACCAACACAGAGAGTTAACACAGAGCACCAACACAGAGAGTTAACACAGAGCACCAACACAGAGCACCAACACAGAGAGTTAACACAGAGCACCAACACAGAGAGTTAACACAGAGCACCAACACAGAGAGATAACACAGAGAGTTAACACAGAGCACCAACACAGAGTTAACACAGAGCACCAACACAGAGAGATAACACAGAGCACCAACACAGAGAGTTAACACAGAGCACCAACACAGAGAGTTAACACAGAGCGCTAACACAGAGCGCTAACACAGAGCGCCAACACAGAGCGCCAACACAGAGCACCAACACAGAGAGTTAACACAGAGCGCCAACACAGAGCGCCAACACAGAGCACCAACACAGAGAGTTAACACAGAGCGCCAACACAGAGCGCCAACACAGAGCGCCAACACAGAGAGTTAACACAGAGCACCAACACAGAGCGCCAACACAGAGCGCCAACACAGAGCGCCAACACAGAGCGCCAACACAGAACACCAACACAGAGAGTTAACACAGAGCGCCAACACAGAGCGCCAACACAGAGCGCCAACACAGAGAGTTAACACAGAGCACCAACACAGAGAGTTAACACAGAGCACCAACACAGAGAGTTAACACAGAGCGTTAACACAGAGCACCAACACAGAGCGTTAACACAGAGCGCCAACACAGAGCGCCAACACAGAACACCAACACAGAGAGTTAACACAGAGCGCCAACACAGAGCGCCAACACAGAGCGCCAACACAGAGCGCCAACACAGAGCGCTAACACAGAGAGTTAACACAGAGCACCAACACAGAGAGTTAACACAGAGCACCAACACAGAGAGTTAACACAGAGCGTTAACACAGAGCACCAACACAGAGCGCTAACACAGAACGCTAACACAGAGTTAACACAGAGCACCAACACAGAGAGTTAACACAGAGAGTTAACACAGAGCACCAACACAGAGAGTTAACACAGTGTTCAGTGAACACTGTGTTCAGTGTCTGTGTGTGTGTGTGGTGTGGTGTGTATTGTGTGTGTGTGTAGTGAACACTGTTCAGTGTCTGTGTGTGTGTAGTGAACACTGTTCAGTGTCTGTGTGTGTATTGTGTGTGTGTCTGTGTAGTGAACACTGTTCAATGTGTGTGTGTAATGTGTATTGTGTGTGTGTCTGTGTAGTGAACACTGTGTTCAGTGTCTGTGTGTGTATTGTGTGTGTGTGTAGTAAACACTGTGTTCAGTGTGTGTGTATTGTGTGTGTGTGTAGTGAACACTGTGTTCAGTATGTGTGTGTATTGTGTGTGTGTAGTGAACACGGTGTTCAGTGTGTGTGTATTGTGTGTGTGTGTGTGTGTGTGTGGTGTGGTGTGTATTGTGTGTGTGTGTAGTGAACACTGTTCAGTGTCTGTGTGTGTGTAGTGAACACTGTTCAGTGTCTGTGTGTGTATTGTGTGTGTCTGTGTAGTGAACACTGTGTTCAATGTGTGTGTGTAATGTGTATTGTGTGTGTGTGTGTGTGTAGTGAACACTGTGTTCAGTGTCTGTGTGTGTATTGTGTGTGTGTAGTAAACACTGTGTTCAGTGTGTGTGTGTATTGTGTGTGTGTGTAGTGAACACTGTTCAGTATGTGTGTGTATTGTGTGTGTGTAGTGAACACGGTGTTCAGTGTGTGTGTGTGTATTGTGTGTGTGTGTAGTGAACACTGTGTTCAGTGTCTGTGTGTGTATTGTGTGTGTGTGTGTGTAGTGAACACTGTGTTCAGTGTCTGTGTGTGTATTGTGTGTGTGTAGTGAACACTGTGTTCAGTGTGTGTGTGTAGTGAACACTGTGTTCAGTGTCTCTGTGTGTGTAGTGAACACTGTGTTCAGTGTGTGTGTGTGTATTGTGTGTGTGTGTAGTGAACACTGTGTTTAGTGTGTGTGTGTGTATTGTGTGTGTGTGTAGTGAACACTGTGTTCAGTGTGTGTGTGTAGTGTGTATTGTGTGTGTGTGTGTGTGTGTAGTGAACACTGTTCAGTGTGTGTGTGTAGTGAACACTGTGTTCAGTGTCTGTGTGTGTAGTGAACACTGTGTTCAGTGTCTGTGTGTGTATTGTGTGTGTGTGTAGTGAACACTGTGTTCTGTGTGTGTGTGTGTATTGTGTGTGTGTGTAGTGAACACTGTTCAGTGTGTGTGTGTAGTGAACACTGTGTTCAGTGTCTGTGTGTGTGTAGTGAACACTGTGTTCACTGTGTGTGTGTGTATTGTGTGTGTGTGTGTAGTGAACACTGTGTTCAGTGTGTGTGTGTGTGTGTGTGTGTATGTGTGTGTGTAGTGAACACTGTGTTCAGTGTGTGTGTGTGTGTGTGTAGTGAACACTGTTCAGTGTCTGTGTGTGTAGTGTGTATTGTGTGTGTGTGTGTGTGTAGTGAACACTGTGTTCAGTGTGTGTGTGTGTGTGTATTGTGTGTGTGTAGTGAACACTGTGTTCAGTGTGTGTGTGTGTGTATTGTGTGTGTGTAGTGAACACTGTGTTCAGTGTGTGTGTGTGTGTGTATTGTGTGTGTGTAGTGAACACTGTGTTCAGTGTGTGTGTGTGTGTAGTGTGTATTGTGTGTGTGTGTGTGTAGTGAACACTGTGGTCAGTGTCTCTGTGTGTGTATTGTGTGTGTGTGTAGTGAACACTGTGTTCAGTGTGTGTGTATTGTGTGTGTGTAGTGAACACTGTGTTCAGTGTGTGTTTGTGTGTAGTGTGTATTGTGTGTGTGTGTGTGTGTGTGTGTGTAGTGAACACTGTGTTCAGTGTCTGTGTGTGTGTATTGTGTGTGTGTGTAGTGAACACTGTGTTCAGTGTCTCTGTGTGTGTAGTGTGTATTGTGTGTGTGTGTGTGTAGTGAACACTGTGTTCAGTGTCTCTGTGTGTGTAGTGTGTATTGTGTGTGTGTGTGTGTAGTGAACACTGTGGTCAGTGTCTCTGTGTGTGTATTGTGTGTGTGTGTAGTGAACACTGTGTTCAGTCTCTGTGTGTGTGTTTGTAGCACTATGGCCCGGCAGCAGGCGCAGCTCCTCCTCAACATGAACAGTCTGGAGCCGGTGAACTTCGGCGTTCAGCAAAACAACACCGAGCCGTTCGCCATCGCTCTCTGTCACCTGGCCGAACTCCACGCAGAACAGGTAACCAGTTACCAGAACAGGTAACCAGTTACCAGAACAGGTAACCAGTAACCTTAACCAGAACAGGTAACCAGTAACTTTTAACCAGAGCCTTAACCAGAACAGGTAACCAGTAACCAGAACAGGTAACCAGTAACCTTAACCAGAACAGGTAACCGGTAACCTTTAACCAGAGCCTTAACCAGAACAGGTAACCAGTAACTTTTAACCAGAGCCTTAACCAGAACAGGTAACCAGTAACCAGAACAGGTAACCAGTAACCTTAACCAGAACAGGTAACCGGTAACCTTTAACCAGAGCCTTAACCAGAACAGGTAACCAGTAACCTTTACCCAGAACAGGTAACCGGTAACCTTTAACCAGAACAGGTAACCGGTAACCTTTAACGAGAGCCTTAACCAGAACAGGTAACCAGTAACCTTTAACGAGAGCCTTAACCAGAACAGGTAACCGGTAACCTTTAACCAGAACAGGTAACCGGTAACCTTTAACCAGAACAGGTGACTCTAACCTTTAACCTTTAGTGTGTAACTGCTTTTGTCTGTGTGTGATTGGTTTTCCTGCCTCTCAGGGTCTGTACGGGGCTGTGAGTGACATCATCAAACACCTGTCGCAGCAGTTTCCTCCTCACACGCCGCACGCCAGGGTCAGTATCTTCTCCCGAGGATAGAATTACATACTCTGTGTGTCACACTCACACTCACACTCACACTCTGTCGTGAGTTAGACTCGTTCACAAATACGACCAGCCGATCTTCTCACTCCAGAACTCTGAACCTGCTTGTTGTTGCAGCTGTGGATGCTCTGTGACCTGAAGATCCAGTTTGAAAAGGCTATGAATGATGGGAAATATCACCTGGCGGAGCCTCACGTCACAGCCATCTCAGCCCTGAACATCACAGAGGGGCTGTACAGGTAGGCTTCACCTGCCCAGGTCACGCAACAGTGCGGGGGTCCTCAGGTCTATCAGCGGGGGTCCTCAGGTCTATCAGCGGGGGTCCTCAGGTCTATCAGCGGGGGTCCTGCTGTTACACAGATACTCAGCAAGCCAGCGTTAAACATACCGAGTTATTATTACTGATCAAACTCTCAGCCCACCACTACAGACACTCAGACTATCAGACTGAAGACCACCGACAGCGTGCTGGTGTAGGGGTCCAGTGTGCAGCAGGGCTGGAGTGGAGGGAGCAGTGAAGCAGTGGTGTATCTAGTTTGGTGTGTGTTGCAGGAAGGCTCAGCTGTTGAAGGCTTTAAATCAGACGTCAGAAGCTTCCAGGGTCCTGCAGCGTGTTCAGCAGCTCAGTGAGAAGAACAGAAACACTGAGATGATCATCAGGTGCTTAGAGTTTCTACTACTATTATTATTATTATTATTATTATTATTATTATTATTATTATTATGAGAGATGAAAACTAGCCGCTGTGTGTGAACAGGGTGATGCTGGCCACTGCGGAGCTCCACTGGGACTCGTCTGGGTTCTCCACGGCGCTCCCGCTCCTTCTGCAGGCTTTAGCTTTAGCACGACAGCACAACCTGCAGAGCCTGGAGTCCGAGACCGTCCTGCACCTGGCCTTCACACAGGTACGTACACGGGTCAGTACCGCACCTGGCCTTCACACAGGTACGTACACGGGTCAGTACCGCACCTGGCCTTCACACAGGTACGTACACGGGTCAGTACCGCACCTGGCCTTCACACAGGTACGTACACGGGTCAGTACCGCACCTGGCCTTCACACAGGTACGTACACGGGTCAGTACCGCACCTGGCCTTCACACAGGTACGTACACGGGTCAGTACCGCACCTGGCTTTCACACAGGTACGTACACGGGTCAGTACCGCACCTGGCCTTCACACAGGTACGTACACGGGTCAGTACCGCACCTGGCCTTCACACAGGTACGTACACGGGTCAGTACCGCACCTGGCCTTCACACAGGTACGTACACGGGTCAGTACCGCACCTAACCTTCACACAGGTACGTACACGGGTCAGTAGCGCACCTGGCCTTCACACAGGTACGTACACGGGTCAGTACCGCACCTAACCTTCACACAGGTACGTACACGGGTCAGTACCGCACCTAACCTTCACACAGGTACGTACACGGGTCAGTACCGCACCTGGCCTTCACACAGGTACAGACCCATTGTCATACCTGAGTATCTGTAAATGGTCGTTAATGGTCATTCGGCTTACTGACCGTCCAGAAGTATTGTACTGAGGGAGGTTGGGTTATATTGTGTGAGGTTTGGGTGTACTGGGAGGTGTTTGGGTGTACTGGGAGGAGTCTGGGTGTACTGGGAGGAGTGTTGGTGTACTGGGAGGAGTCTGGGTGTACTGGGAGGTGTTTGGGTGTACTGGGAGGAGTTTGGGTGTACTGGGAGGAGTGTTGGTGTACTGGGAGGAGTCTGGGTGTACTGGGAGGAGTTTGGGTGTACTGGGAGGAGTGTTGGTGTACTGGGAGGAGTCTGGGTGTACTGGGAGGAGTTTGGGTGTACTGGGAGGAGTCTGGGTGTACTGGGAGGAGTTTGGGTTATATTGTGTGAGGTTTGGGTGTACTGGGAGGAGTCTGGGTGTACTGGGAGGAGGTTGGGTTATATTGTGTGAGGTCTGGGTGTACTGGGAGGAGTCTGGGTGTACTGGGAGGAGTCTGGGTGTACTGGGAGGAGTCTGGGTGTACTGGGAGGAGTCTGGGTGTACTGGGAGGAGTTTGGGTGTACTGGGAGGTGTCTGGGTGTACTGGGAGGAGTCTGGGTGTACTGGGAGGAGTCTGGGTGTACTGGGAGGAGTTTTGGTGTACTGGGAGGAGTCTGGGTGTACTGGGAGGTGTTTTGGTGGTACTGGGAGGAGTTTTGGTGTACTGGGAGGAGTCTGGGTTATATTGTGTGAGGTTTGGGTGTACTGGGAGGAGTCTGGGTGTACTGGGAGGAGTCTGGGTGTACTGGGAGGAGTCTGGGTGTACTGGGAGGAGTCTGGGTGTACTGGGAGGAGTTTTGGTGTACTGGGAGGAGTTTGGGTGTACTGGGAGGAGTCTGGGTGTACTGGGAGGAGTCTGGGTGTACTGGGAGGAGTTTGGGTGTACTGGGAGGTGTTTTGGTGTACTGGGAGGAGGTTGGGTGTACTGGGAGGAGTCTGGGTGTACTGGGAGGAGTTTGGGTTATATTGTGTGAGGTTTGGGTGTACTGGGAGGAGTCTGGGTGTACTGGGAGGAGTCTGGGTGTACTGGGAGGAGTTTGGGTTATATTGTGTGAGGTTTGGGTGTACTGGGAGGAGTCTGGGTCTACTGGGAGGAGGTTGGGTTATATTGTGTGAGGTTTGGGTGTACTGGGAGGAGTCTGGGTGTACTGGGAGGAGTCTGGGTGTACTGGGAGGAGTCTGGGTGTACTGGGAAGGTGTGACAGTGTGTGTACTGTTGTGTAGCTGATGTTGGGGGTCCCGGAGCAGGCTCTGGCTCTGGTTCAGGACGTGCTGGAGTGCGTGTTGGCTCATGGGTCGGTGCTGGATAAAGCCCGGGCTCTGCTGCTGGCCGCCCGCTGTCAGGCCTCTCTCGCCACGTCCGCTCCGGAGGACCACCGACTGCACGGTAACCATGGACACCATCACTCCTCATTAAAGAGCTGATACACCTGTACACCACCGTCACATATATCATATCATATCTTTCTCTCTCTCTGTGTGTCTCTCTGTCTCTGTATGTCTCTCTCTCTTTGTCTCTCTGTCTCTCTCTCTATCTCTGTCTCTCTATCTCTCTCTGTCTCTCTCTCTCTCTGTCTCTCTCTGTATGTCTCTATCTCTCTCTGTCTCTCTCTCTGTCTCTCTCTATCTCTCTCTGTCTCTGTCTCTCTCTGTAGGTATGGAGGTGGCTGTGGAGACTCTGGGTGAAGCTGCTGTGTATTTCTCTCAGGTGAGCTGTAATCAGCGTCTGAGGGAGGTGTATTACCTGCAGGCTCGGTTACATCACGCTCTGGGAGACGTACCTGAGAGGAATAAAAGTGCTCTGCTGTTCCGCCTGCACAACCAGGAGCTCCCTCCCTCCACCAACACCGCCGTCCCTCTGCTCTGACCCCCCCAGCACGGAACCGCTCACCTGGACTCCCTCCACCAACACCGCCGTCCCTCTGCTCTGACCCCCCCAGCACGGAACCGCTCACCTGGACTCCCTCCACCAACACCGCCGTCCCTCTGCTCTGACCCCCCCAGCACGGAACCGCTCACTTGGACTCCCTCCACCAACACCGCCGTCCCTCTGCTCTGACCCCCCCAGCACGGAACCGCTCACCTGGACTCCCTCCACCAACACCGCCGTCCCTCTGCTCTGACCCCCCCAGCACGGAACCGCTCACCTGGACTCCCTCCACCAACACCGCCGTCCCTCTGCTCTGACCCCCCCAGCACGGAACCGCTCACCTGGACTCCCTCCACCAACACCGCCGTCCCTCTGCTCTGACCCCCCCAGCACGGAACCGCTCACCTGGACTCCCTCCACCAACACCGCCGTCCCTCTGCTCTGACCCCCCCAGCACGGAACCGCTCACCTGGACTTCATCAGGAAACGCTGCTCACCTGGACTCCACAACACACAGCTCACCTGGACTCCAGAACACACAGCTCACCTGGACTCCAGAACACACAGCTCACCTGAACACACAGCTCACCTGAACACACAGCTCACCTGGACTACAGAACACACAGCTCACCTGAACACACAGCTCACCTGAACACACAGCTCACCTGAACACACAGCTCACCTGAACACACAGCTCACCTGGACTACAGAACACACAGCTCACCTGAACACACAGCTCACCTGAACACACAGCTCACCTGAACCCCACAACACACAGCTCACCTCAACCCCAGAACACACAGCTCACCTGAACACACAGCTCACCTGAACACACAGCTCACCTGGACTCCACAACACACAGCTCACCTGGACTCCACAACACACAGCTCACCTGAACCCCAGAACACACAGCTCACCTGAACCCTCCAGAACACACAGCTCACCTGAACCCTCCAGAACACACAGCTCACCTGAACCCCAGAACACGCAGCTCACCTGAACTCCAGAACACGCAGCTCACCTCAACCCTCCAGAACACACAGCTCACCTGAACCCCAGAACACGCAGCTCACCTGAACTCCAGAACACACAGCTCACCTGAACTCCAGAACACACAGCTCACCTGAACACGCAGCTCACCTGAACCCCAGAACACACAGCTCACCTGAACACACAGCTCACCTGAACCCCAGAACACACAGCTCACCTGAACCCCAGAACACGCAGCTCACCTGAACTCCAGAACACACAGCTCACCTGAACACGCAGCTCACCTGAACTCCAGAACACACAGCTCACCTGAACTCCAGAACACACAGCTCACCTGAACTCCAGAACACACAGCTCACCTGAACACGCAGCTCACCTGAACTCCAGAACACACAGCTCACCTGAACTCCAGAACACACAGCTCACCTGAACACACAGCTCACCTGAACACACAGCTCACCTGAACTCCAGAACACACAGCTCACCTGAACACACAGCTCACCTGAACACGCAGCTCACCTGAACTCCAGAACACACAGCTCACCTGAACCCCAGAACACACAGCTCACCTGAACACACAGCTCACCTGAACTCCAGAACACACAGCTCACCTGAACACACAGCTCACCTGAACTCCAGAACACACAGCTCACCTGAACACACAGCTCACCTGAACACGCAGCTCACCTGAACTCCAGAACACACAGCTCACCTGAACCCCAGAACACACAGCTCACCTGAACACACAGCTCACCTGAACTCCAGAACACACAGCTCACCTGAACACACAGCTCACCTGAACTCCAGAACACACAGCTCACCTGAACACACAGCTCACCTCAACCCCAGAACACACAGCTTACCTGAACACACAGCTCACCTGAACCCCAGAACACACAGCTCACCTGAACACACAGCTCACCTAGACTCCAGAACACACAGCTCACCTGAACACACAGCTCACCTGAACACGCAGCTCACCTGAACTCCATAACACACAGCTCACCTGAACCCCAGAACACACAGCTCACCTGAACACACAGCTCACCTGAACTCCAGAACACACAGCTCACCTGAACTCCAGAACACACAGCTCACCTGAACCCCAGAACACACAGCTTACCTGAACACACAGCTCACCTGAACACACTGCTCACCTGAACACACAGCTCACCTGAACCCTCCAGAAAATAGGACTCACCTGGACTCCAGGGAGAAGCTCCTCCTGGTTCTGATGTGTGAGACCTGTGAGGATGTAATATGTACAAATGATAAATACAGTTTGTTTGTAAATAAAGTGTGTTGTTTATTATTGTGTTTAGTTGAGTTGTTTATGTTTGTTGTTTATTATTGTGTTTAGTTGAGTTGTTTGTTTGTGTTGTTTATGATTATGTTGCTTTATATTTTTTATATTTGAAGTGCTTGTGTTTATGATTGTATTTAATTGTGTTGTATGTTTGTGGTGTTTGTGTTGTTTATGTTGTTTGTTTGTGGTGTTTGTGTTGTTTATGTTTGTGGTGTTTGTGTTTGTTTGTGTTGTTTATGTTTGTGTTGTTTATGTTTGTGGTGTTTATGTTTGTGGTGTTTGTTTTTATTTTTGTGTTGTTTGTTTGTGGTGTTTGTTTTTATGTTTGTGGTGTTTATGTTTGTGGTGTTTGTGTTGTTTATGTTTGTGGTGTTTGAGTTTTTTATGTTTGTGTTGTTTATGTTTGTGGTGTTTATGTTTGTGGTGTTTGTGTTGTTTCTGTTTGTGTTGTTTCTGTTTGTGTTGTTTCTGTTTGTGTTGTTTCTGTTTGTGTTGTTTCTGTTTGTGTTGTTTATTCTGGATGTGAGTGTTTGTGATGTTGTGTTAGAAGACTGTGGTTACCTGGTACGTATAGAACTGTGCTGGTCTGAAGGTCCAGTGAGACTGGTCTGGAACCGCAGTGGAACAGTGAAGGAGCTGGACAGGCTGTGAGATGTTCCACCTGGTGAACATCTGATCACTTCAGATCTTTAGATCTAAGAAATATAAATATTATCAAACATCTTGATCAGCTCACAAGATCCTCTCAGTGGTTCTTCTCAGTGGTTCTTCCTCACCTTCTTGCAGCAGTTCTCCCTTTAAATCCTGTTCAGTTGTTCTTTGTCATGCGTTTAGGGAGTTTTGAGTCTAGGTTCCTGTGTGGTTCTTCCTTATCCTCTCAGTGGGTCTTCCTCAAGCTCTTAGTGCGGTTCTTCAACATGATTTTATGGATGTTCTCCTTTTGAGTGGTGATTCCTCTCAGTGTTTCTTCCTCATGCTCTGAGCGAGGGTCTTTTGAGTCTTGGTTCCTCAGCTTGCTCTTAGGGGTGTTCTCCTTTTGAATGATGGTTCCTCTCAGTAGTTCTTAGGGAGGTTCTCCCTTTGAGTCTTAGGGAGTTTTGAGTCTCGATTCTTCTGTGGTTCCTCCACAAGCTCATAGCGTTGTTCTTCTTTTGAGTCTTGGTTCTTTAACACGCTTTTAATGAAATTCTTTTTTTGAGTCCTGGTTCCTCTGAGTGTTTCTCCCTCACCTTTCTTAGCAAGCCTCTCCTTTCCAGTCTCGGTTCCTCAGTGGTTCCTCCACAAGCTCATAGTGAGGTTCTTTTTTTGAGTCTTGGTTCCTCAACCCACTTTTAGTGAGGTTCTCCTTTTGAGTCCTGTTTCTTCCTCACCTTTCTTAGCAAGCCTCTCCTTTCCAGTCTCGGTTCCTCACTGGTTCCTCCACATGCTCCTCAGACGCTTTCCAGGGTTCTGGTTTCACCGAACCTCCTCCCGCGCGCTGATTGGTCCCTACCCTTCCAGCCACTCCTCCAGCTCCCAACGCTGGACCAAGTTTTGGGAACTTCTCCGCGCTCATGCGCAGTAGCCTCCTAGCCCCCGTGTCAGTCCGCCCCTGAAGATGGAGGCTCTCGGCGGATACCCGAGCAAGTCCAGCTCGCGGGGGAAAGCGCTGCCCGCCCTGATGAGCCTGGCCGTGTGTCTGGGCTCTCTGTATCTACTGCACGGCAGGTTTTCGAGGTCCAGGAGGTCCAAAGACTTCTACTCGTTTGAAGTGAAGGACGCGCGAGGAAGGAGCATCTCTCTGGAGAAGTATCGAGGAAAAGTAGAGCTGGATTATTGAATATTTATTGAATAATATTGATAATTTTTGAGATGTGTTGATATATTTGTGAAATGCATGACGATTTATGTATATATATCTGTAAATACTAAATAAACAAACTTTGGAACCAAGGTTTTTGGAATTCGTCGTTCCACCTTAAATGGCGCTGCCTGAGGCGCCAGAATGCAACTGCAGCGCCATTTAAGGTGGAACGACGAATTCCAAAAACTCTACTTCCAAGCCCATCTCAGCCGGAAAAACGACCAAACTTGATGTTCTAAAGCCATATCTTCACTCTGAAGCTCTTGTTCTTCATCTTCTGCCCCCCAAAACCTGCTTTCATCAACTCCTTCCCGGTGGGTTCCTCCTTCCAAGATCTCGCTGGTTGTAAACGTGGCGAGTCAGAGCGAGCAGACCGAGGAGAACTACCGGTTCCTGCAGGAGCTCCACCGAGAACTCGGTACTGCCCACTTCAACGTCCTGGCCTTCCCCTGCGGCCAGTACGGCCACACCGAGCCCGGGACCAGCAGGGACGTGGAGGCCTTCGCCAAGTCCAGCCACGGAGTGACCTTCCCCATCTTCAGCAAGATCAAGATCATGGGCTCCGAAGCAGAACCCGCGTTCAGGTTCCTCACAGGTGAGCGAAGGGGAGCTCCACCAGACGTTCAGAATTCCTCAGTTAGCGCTGTAGACTGGTGGTGGATGGAACCAGACGTCCAGCTGAGAGTGGTTCCGTGTAGAACACTGAGAGAAACATTTTTGCTATATAGGTTTCACGTGGCACCAGAAGGGGTTCTAGTATTGTTATACACTTGACATCATGACAGTAGAACCCTATTGTTGGTGCTGTATAGAACCTTATGCAATATATATATACACAACATATGTACAATGTGGTTCTTTATGGTGGAACCTTTTTTTTTAAGTGCTATATAGGTTCCGTTTAGGAGCTAAAGGGTTCTAGTATTGTTGCACGCTTGACATCATAACAGCGCTTTTAAAAAAAGGTTCCACCATAAAGAACCACACTGTATTTATGTTGTACATATAGATATTGCATAAGGTTCTGTATAGCACCAATAATAGGGTTCTGCTGTTGTAATGTCAAGTGTCTAACAACACTAGAACCTACCTAGAACTAGAACCTTGGTGCTACACGGAACTTTTATAACTACTTTAAAAAAGGTTCCACCATAAAGAACCTTATAGAACCTTATGCAATATGTCTGTGCACAACATATACAGTGTGGTTCTTAATGGTGTAACCTTTTTTTAAAGTGCTATATAGTTTCCACCAAAATGTGTTCTAGTGTTGTTATACACTTGACATCATGACAGCAGAACCCTGTTTTTGGTGCTATACAGAACCTTATGCAATATGTCTATGTTCAACATAAATAGTGTGGTTCTTTATGGCGGAACCCTTTTTTTTAAAGTGCTGTGTAGGTTGCATGTAGCACCAAAAGGGTTCTAGTGTTCTTAGACACTTGACATCATGACAGTGGGACCCTATTTTCAGTGCTGTATAGAACCTTATGCAACATGTATTTGTACAACATATATACAGTGTGGTTCTTTATGGTGGAACCTTTGTTTAAAAGTGGAATATAGGTTTCATGTAGCACAGAAAAGGGTTCTAGTGTTGTTAAATATTGACATCATGACAGCAGAACCTTATTGTTGGTGCTGTATAGAACCTTATGCAGTATGCATATGTACAACATAAATACAGTGTGGTTCTAAAGGTGTTCTTCACCTCTATGGAACCAGGAACACTGAAAGAACCATTAGCATGGTGAACTGGTCTGATTGATATAGCACCAGTTCTTCTAAAAGCAGAACCCCTTGTGGCACTATAAAGAACAGTGCTATATAGGTTCCATGTAGCACCAAAAAGGGTTCTAATGTTGTTACACACTTGACATCATGACAGCAGAACACGTATTTTTGGTGCTATACGGAACCTTATGCAGTATGTATATGTACAACATAAATAGTGTGGTTCTTTATGGCGGAACCCTTTTTTTTAAGTGCTATATAGGTTCCATGTAGCACCAAAAAGCGTTCTATAATTTTTACACACTTGACATCATGACAGCAGAACCCTATTTTTGGTGCTATATAGAACCTATATAGAACATATAGAACCATTCTGTATATAAGTGTTCTCCGTCTGTGTGGTATCATGAACACTGAAAGAACCATTTGCACAGTTAAATAGTTTCAGGTTCTATGTAGCACCAAAACAGCAGAACCCTTTTTTGGATCTTTAAAGAAGAATTCTTCAAAAACAAAGTGATATATATATATATAGGTTCTATGCAGCACCAAAAAGCGTTCTGGTATGTTACATCATAACAGCAGAACTCTTAGTGCTACATAGAACCATATACAACACTGATACAGTTGTTCAAGCTGCATAGAACCGTGAATGTGCAAAAAACTATTTGCATAGTGAAATGGTTCTTCAGGTTGATGGAGCATGTGGTTCTGTGTAGCAGTTTGTTAGAGAGACTTTTATTTTGATAGAGAACTGTGCTGAGGTAAACAGTGAGAGGGAAGCTGTAGAGCAGTAGTTGTTTGTTAGAGGGACTTTTATTTTGATAGAGAACTGTACTGAGGTAAACAGTGAGAGGGAAGCTGTAGAGCAGTAGTTGTTAGAGGGACTTTTATTTTGATAGAGAACTGTACTGAGGTAAACAGTGAGAGGGAAGCTGTAGAGCAGTAGTTGTTTGTTAGAGAGACTTTTATTTTGATAGAGAACTGTACTGAGGTAAGCAGTGAGAGGGAAGCTGTAGAGCAGTAGTTGTTAGAGGGACTTTTATTTTGATAGAGAACTGTACTGAGGTAAACAGTGAGAGGGAAGCTGTAGAGCAGTAGTTGTTAGAGGGACTTTTATTTTGATAGAGAACTGTACTGAGGTAAGCAGTGAGAGGGAAGCTGTAGAGCAGTAGTTGTTAGAGGGACTTTTATTTTGATAGAGAACTGTACTGAGGTAAACAGTGAGAGGGAAGCTGTAGAGCAGTAGTTGTTAGAGGGACTTTTATTTTGATAGAGAACTGTACTGAGGTAAACAGTGAGAGGGAAGCTGTAGAGCAGTAGTTGTTAGAGGGACTTTTATTTTGATAGAGAACTGCACTGAGGTAAACAGTGAGAGGGAAGCTGTAGAACAGTAGTTGTTAGAGGGACTTTTATTTTGATAGAGAACTGTACTGAGGTAAGCAGTGAGAGGGAAGCTGTAGAGCAGTAGTTGTTAGAGGGACTTTTATTTTGATAGAGAACTGTACTGAGGTAAACAGTGAGAGGGAAGCTGTAAAGCAGTAGTTGTTACAGGGACTTTTATTTTGATAGAGAACTGTACTGAGGTAAGCAGTGAGAGGGAAGCTGTAGAGCAGTAGTTGTTTGTTAGAGGGACTTTTATTTTGATAGAGAACTGTACTGAGGTAAGCAGTGAGAGGGAAGCTGTAGAGCAGTAGTTGTTTGTTAGAGGGACTTTTATTTTGATAGAGAACTGTACTGAGGTAAGCAGTGAGAGGGAAGCTGTAAAGCAGTAGTTGTTACAGGGACTTTTATTTTGATAGAGAACTGTACTGAGATAAACAGTGAGAGGGAAGCTGTAGAGCAGTAGTTGTTTGTTACAGGGACTTTTATTTTGATAGAGAACTGTACTGAGGTAAACAGTGAGAGGGAAGCTGTAGAGCAGTAGTTTTTTGTTAGAGGGACTTTTATTTTGATAGAGAACTGTACTGAGGTAAGCAGTGAGAGGGAAGCTGTAAAGCAGTAGTTGTTAGAGGGACTTTTATTTTGATAGAGAACTGTACTGAGGTAAACAGTGAGAGGGAAGCTGTAGAGCAGTAGTTGTTACAGGGACTTTTATTTTGATAGAGAACTGTACTGAGATAAACAGTGAGAGGGAAGCTGTAGAGCAGTAGTTGTTACAGGGACTTTTATTTTGATAGAGAACTGTACTGAGGTAAACAGTGAGAGGGAAGCTGTAGAGCAGTAGTTGTTTGTTACAGGGACTTTTATTTTGATAGAGAACTGTACTGAGGTAAACAGTGAGAGGGAAGCTGTAGAGCAGTAGTTGTTTGTTACAGGGACTTTTATTTTGATAGAGAACTGTGTGCTGAGGTAAACAGTGAGAGGGAAGCTGTAGAGCAGTAGTTGTTAGAGGGACTTTTATTTTGATAGAGAACTGTACTGAGGTAAACAGTGAGAGGGAAGCTGTAGAGCAGTAGTTGTTAGAGGGACTTTTATTTTGATAGAGAACTGTACTGAGGTAAACAGTGAGAGGGAAGCTGTAGAGCAGTAGTTGTTAGAGGGACTTTTATTTTGATAGAGAACTGTACTGAGGTAAACAGTGAGAGGGAAGCTGTAAAGCAGTAGTTGTTAGAGGGACTTTTATTTTGATAGAGAACTGTACTGAGGTAAACAGTGAGAGGGAAGCTGTAAAGCAGTAGTCTGGCGTTACAGGGACTTTTATTTTAAATATTTATTATTTATTCATTTATATTTATTAATTTTCACCTTGTAGCTGGAGATCAGACGTTCAGATGTATGAGAGTGATTAGAAAGTGTGATGACTCTAAACTGAACCTCGTGTTTGTTTACACTCAGACTCGGTTCAGAAGATCCCGAAGTGGAACTTCTGGAAGTTTCTGGTGAACGCTGAGGGCCAGGTGGTTCGGTTCTGGCGGCCGGAGGAACCCATGGAGGAGATCAGGCAGGAGGCCACGGCGCTGGTTCGGGAGATCATCCTGAAGAAGAGGCACGAACTCTGAGGGGTCTGAGATCCAGACCCAGATAAAGAACACGAGAACGGTTCCTGAGAGAGAACATACCGGTTCTGATGCAGTGGTGCCTTAAGAACTTCTTTGATCACTGAAGGTGGTCCGTCTGTCTGTCTTTCCGTCTGTCTGTCTGTCTCTCTGTCCGTCCCTCCGTCTCTCTGTCTTTCTGTCCGCTTGTCTGTCGTCTGTCTGTCCATCCGTCTGTCTGTCCCTCTATCTGTCCCTCCCTCTGTCTCTCTGTCCGTCTCTCTGTCCGTCTATATGTCTCTCCGTCTGTCTCTCCGTCTGTCTCTCTCTCTGTCCGTCTGTCTGTCTCTCTCTCTGTCCGTCTGTCCGTCTCTCTCTCTGTCCGTCTGTCCGTCTGTCTGTCTCTCTCTCTGTCTGTCTGTCCGTCTGTCTGTCTCTCTCTCTGTCTGTCTGTCTGTCCGTCCGTCTGTCTGTCTCTCTGTCTGTCTGTCCGTCTGTCCGTCTGTCCGTCTGTCTGTCTGTCTGTCTGTCTGATGTAGATGAGCCCAGGTTTGTGTGTTGACCTGTTTTATATGTGCCAGTTTAAAACCTGCCCGTGTGGTTTGGGGCTCGACTGATACGATACCAGCTGTCTTTCATTACTAGAGACCACATACTGAACAGTGTTACCCAGAATCCTCAGCAACTGCATAGACTGTCACCTTCATCACAGCTTTAGTTCATCATCAGAAGAGGTTCTGGACTCTGGAGTGGTCAGTCCAGTCAGTGGTGTTGAGGCTCTGGACTCTGGAGTGGTCAGTCCAGTCAGTGGTGTTGAAGTTCTGGACTCTGGGGTAGTCAGTCCAGTCAGCGGTGTTAAGGTTCTGCACTCTGGGGTGGTCAGTCTGTTCAGTGGTGTTGAGGTTCTGGACTCTGGAGTGGTCAGTCCAGTCAGTGGTGTTGAGGTTCTGGACTCTGGGGTGGTCAGTCTAGTCAGCGGTGTTAAGGTTCTGCACTCTGGGGTGGTCAGTCTGTTCAGTGGTGTTGAGGCTCTGGACTCTGGAGTGGTCAGTCCAGTCAGTGGTGTTGAGGTTCTGGACTCTGGGGTGGTCAGTCTGTTCAGTGGTGTTGAGGTTCTGGACTCTGGGGTGGTCAGTCCAGTGTTCAGCTTCTTAGTTTGGTGTGTCTGTATCTCCTTTTCTCAGTGAGGAGCTTCTTAAACAGCTACCCATCCTTCAGGACCCACAGTGTTGAGGTGTCTTCTCACAGTGGAAGGATGGACAGAAACTCCTGTGGATGTTCTCAGATCTGAAGCTGTTTGATGTTCTCCTCTCTCTCTAGAAGATCAATGTACTGTTGATCTGATTTAGTGACAGTGTTGGTGGGTCTTCCAGGTGGCTGTTAGGAGCCCCAGTTTCTGTGGAACTTTGTGGTTGCTTGCTCGTTCCTTCTTTTAGCCACGCCCACTTCTAGCACTACATTCACATGTCTCCTGTAAGCCACGCCCACATCAACATGTGACACTCATGTCTACCTTGAATTTCCATTTGGGATCAATTGTGTTTCTATCTGTCTTTAAGCCACACCCACTTCTTGTTTGTATATGTTATTAGTATTGAAGTTCTCTTATTGGCGTTAGTGCTGATGGTATTGATCGATGGTCAGTGGTGTTGATAGTTGGTATTGAACAGATTTGATTGATAATCAGGATATTGATTTTATTGGTCAGGTGATTATATATCAGTCGAGCCCTGAACTGAGATGTTTCCTGTGTTTGTGGTGACTGAAGTCTCAGGAGGTCCTCTGGCCTTTATCGTTATATAAATAAAAGTATTTATCATTTCATCACGTTGAAGTAAACGTTGCTCGTTGTTTATACTATGCATTTCTCATTTCCTTCAGTTTCACTTTCGTTTTTATTGGACGCACAAACTGTCAAACATGCTGAAGTGATTTAGAAATTAAATTTAATAAAATAAATTAATAAATCAAACTTCACATTCTTACACTCACAGCTGTGTATCGGCAGAGTAATGAATTATTAATGTAAAGTAACCAGAAACGAAATCAATCAAACTGTACATCTTTAATCTGACCTACACCCACCTACATCACCACAACAGAGCATTCATAAAGTCTACAGCAGTTTAGCTCCACCCATTCAGCCTACAGCGGTTTAGCTCCACCCATTCAGCATACAGCAGTTTAGCTCCACCCATTCAGGCTAGATCAGTTTAGCTTCACCCATTCAGCCTACAGAGGTTTAGCTCCACCCATTCAGCCTACAGAGGTTTAGCTCCACCCGTTCAACCTACAGAGGTTTAGCTCCACCCGTTCAACCTACAGCTGTTTAGCTCCACCCGTTCAACCTACAGCTGTTTAGCTCCACCCACTCTGCCGTCTGTAGCCGAGTTGTTGGAGTTGAGGTTGTGATGAACGTTGAGCTGTTTCTGGTTATCAGGAAGTGAATGTATCTTCTCGGCTTCCAAAGCGTCTACAGATCTGAAGGTGGTCTGCAGCCCCGCATGTCTCAGACTGTTAATGTTAATTACTGGTAAAGTAATGATTTGGCAACAATTAGCATAATGTACATGATTTTCAGACCTATATCACTTCTGTAGGTTAGCATTGGAGGCTAACATTGCTAATGAACTCAATGAAGTCAACAGTCGGCTGAATGTTTTCTGTAAGTGTAACGGTATCTAAGGATCTTCTGTTTATCTTATCAGGTCACAGCAAGTGTCTTAAACTTCATCCACAAGTTGTTACGGCCTTAATGAAAACCCGGAAGTGGATTTGGATTGTAATTGTATGGATTAATTAATGGGAACTTTCTGAATGTAATGATGATGGAAGTTTACTGGGGAATCGAAAAGAGGCTGTAGTTCCCTGTTGGGCCTCAAGCCTGGATACAAGATGGGGTATGTAGGCACCTGGTCCTATTGTAGCTGGTCCTGTAGATCCTGAACACTCGTAGGTGCTGAGGCTGGAGTCCCAGCTGGACCCATAAACGCTGGACTGGTGATAAACCTGGCGAGTGGGCAGGATAAGGAAGTGTTGGGATCTGGCAGAGACGTTCCTGGGAACCCCTCGTCAGTGTGTAGAACCTTACCCAGCTGAACAGTGCCCGTTGGAAGTTCTGCCCTGAGAGGAAGCAGATGGCTGCAGGATTGAAGCGCTACCACAAGGCCTTCATACTCAAACCCTGCCGTCGTCTTGTGTGAGTCTTTGAGTGAGTCTTAGGCTGTGTCTCAAATCCTACTGAGCTCCCTACATAGGCAGCATATAACATCATAGTAAACACTCCCGACCTGTAGACTGTCCCAATTCTTACATACCTTAAACATGCTGCTACTGAGGAACCTTATTTAGACCTGATTTTAAGAAGTATTGAACTCTTCCTCAGCCGCTCAGACAATCCCATGATGCAGTGCAGGCTAATCTAGGAGCAGTGAAGTGGTTTTAAAATGTGATTATTTTGATTCTCTGGAGTTTTAATGTGTTTCTGGTCATAAAATCACACAAAACAGTTTTTAATTATCAACTCTGTAACGAGTCCTTCACCTTTTACACTTTATACTCCAGACATTAGCTTTTATGCTAGCAGATTTTTAAGCCTCGGGCTATTGTTTTGGATGAGGCCGGTATCTTAGCAACCAGCTAAACCCCCGGTGGCGTGCTGCAGTGGGCGGGAACAAGCCGTGACGCAGTCTCTCTCTAACTAGAGCGTCTCAGTAATCTGTTTACACACTCACTACCTAGACAGCCTACTTACACACTCACTACCTAGACAGCCTACTTACACACTCACTACCTAGACAGCCTACTTACACACTCACTACCTAGACAGCCTATTTACACACTCACTACCTAGACAGCCTACTTACACACTCACTACCTAGACAGCCTACTTACACACTCACTACCTAGACAGCCTACTTACACACTCACTACCTAGACAGCCTACTTACACACTCACTACCTAGACAGCCTACTTACATACTCACTACCTAGACAGCCTACTTACACTCACTACCTAGACAGCCTACTTAGACACTCACTAGGGTTTGAGACAGACCCCATAGAGGCAGCAGATCTCTCACCAAGAGGTACACGATTCAACAGTTGCCTCTGAGGGTCTTTTTACTGGCCAGTGGGGAAACAGTGGTGGTGTTATGGTCAGTTGGTGGGTCTCACTCTAGACTAATGGACTACGTCTGCGGTAGGTGGAGAAGGGTCTAGCTGCAGCCAGGGGCGTTCCTGGTTGGGGGGTTCCTGTACAACCAATATGGCTTGAGCAGAACCGCCCCCAACGGTCCAATATCGACAGCCGGAGTGTTCAGTAGTGATGGAGAGAATATGCTGGGAGGTTTTAACAGAGGAGGATGTTTTTCAGATAAGAGGAGTAACAGTTACTCTAGTGTTTTACAGTTTTTAGGCAACATACACAAACACCAGAGTAGGCAGCTCTTCAGTTCTCTGTACTAGCTGCTTCACTGAGCACTAGTGCCACCTACTGTTCCAGAAACTATATAACACATACATCACGGTTACTTTGTAGAATTATTGAATTATAAAACAATCAAAGGTAACGTATGATCACCTAATCGAATATTAACCGACTCTGGAGGACTGGAACATGTCAGTCATGCCGCTTATGATTCATTTTGGAAATAAAATCTTAAATCAACACTACAGTTTTGATGATTTGGTGATGATTTGTCAAACGTCTGAACGTGACGGACTGCACCGTGTCCAGATAGATGGACGTTTAAATATGGCCAAATGAATAAAACAAACTGGACTGTAGGGGGCGCACTGTTACTGTGATGAATGTGCATCTTCGGACGGCAAAGTGAGAAACTACAGAAAAGCAGAACCGGAAAAAACAAGGAACCGATAGACCATGCTGTGGCCAATGAGGAGGAAGGGGGCGGTTCTGTGTTGAAGCGAATGGAAAAAGTGAGGACGTTCTTGTTTTAGCCAATGAGAACCTAAAAACAGGAACGCCCCCTGTTCGGGAATACAGGTTCGTCCAGTCCTTGTTTAGGAAATAACAAATTCCAACCATCATCCACTGTTTCCAGTTCTCTCATTTCACAGTCTTGATCTTCAGGTCTGCTGATTTCTCCAGGGTGCTGAATACGGGATAGATCTTCTCTCCGTCTGCGAAGTCCATGTTTTTGAATGTATGTATGCAAGCTTTGGTCTCAGCGTTGTAAAACGTGACCCACTTCTCGTTCATATCAACACAGACCCCCAGAACCCGGGGTACAGCGTCAAGTGGCAGGGGCTTGCTGGACTCCTCCAGAGCCGTGAAGGACTGTCTAAAGTGGTAGAGACACCAGTAGCCCACGTTGGGAGAGAAGATGAACCTCCCTCTCCTCTGAGCAGACTCTCTGGTGACCCCGATGGTGAACTCCCTGTTGACCTCCACCTCCCAGTAGTGGCGTCCAGAGCTGAAGCCCTGTGTGGCGAGGACGCTCTCGTACTTATCAAATCTTTTCGAAGTCTGCTCTGCGAATTTCGTCTTTTCTCCCAGCCGCACTCGTCTCAGGTCCTTAGACAGAATGAGGGAACTGTAAGCTGTAGCAGCGTCCAGCGTCAAATCAGCTGTGGAGAACAAACAGAACAGTGTTACTGATGTGAATGAATCTATGAATCTGAATCAAGATCTCAGGCAGTGCCACCACGCTGGCAGGGTGAAGGTATTTGATACCTCAGACCCATCACACAAAGCAACAGAGGAAGCAGAGAAGCACCACACTGAATTATAAATAAAGAGGAAGAGCATCACACTAAATGACAGTGAGAGGTGGAGCATCACACTGAATGGTAGAGGATGTGGAGTAGTATCACAGTGAATGATAGAGGATGTGGAGTAGTATCACAGTGAATGATAGAGGAAACAAAAGAGCATCACACTGAATGGTACAGGGATAGGAGTATCACACTGAATTATAAATAAAGAGGAAGAGCATCACACTAAATGACAGCGAGAGGTGGAGCATCACACTGAATGATGGGGGAGGAGAGGTGGAACATCAGGCAAAGAGAAAAGGAGAGGATTAGCATCACACTGAATGGTACAAGGAGAAGAGGAGCATCACAAATGTAAGAGGAAGCAGCTGAGCATCTCTAAATGATCGGGACAGGTGGAGCATCACACTAAATGGTAGAGGATGTGGAGTAGTATCACAGTGAATGATAGAGGAAATCACACTGAATGGTACAGAGAGAGGAGTATCCCTGAATAGTAGTAGAGGAGGAGCGTCACACTGAATGGTACAGGGAGAGGAGTATCCCTAAATAGGAGAGGAAGAGCATCACACTGAATGGTACAGGGATAGGAGTATCACACTGAATGGTACAGGGAGAGGAGGAGCATCACACTGAATGGTACAGGGATAGGAGTATCGCACTGAATGGTACAGGGAGAGGAGTATCACTGAATAGTAGGAGAGGAGAAGCATCACACTGAATGGTACAGGGATAGGAGTATCACACTGAATGGTACAGGGAGAGGAGTATCACTGAATAGTAGGAGAGGAAAAGCATCTCAATGAATGGTACAGGGATAGGAGTATCACACTGAATGGTACAGGGAGAGGAGTATCACACTGAATGGTACAGGGAGAGGAGTATCACTGAATAGTAGGAGAGGAAAAGCATCTCAATGAATGGTACAGGGAGAGGAGTATCACTGAATAGCAGGAGAGGAGGAGCATCACACTGAATGGTACAGGGATAGGAGTATCACACTGAATGGTACAGGGATAGGAGTCTCACACTGAATGGTACAGGGACAGGAGTATCACTGAATAGCAGGAGAGGAGGAGCATTACACTGAATGATACAGGGATAGGAGTATCACTGAATAGCAGGAGAGGAAAAGCATCACACTGAATGGTACAGGGATAGGAGTATCACACTGAATGGTACAGGGATAGGAGTCTCACACTGAATGGTACAGGGACAGGAGTATCACTGAATAGCAGGAGAGGGGGAGCATCACACTGAATGGTACAGGGATAGGAGTATCACACTGAATGGTACAGGGAGGGGAGTATCACTGAATAGCAGGAGATGAAGGACATCACACTGAATGGTAGAAGGAGAGGAGGACCATTACAAACACACATGACTTTTTACTGTAGACTTCAGAAAAGTGTGATGAACCCTTAACAACCCTGGATGAGCATGACCTTTAGCCTAAACCTGTAATCAGCAGCCTGAGCTTGTGTTGGGGAACCAGACGCAGGGTCTGGAAGCTGAAGCAGGGTCTGCAATAGATGGAGTGATGAATTCTCCTGGTCACTCACCTGCTGCAGGTATCTTTGCTTTGCTGATGTAATCAGGAAGCTTCAGTTCACAGATCTTCTGGGTTAGTGCTTTGTTCTTCTCCTTCAGGGTCTTGTTTTCTTCTTTCAGACTCGAGTTATCTTTCCTCAGCTGAGCGTTCTCCATTAGGATATCGAGTTTTTTGGTGACCTCCACCAGCAGGTGTCTCTGCAGTGCAGGTATGGTGTAGTGATCTTTGATGTGTTTCTCGCAGAAGGAGGCGAGGCAGGTCATACAGGACTTGCAGGCTCTTGACTGAATTCCTTCACACAGATCACAGGTCACATCTCCAGGTCTGGCACCGCGAGACTCCTCCCTGCGTTCCTCGGGGCAGATGTTCGGAGGTACTTCATGTGACCAGTCACTCTTCATGGATGCTGCATCATAGCCGCTGTCTGCTGATCCAGATATCACACTGAAAGACGCAGAGAAGGTTCGGTCAGTTCTAAAGACGGAGCAGCAGCTGCTCATAACCTGCTTCACAAATCAGGTCCTTCTTGAACACAATCAATGAATTACCTCCGGTCGTCTATCGATTCTCTCCCATTCGTGCTGATGGAATGTTCTGTGGACACTCCAGATGTTATGGATGATGTTACTGACCTGTGTGGCAGCAGCAAAGACATTGATAAACATTGTTAAATGTAATTAATCTTAATTTAGACTATTTAATAAAAATCCCATCCATACATCCATTATCTTCCACTTTATCCCGCTAGTCGGGGTCATGGAGGGCTGGAGCTAATCCTACACCACCATACTGACCACTACACCACCATACTGACCACTACACCACCATACTAACCACTACACCACCAAACTAACCACTACACCACCATACTAACCACTACACCACCATACTAACCACTACACCACCGTACTAACCACTACACCACCATACTGACCACTACACCACCATACTGACCACTACACCACCATACTAACCATTACACCACCTTACTGACCACTACACCACCATACTGACCACTACACCACCATACTAACCACTACACCACCATACTAACGACTACACCACCGTACTAACCACTACACCACCATACTGACCACTACACCACCTTACTGACCACTACACCACCGTACTAATCACTACACCACCGTACTAACCACTACACCACCATACTAACCACTACACCACCATACTAACCACTACACCACCGTACTAACCACTACACCACCATACTGACCACTACACCACCTTACTGACCACTACACCACCATACTAATCACTACACCACCGTACTAACCACTACACCACCATACTGACCACTACACCACCTTACTGACCACTACACCACCATACTAACCACTACACCACCATACTAACCACTACACCACCATACTGACCACTACACCACCACACTAACCACTACAACACCACACTGACCACTACACCACCGTACTAACCACTACACCACCATACTGACCACTACACCACCTTACTGACCACTACACCACCATACTAACCACTACACCACCGTACTAACCACTACACCACCATACTAACCACTCCACCACCATACTGACCACTACACCACCGTACTAACCACTACACCACCGTACTAACCACTACACCGCCGTACTAACCACTACACCACCGTACTAACCACTACACCACTGTACTAACCACTACACCACCATACTGACCACTACACCACCGTACTAACCACTACACCACCATACTGACCACTACACCACCGTACTAACCACTACACCACCGTACTGACCACTACACCACTGATCAGAATTCAGCACTAAGTTTATTTGTGTAGTTTTTACTGTTAGTACTGAATTCTGTTACTACTGAATACTAAGTTAGTAGAAGGGTCTATGGCTTCTTCATTTCCAAATCATCAGTGTAGAAGAAACGGGGCGAGTCCTTACATTACAGTTCAATCACAAACAAACGTTTACATCTGTGAGAATCACTAACCACAGTCTCCCGAAGTCTCCGAGGCGCTGACTTACCTCCGGTCGTCCTCTATTTCTGCCTCGTACAGACCGATGGGTTTCATTGTAGGCAAATCAGTAAGCATGGAACTGTGGAGGTCAGCGGCACAAACATAAACACAAACATCAACACAAACATCTACACAGAACAGTCTATATAGTGATCTACACAGAACAGTATATAGTGATCTACACAGAACAGTATATAGTGATCTACACAGAACAGTCTATATAGTGATCTACACAGAACAGTCTATATAGTGATCTACAAAGAACAGTATATAGTGATCTACACAGAACAGTCTATATAGTGATCTACACAGAACAGTCTATTTAGTGATCTACACAGAACAGTCTATATAGTGATCTACAAAGAACAGTATATAGTGATCTACACAGAACAGTCTATATAGTGATCTACACAGAACAGTCTATATAGTGATCTACAAAGAACAGTATATAGTGATCTACACAGAACAGTCTATATAGTGATCTACACAGAACAGTCTATATAGTGATCTACAAAGAACAGTATATAGTGATCTACACAGAACAGTCTATATAGTGATCTACACAGAACAGTCTATTTAGTGATCTACACAGAACAGTCTATTTAGTGATCTACACAGAACAGTCTGTATAGTGATCTACACAGAACAGTATATAGTGATCTACACAGAACAGTATATAGTGTTCTACACAGAACAGCCTACATAGTGACCAGTGATCAAGTAAACGAGTGGACCATTCCGGACACACCCCAGACTTTCCTAAATGTTTCAGTAGTGACTGTTTCAGTAGTGACTTTCGGTTTCAGTAGTGACCACTCTGGCTCCCAAACTCTCGCCAGTCAGTACATGACCAGCGAACACAGCTTTGAGCTGTTTTTTTTAAAATAAAACCATCATATTTTTCACAAAGTGCAGAAAATCTGTTTCGGTAGTGACCGTTCTGAATGTTCAGCACTGATTTCCCTGCTAGGGGTACTCTTTATAAATCAGTTTTAATCATTATTAGCATCAGCAATTAAATCATTTTGTATGGTCAGTGGAGCTGATACAGTGGACAGTGAGTGGAGCTCCTGTATGGTCAGTGGAGCTGATACAGTGGACAGTGAGTGGAGGTCCTGTATGGTCAGTGGAGCTGATACAGTGGACAGTGAGTGGAGGTCCTGTATGGTCAGTGGAGCTGATACAGTGGACAGTGAGTGGAGGTCCTGTATGGTCAGTGGAGCTGATACAGTGGACAGTGAGTGGAGGTCCTGTATGGTCAGTGGAGCTGATACAGTGGACAGTGAGTGTAGCTCCTGTATGGTCAGTGGAGCTGATACAGTGGACAGTGAGTGGAGGTCCTGTATGGTCAGTGGAGCTGATACAGTGGACAGTGAGTGGAGGTCCTGTATGGTCAGTGGAGCTGATACAGTGGACAGTGAGTGTAGGTCCTGTATGGTCAGTGGAGCTGATACAGTGGACAGTGAGTGGAGGTCCTGTATGGTCAGTGGAGCTGATACAGTGGAGTCTATATATAAGGAGGTGTATATAGTTTACCTATATTTAAAAATAAATGTATGCTAACATAACATATGTATTTAAAAGCCATATATCGTGTCAGATCTCTGTATGGTCACCTTCAGTGGCCTGACCGTTTACATGGGAGGGACTGGGGGGAACGTTGCTGTTGGCACTGCGTCTAAAACCAGTCTTGAAATATTATTTGATGAATGAAGCGATTAAAATAATTCAGATTCAGCCTAAACCATACGTGTACTCAGTAGAAGGTACAGGAGTTGAAGGCCTGGACTCGGGAGTTATCCCCCCCCCTTGTGGCGTCTCTCTGTTTGGGTAATATGATCTTCTGTTTGAATAAGCCTTGTAGCTCCGGGGCCAAAACTCAACCTCCGACACCAAACGTGTCTCAGATACGTGACCACATTTAGAATAAGAGTAGAATTTCCACCAAAGCATTCTCTAAACACACTCTAAACTTTCTGAAACATCTCACCTGAGGTCCATCTGTTCTTCAGAGGAGTCCATCTCTGGACGTGGAGACCGTACAGCATGGATCAAAGCTCCGTCCTGGTTTTATCTAACGAGAAGTTTAAAACAGGACTCAGTCCAGGAGAGCAGATCTGACTGATACTCACAGTTAATCCGTCTGATGTTCTATTGTAGAGTCTTTAATCAGATAATCAGACTGTCTAATGTCTCAGTGTAGCAGCAGCAGGTGTAGCTAGTGTTCACCTTCCTGACTGATCAATATCCGATATTAAACATCACACATACTATAAATATCAGATCTTACCGTGTGGTCATCAGCTCCAGCGTGTTCTTCTGATCGATCGTGTTGTTTTGGTTTCTCCTGCGTTTCTTTACTCCTTCATTTGAGACGTTTCTCCTCTGAGGTTGGAGGAGGCGGAGTCTGATCTGTCACTGTTATGACGGAATGTGGATTTTCAGGATCTGCTCTGAAGGTAAAGTAGGACAAGTTCTCAGTAAACATTGTTGTTCTGTAACAAAGCGATGAATGCAGGTTCTGAGATGTTAATAACAGAACCAGTTAATCACGTGAACGCCCCAGTGAAGGTCCCGTCTGCAGGTTTCGGTTTAGCTCTTTCAGAGAACACGTAATGTTTAGAATATTCCTCTAATGCTAACACGTCTCAAGTTTCACTTTGTACACTTCACTCTTCAGTCGCTCTATACCGAGACTAATCTTCACCGTGTTTGAGATATCACAGAAGCCTGCTAATTCATGTACATCCCCTTGTCCAAGCCCCGCCCACTTTCACAGAAGTTTTCCACTTTATCCACGCATCTCATGGTGTTCTGAGTGACCTCAAGAACTTCCAGTGAAGTGTAATCTGACACACTGAATACTTTCAGCATCCTGTAATGCCTGGTTACACTACACGACTGTCTGAGTGGTCAGGTCTTTATACCTGGTTCACACTACACGACTGTCTGAGTGGTCAGGTCTTTATACCTGGTTCACACTACACGACTGTCTGAGTGGTCAGGTCTTTATACCTGGTTACACTACACGACTGTCTGAGTGGTCAGGTCTTTATACCTGGTTACACTACACGACTGTCTGAGTGGTCAGGTCTTTATACCTGGTTCACACTACACGACTGTCTGAGTGGTCAGGTCTTTATACCTGCTTCACACTACGCGACTGTCTGAGTGGTCAGGTCTTTATACCTGGTCACACTACACGACTGTCTGAGTGGTCAGGTCTTTATACCTGGTCACACTACACGACTGTCTGAGTGGTCAGGTCTTTATACCTGGTCACACTACACGACTGTCTGAGTGGTCAGGTCTTTATACCTGGTTACACTACAGGACTGTCTGAGTGGTCAGGTCTTTATACCTGGTTACACTACACGACTGTCTGAGTGGTCAGGTCTTTATACCTGGTTACACTACACGACTGTCTGAGTGGTCAGGTCTTTATACCTGCGTCACACTACACGACTGTCTGAGTGGTCAGGTCTTTATACCTGGTTACACTACACGACTGTCTGAGTGGTCAGGTCTTTATACCTGCGTCACACTACACGACTGTCTGAGTGGTCAGGTCTTTATACCAGCTTCACACTACACGACAGTCTGAGTGGTCAGGTCTTTATACCTGCGTCACACTACACGACAGTCTGAGTGGTCAGGTCTTTATACCTGGTTACACTACACGACTGTCTGAGTGGTCAGGTCTTTATACCTGCTTCACACTACACGACTGTCTGAGTGGTCAGGTCTTTATACCAGCTTCACACTACACGACTGTCTGAGTGGTCAGGTCTTTATACCTGGTTACACTACACGACTGTCTGAGTGGTCCGGTCTTTATACCTGCGTCACACTACACGACTGTCTGAGTGGTCAGGTCTTTATACCTGGTTACACTACACGACTGTCTGAGTGGTCAGGTCTTTATACCTGGTTACACTACACGACTGTCTGAGTGGTCAGGTCTTTATACCTGGTTACACTACACGACTGTCTGAGTGGTCAGGTCTTTATACCTGGTTCACACTACACGACTGTCTGAGTGGTCAGGTCTTTATACCTGGTCACACTACACGACTGAGCAAACGCAGAGTGATCGCCGATTCGCTTCTGAGTTTTTTTGTCAGCAATTAGTCGTTGACTGAACATCAGGCTAAAACCGTGTAGTGTGAACTAGACATAACAGGACAGAAATGTGTGAATAAATACACATATCAATAATATTTATTGGTGAGATTCTCGAAAACGTGTGTGTTGATGTTTATCAAATCATATTGTATCAGTTAAATGGTACATTACTGTGGAGGTTCAAACACTCGAGCTGGACAAAACAAATCAAAGCTGGATCTGTTGTTATTCCAACAACCCCAACAGCTAAATGTGGGCAGTAGAGGAAACATCTGCTTTACCTGCTCTGCTGGAATGATGATAAAGATGATAATGTGTCATTTGTGTTTATGTAAGTGAACTGTTGTTGCGAGAAACACTTGGCTGTCGTTAAGTTGCCCCTTGTTGTAACGCCTAGAACAGGACAGCAGTACCTTGTGATCTAAGTGGACGTGTTGGTTCTCAGTAAGAGAGAAGGGGACGACGCCGTTCAGAGTTTATTTGTCAGTAGAAGAGTTTTGTACTGGATGCTGAATTTAACTGGTAACCAGTGTAAGTAGATAAAACTGGGCTGATTAAATGTTCTGGTTTTGGTTGGGACTCTGGCTACAGCGTGTGGACTAACTGAAGCTTGTTAAGACTTTTGCTGGAACAACCAGAAAGTAGGACGTTATCAGTAATCTAAGCTGGACAGTAATCTAAGCTGAATGTAATGATGGTGAGAAC
Organism: Megaleporinus macrocephalus; assembly: GCA_021613375.1. Taxonomy (NCBI): domain Eukaryota; kingdom Metazoa; phylum Chordata; class Actinopteri; order Characiformes; family Anostomidae; genus Megaleporinus; species Megaleporinus macrocephalus. The sequence goes on from CM038710.1 coordinate 1,251,737, forward strand.
GAGCTTTTCTGGTTTAGCTCAAATATACAACAGTGTGTCGTCAGCGCCGCAGTGGAATGTACACCATGTTTCCTGATAATTGGTACCAGGTCGTACTTATATAAGGCAAATAATATAGAACCTATGACAGAGCCCTGCGGAACACCATACTTAACTACTAACAGATGTTTTGCCATTTACATTCACCAACGCTCATCACTCAGGTAAGGTCTGAACCTGGAAAGAGCTTTTTCTGGAGCTCAGAGATAAAAATAAGAGACAAAAAAAGGCCCTTTATGGAAATACTGTCTATACAAATGACTCAAAATACTCAAAATAATTAGGCACATAAATTAGTATAATGATGAAAAGAATAATATAAATGACTTTTTCTGCTTCCACCAAAAAGCTGCTGTTTTACCAAATAAAAGTGGACATGAACTTGGAGGGACATGTGGAAAAATCCTTGTTGTCACGTAAATAAATCCCAAAGCAGTGATTTCAGGATTTTAGACACTTCACACATGTTCTACCCATCCTATTATAGCTTAAATTCATGTTCCCAGGCTGGAATTGAGAGTTTTTGCCCCAGTGTGACTGACACAGATCTGATGTTTTCCTTCTCCACCAGACAATCTTCTAATCATAACCTACCTTCTCCTCTAAACGTCCTTCTACTCAAGAACTAACTTCTTCTCCAGACAACCTTCAACTCAAGAACTACCTTCTCCTCCAGACATCCTTCTACTCAAGAGCTACCTTCTCCTCCAGACGTCTTTCTACTCAAGAACTAACTTCTCCTCCAGACATCCATCTACTCAAGAACTAACTTCTCCTCCAGACAACCTTCAACTCAAGAACTACCTTCGCCTCCAGACATCCTTCTACTCAAGAACTACGTTCTCCTCCAAACGTCCTTCTCAAGAACTACCTTCTCCTACAGATGTCCTTCTACTCAAGAGCTACCTTCTCCTCCAGACATCCTTCTACTCAAGAACTAACTTCTCCTTCAGACATCCTTCTACTCAAGAACTAACTTCTCCTTCAGACACCCTTCTACTCAAGAACTAACTTCTCCTTCAGGCATCCTTCTACTCAAGAACTACGTTCTCCTCCAGACGTCCTTCTTCTCAAGAAATACCTTCTCCTCCAGATGTCCTTCTACTCAAGAACTGCTTTCTCCTCCAAACATCCTTCTACTCAAGAACTACCTTCTCCTCCAGACATCCTTCTACTCAAGAACTAACTTCTCCTTCAGACATCCTTCTACTCAAGAACTACGTTCTCCTCCAGAAGTGTAGCAGCCACGTGTTGAGAAAGCAGAGTTGGAGATGAGAAATTCTGAGTGGGCTTCAGTCAAATGCAACATTAGTCCTTGCAGCAAACAAGACATAGTAGAGTGCAGTGATGAGCAGCTAGCTTAGCATCACAAGGCCCTCGGTTTTTCCAAAAACAGACATCACAAGAAGAAATAGAATAAAACAGGTAAATACTGAATAACATTTAAAGCAGTATTTATTGTTGAATCAACATATGTTCTAAACCTGTAGCAAGTATGCTGGCTAACTCCGGCTAACTCTGGTTTTCAGGCAGTTTTATGATTTTATTAGAAGTATTTATACATTTATCTCCTTCATAGACTTAGAGTAATGCTGAGTCACTAATAAAAATGATGCTTAAAAGGACGCCCAACTCTGAGGAGTTTGTTGGAAGGAGATTAGAAGTGACGGAGTTGAGCCACTTTTATCTTCCTGTTCAGCATAAATCACTCCATTTACATTAAATTACAAACATCTTCCACAGAGAAACTACAAACCAGGTTTCAGAAGAACAGCAGCATTTAGCTGAGCTTTATATATGTAGCATGCTCCAGTTTTCCAACTGGAATTCCAACTTCAGGGAGCGTTTCATTATAAACTTCCGAGACAGAGGTCAGAAATGTCTGAATTCCAAGTCTCAGCATTGTAATCTGTAGTGAAGCTGCTGAACTCAGTGGTCTGTAATGTAACATCTCCTCTTCATCACCTTCATCTGCAGCATTTCAGTTCCAGATAGCCAAGAAGTGGGCAGAGCCTCTCTTTGTTCACAACCAATCAGTTATTTACATCACCTGCTTACTGTATTTATGTTGGGATACTTTGATCCAGCAATGAGCTTAAGGTAGAATTGTTGCGAGAAAATACAAGTTTGATTGAAGATTGGACTGAATTATGGAAAAAATACAAGTTTGATTGAAGATTGGACTGAATTATGGAAAAAATACAAGTTTGGTAGGAGATCGGACTAAATTACAAGAGTCTCCCAGCCCAGGAGTAAATAGGAGAAAGCTGGAAGCACTGTTAGGTAAGTTGGCTACTGAACGCTGGCTTACAACAGTTGGCTAAAATAAGCTCCAACAGACGAGGCTGGTAGATAATTTAAGTACATTATTAACATTATTAACAATTTTGGCCATAACAGCAAATCCCCTCCTTGGAACATAAAAGACGGGAAAAGCCACCAGTTCAGAAATCAATGAAGCGCACAGGCATAATCTTGAGCCAAGCTGATTTCTCCAGGGTGCTGAATACCGGATAGATCTGCTCTCCGTCTGTGAAGTTCATGGCTTTGAAGGTGTAGATGGAAGTTTTAGTCTCAGCGTTATAAAACGTGACCCACTTCTCGTTCAGATCCACACAGACCCCCAACACTTTGGGTACAGTGTCGATAGGCAGACGCTTGCTGGGCTCCTCCAGAGCCGTGAAGGACTGTCTGTAGTGGTAGAGACACCAGTAGCCGCCGGGAGGAGAGAAGTCGAACCTCGCTTTCCTCTGAGCGGACCCTCTGGTGACCCCGATAGTGAACTCCCTGTTGACCTCCACCTCCCAGTAGTGGCGTCCAGAGCTGAAGCCCTCTGTGGCGAGGACGCACTCACGCTTGTCGAATCTCTTTGTGCTGGGATCGACTGTCTTCTTGTCTCCATGTCGCACTCCTTTACCATCGTCAGACAACACAAGTGCACAGTGAGCCGTATCAGCGTCCAGCTTCAGATCAGCTGAGAAGAGAAAACAGAATAAACAGAAAGTGGATGAAGCTTTAATCCGTTATAACTTCAGTACAGTAGAGATTGAATGACTATGAGTGTTTACTAGCTGACTAGTCACCACAGCAGTAAACAACATCAGAGAAAAACAAATAAGAAATATTTAGTACATACGTGGCTAAAATTTACTGTAATTACGATTCAACAACACAGTAATATATACAAGAGTCAGACGGAACACTTTTTTAAACATACTAACAAAACTACGACAACATACTGAAGCAGTGAAGCTGTTTTGGTCCACTCACTAAGCTATGCTAGAATCTTATACTAATAAGGACAGTGAAAAAAGAGAAGTTAGCTCAGAAAACAGGTTTATATACACATAATCTAGTGAACGTCCTCTAAATTTGTGTTAATGAAACATCAGTGAGCCACAATTGTATGTGTTTTGGTGTGTGAAACTGTTTTAGCCTACTCGTTAAGCTAATGCTATCCTCTTTTCTTCTAATGATGGTATAGTGGTAGGAGAAGCTTATCTAACAACTCATCACACAAAAAAAAACAGGCTTTCTTACACAAGAGTCTCCAAGTTTGTGTCAGTAAATCGTCAGTGAGCCAGAATTTTATATTTTAGTGCGTGAAGCTAGCCTACCAAGCTAACACTAGTAGTTATAGCTAGCTTGAACTGGCAGTTCATCACACAAAAACAGGTTTACACACACATAATTAAAGTCTTTATCATCTAAATTTGTGTTAATGAACAATCAATAAGTTAAAGGTTTACCTTTTATTTTGGGGGCTGAAACTGTTTTAGTCTACTCGCTAAGCTAATGCTAGCTTCTTGTGCTACCAACAATATTTTGGAGCAAGATGAGCTTTTTGGCAGCTCATCACACAAAACCAGGTTTACATACACGTAACTGAGACTTAATCCTCTAGATTTTAGTCAGTAAAGCTTCAGTAAGTTGGAACTGTACCCGAGTTTAGATGTATGAAGCTGTTTTGGTCTACTTGTTAAGCTAACGCTAGCTTCTTGTGCTAAGCAGGGTAGAATAGAGGAGCTAGAGTGGCGTAGACGACGACTTCACAGAGAAAAACTGTCTCACTTCCTCAGATTTCAGTCTTTAAAGTCACTAAACCAGCATAACAGAGTAAATAATCTGTGTCAGTGAACTGGAATACAGCCGGTTCTGTGGGGAGTGAAGCTGTAGTATGCTAATCTACTGCTACAAGTACTGCTCTAGACCATATCTCATAGTTTGTTGGGCAGATATGTAACATAAACTTATTTTAAACATTCTTATTTTAAATACTAAAATCATCATCTATATTTTCATGTACAGTTCAAAACATGTTAAACAAGTTATCCACGTTAGCGCCAACATGTTCTGTAGCTATAACGCTGCTTTTACATGACTTAAAGCGGCTTAATCAGAATCAGAATCAGAATAAAGACTCCCAAAGCTGCCACTGTGGCAACATTACTGGCATAAAATGAAGATTATTTTTGTCTTTAATTAATATTTTAATTGTTGTTATATTTTACTGGGTTCACCTGAAATTTAGCAACACATTCCATGTTTGGGATATTTTACGGCTGCAATCAGCAGCAAAAGTTGGAAAACTTTTAGTCATGAACCAATAAAATACCCAGCTTTCCATTGTCTGTCCTCTGCCAACATGGAAGCTCAGCATTAGTTTCACTTTGCTACACTGTAATCCTCTCATTAGCATATTTTAGCATATTGAACTGTGATTGGTTCAAGCTTATTTGTGATGTATGAAACTGCAGCACTACATATAACTTATTTTTTGTCTAGTAAATGAATAAGAGTCTTGCTCTTTATTCTATGTGACCTCATCTCTTTAACCTGTGTTGGAGGAACTGACTCACCTGCCGCAGGTATCTTCCCCTTGCAGATGTACTCAGGAAGCCTCAGTTCACAGATGGTCTGTTTCAGTGCAGCGATCTCTTTCCTCAGCACCATCTTCTCATTCTGGTCATTCTTGATGATCTTCTTCAGCTGGGCGTTCTCCTGAAGTATACTGAGGTTTTCGGTGACCTCCACAAGCAGGTGTCTCTGCAGTGCAGGAACCATGTAGTGATCTTTGACGTGGGTCTCGCAGAAGGAGGCGAGGCAGGTCATACAGGACTTGTACGCTTTTAACTTCCTTCCTTCACACAGATTACAGGACACATCTCCAGCTTCAGCAGAGCGAGGACTCGGCAGGTGTTCCTGAAGTTCTTCACGTGCTGGATTAGTAGCCATAGATACGTAGCTAAGTATGGCTGATGGAGCCTCCTCAGACATCATACTGCAAAACATTAAGTACATTATTAAATAACATACATTTCAGAAAACCTCACTGTAGACACAGAAAGACAGCATCTCTAGAGTTACTCGGATCGAAGCAGAAAAGATAAAACACCCCATGGACTGCAGTTGTGAGGACCTTGTTGATGAGAGAGGTCAGTGGAGAATGGCTAGACTGGTTCCAGCTGACTGAAGGGCAACACAAACTGTTATTTACAGTTCTCATCTAATACCTGCTTTGACTGCTCAGTACTTCATTAAGCTTAATCAAGATTTGCTGCTGAAGGAACTGAATACATTCATACAATGTCTGGGGCGTCCAGGAGAAATCTGGAACCTAACTTTGTTCTTCAAACTGGATCAAGATCTGATCTACTTCTCTCACAATAACATATTCATGTTACTTTGTATTGTATGTGTAGTGTATATACATAGTTATCATGTTTTGGTTCTAGACTGAAATTTCCCAACAGATTCAAATCACTTTGTTTAAAAAAATGGTTCAGGTCTACCTGGTGTTGTCCAGAGCTCCCATTCCTTTAAAACGATTTGAATGGCCCACGGACCGGTCGCTTCCAGTAGACACACTGCTGGGTGACCGTGGCCTGCCCACCTTTTTGCTTTAAGACAGAAGTAACAAACAAAATGTCCCTTTAAAAGCAGTTTGTCTGAACAAATCATCTCAGATCTCAAACGAGTTGAATCACAATCTGTTCTACCTTTTCTTGTCCAGACGTTCGGCTCCATTGAGTCCAATAGGTTGCTCCATTGACCAGTTACTTCCAAAAGACACACAGCTGAATGACCGTGGCCTGCCCACCTTTTTGCTTTAAGACAAAAGCAACAAAAACAAAATGTCCCTTTAAAAGCAGGTTGTCTGAACAAATCATCTCAGATCTCAAACGAGTTGAATCACAATCTGTTCTACCTTTTCTTGTCCAGACGTTCAGCTCCATTTAGTCCAATAGGTTGCTCCATTGACCAGTTACTTCTAATAGACATATAGCTGAGTGACTCTGGCCTGTACAGCAAACAAAACATGTCTTTGTTTATTTCATGTACACCTCACTGTTCATAGCTCTACAGCAGGGGTGTCCAAACTGGGCAGGTACCGACCCTCCAGAACCACCCCAGTCCCAGAGGCCCGGATTCCTGCTTCCAGTTCAGCAGTTCATTACTCGTTTAGCAGCACAGAGAAATCTGTACTAGACTCAGTTCTAGATAAATATCTCTCAAATGATGTTTTAACGATGAGCTGTTCTACCTTTCCAGTCCAAGTCCGATGGGTTGCTCCATTGACCATTCACTGGGTGAACCTGGCCTCTCCATCGTTTTGCTTCCAAAGAAAACATTCATTTATGAATTTGCATGAGATCTTGAGGCTTACAGTATTTCTCTTGTATGCTTTTAACATTCCCTGCATTTCAGTCCGACACCAGTTTAAGTCTCTCACCTGAGGTCCATCTCTTCTTCAGAGGAGTTCATCTCTGGACGTCCATACAGCGTGGTCAAAGCTCCGTCCTGGTTTTATCTAACGAAGAGTTTAGAACAGGACTCGGTGATCTGACTGATACTCACAGTTAACACGTCTGCTGTTCTACTATAGAGTCATTAATCAGATAATCAGACTGCAGCTACTGTTCACCTTCCTGACTGATCAATATCTGATATTAAACATCACACATACAATAAATCAGATCTTACTGTTTGGTCTTCGGCTCCAGTGGTTCTTATATTCCAGGTTGTTTGGATTTCTCCAGCGTCTCTTTCGTCCGGCCGTGTTTCTCCTGTGAGGTGGGGGGAGGAGCTCTGAGCTGTTCTGGTTTTAATGGAATGTGGATTTTCAGGATCTGCTGTGAAGATAAAGTAGGACGAGCTCTTAGAAAAGATGTGTACAGGTGAAACAGCAGGTTCTGTGATGTTGTTTGTGTTTAGGTTCTATTAAAGGCCTGGATGCTGGATGACAAGGTAGTGTTAAATTTCAGCTTTCAGAGCGAATCAGGTGAGAGTTTTAAAAGTAAAAGTTTAAATGATTGTGTGAATCCAGTGAGCTGAACTTTAGTGTTTCCTGTGAATAAATACGTCACTGCTGAACCACATGGAGCTCCATCGGCGCTGATTCTTCATGTATAATGAAAAAAGTCCTTCATTATGATCTGGACTATCAGTATAAACACATCTCTATGATAAAACACACAGGGAGGAATGTGGACTGTCATCACCACAGTAGCCTAAACCAGTACTCCAGTAAAAGTACTGACATGACTGTAAAATACTGACACAAGTAAAAGTAAAAGTACCTTCATATTAAACTACTTGGGTAAAAGTATAAAAGCTACTAAAGTACTGAGTAACCTGCATATACCTGCAGTGGAGCTTCAAAGTAAATCCAACATCTGTACAGATCCATGTTTCTGTTTTTTATCATTTTGGTCTAAAATAAAATGCTAAAGCTCCAAAATCAGAGATGTGACCAATCACAGAGCAGCACAGCAGAACAATAAAACAGAATTAAAATAAAAAACTCAGCAGTACTTTACCAAAGTACATGTACTGAGTCACTGTAACTAGATACCGCCCACCTCTGTATTTAATACAATAATATACTGAAGTACACGCATTGAGTAACTGTAACTAGTTACTACCCACCTCTGTATTTAATACAATAATATACTGAAGTACATGTACTGAGTAACTGTAACTAGATACCGCCCACCTCTGTATTTAATACAATAATATACTGAAGTACACGCATTGAGTAACTGTAACTAGTTACTACTCACCTCTGTATTTAATACTATAATATACTGAAGTACATGTACTGAGTAACTGTAACTTGTTACTACTCACCTCTGTATTTAATACAATAATATACTGAAGTACACGCATTGAGTAACTGTAACTAGTTACTACTCACCTCTGTATTTAATACTATAATATACTGAAGTACATGTACTGAGTAACTGTAACTTGTTACTACTCACCTCTGTATTTAATACAATAATATACTGAAGTACATGTACTGAGTAACTGTAACTAGTTACTACCCACCTCTGTATTTAATACAATAATATACTGAAGTACATGTACTGAGTAACTGTAACTTGTTACTACTCACCTCTGTATTTAATACAATAATATACTGAAGTACACGCATTGAGTAACTGTAACTAGTTACTACTCACCTTTGTATTTAATACAATAATATACTGAAGTACATGTACTGAGTAACTGTAACTTGTTACTACTCACCTCTGTATTTAATACAATAATATACTGAAGTACATGTACTGAGTAACTGTAACTTGTTACTACTCACCTCTGTATTTAATACAATAATATACTGAAGTACACGCATTGAGTAACTGTAACTTGTTACTACTCACCTCTGTATTTAATACAATAATATACTGAAGTACATGTACTGAGTAACTGTAACTTGTTACTACTCACCTCTGTATTTAATACAATAATATACTGAAGTACACGCATTGAGTAACTGTAACTAGTTACTACTCACCTTTGTATTTAATACAATAATATACTGAAGTACATGTACTGAGTAACTGTAATTAGTTACTACTCACCTCTGCATTTAATACAATAATATACTGAAGTACATGTACTGAGTAACTGTAACTAGTTACTACTCACCTCTGTATTTAATACAATAATATACTGAAGTACATGTACTGAGTAACTGTAACTAGTTACTACCCACCTCTGTATTTAATACAATAATATACTGAAGTACATGTACTGAGTAACTGTAATTAGTTACTACTCACCTCTGTATTTAATACAATAATATACTGAAGTACATGCACTGAGTAACTGTAACTAGTTACTACCCACCTCTGTATTTAATACAATAATATACTGAAGTACACGTACTGAGTAACTGTAACTAGTTACTATTCAGCTCTGTTTTTAATACAATAATATACGGAAGTCTATATACTGAATAACTGTAACTAGTTACTATTCAGCTTTTTATTTAATGAAATAATATACTGAAGTACGAGTACTGAGTAAACGTAACTAGTTACTATTCAACACTGTATTTAATAAAATAATATACTGAAGTACATACTGAATAACTGTAACTAGTTACTATTCAGCTTTGTATTTAATGAAATAATATACTGAAGTACGAGTACTGAGTAAACGTAACTAGTTACTATTCAACACTGTATTTAATAAAATAATATACTGATGTACATGTGCTGAGTAACTGTAACTAGTTACTACCCACCTCTGTATTTAATAATATACTGAAGTACATGTTCTGAGTAAATGGGAGGTACTGACTACTCAACTGACCTAGAAGGCGTGTTGTAGAGGGGACTGTAGGGCTCTTCATCATGTTTTCTCACTTTGAGGGGCATCTAGGGAGGAGCATATCCCATCTTCTCCATTAGAGGGCAACTAACTGGGTACATGCTCCTGGTTTCACCTGTAGGAGTTCCATAAACAGCACTGCGTCCAGTGTTCTCTACTGAAAAGGGCCTATTTGGGTCATAAAGCGGCGGCACAGAGGGCCCTTCATAAGGACACCGAGGTCAGACCCTTGTAAGGGCACTTCATAGGGCACTACATCACGTCCTGTCCACTAGAAGGTCACTCACTAAGACAGTATTATTAGATTTTCTTGTTTTAGAGGCACATCATCACTGCAGCCTAAGGGACACTTTCCCCATTCTGGTTCACCATCACAGGTGTTAGTATACGTGTGCACATTTCATACTCCCCTCTGAAGGGTGTTCATGTGGCGCCCCCTGGTGGAAAGTTGGGTCTAAAGAAAGAAAGTTGTGATTTATTGAATTCTCTCTCTCACAGGTATTAAATTAAAAACAGCAGGGAGACGTACAGGAGGCTGATGATGATTTGATCTAATTCTTCATCTTCAGTTAGACTATATTAGCTTCTCTGTGTTTGATGTATGACTGAAACACTGACTGTAAACGATTCAGACTCGTTAAGTGATTGGACTGATCTTCAGGTGCTGAGAGCTTTTACTGAACTGGAACAAACCTGCTTGTAGCTGCAACAACGAGCTAAAGATCAGTTTCTAAGGTCTCCACTCAGCCTGACGCTGTTTATTATATATTTTATATGATTTTGGCTTGTATTTAGTTATTGTTACACACTTAAAACAATAAATTAATTTATTAATGTATTATTTATTATGTGATGGCCTGGCGACCTGTCCATGGTTGGACTCTCTCTTTCTTGCTGTATATATATATATATATATATATATATGCGTGTGTGTGTGTTTTTTTACTGGTTTATATTGTTTGAAGAGGAAATAGTATACTTCTAAGAAACTGTGTATTTAGTTGATGTTATTTTATTGTATTTGTATAAATCTGTGTTGATTATTACTTTAGTGAACAAGCAGAAACTTTTACAAACCACAAAAGTGACATACACACTCCAGTAACATTTCAGTTTATCAGACAGAGGTAGGAACCTGCTACCAGACCCCACATACACTCAGTACTCAGTACAAGCTGAAACACATCTCTCTTTATTTCAGTATAACTTTTACTGTTTAGTTACATTTACATACAGATTAAACACAGTCAGAGTCTCAGATCACACCAGCTTACATACTGCAGCTTACATATTAGTAGATAAACAACAAAGTCTATCATAAAGCAGATTAATCTGAGTTTATAGTTTATAGATCTTAATCATGATTTCACTTCTCCCTGATTCAGTTAAACGTCTGTTGTGAGATTCTCTGAGAAATATCTGAGTCTGTAAGACTGTCTACAGCGTCTAGATTATCAGAAGAAATAGAAACGTAACGGCCCTAGAACTGAACCGTGTGGTACTCCACAGGAAATATTACATTTACTTAATGAATAACTTCCCAGTGAAACCAGTAACTGTCTATCAGTTAAACACCACTTAAACCATCTAAACCTGAGTCTGAGAGGCTGAACCAGGATTAAATTAATTAATTAATAAAATAATAATTCTCATTAATTTTAGATTAGACACGTACAGAAGGATCTGTTTTTAGTAGAAGGTTTAGCAGGACAGTCGTGGTGAACACAGTCAGACAGCATCTGGAGGAATACAGTAGAAACTGGATCAGGACTGGAGATGTATTGATTAGTTTATAACAGCTGTAGCTCCTGATACCAGAGGAAGATCTCATCACTGATGTAGCTGCTCTTCAGGAAGAGAAATTAGACCCAGTGTGAAGGAGCAGGAGGGATGTGAGGAAGCAGCACCAGAGAGCAAAATAACATATACAAGATCAACACTCCACTGAATCTAACCACCTGTAGACGTGGAGATTAGCCGAGACGTCATCTGGTGGACAGAGCTTCACCTGGTGGCCAAACTGGACTAATACAATGACCAGGTTCTGTCAGAGTCTCAGCTTTCTGATTTCTACTCATACAAGTCATCCCCACTGGAGTAGACCTCCTCTTCCTCCTTCTGCCCGATAATCTTCTCTGAAGAGAGAGAAGATCAGAATGAGACTGAGATGAACTGATACTGCCTTCAGTACACATTCATACACTACTGTACACAGTACTCACCACCTTACACCCAGAAACACTTTACCTGTACACAGTACTCACCACCTTACACCCAGAAACACTTTACCTGTACACAGTACTCACCACCTTACACCCAGAAACACTTTACCTGTACACAGTATTCACCACCTTACACCCAGAAACACTTTACCTGTACACAGTATTCACCACCTTACACCCAGAAACACTTTACCTGTACACAGTACTCACCACCTTACACCCAGAAACACTTTACCTGTACACAGTATTCACCACCTTACACCCAGAAACACTTTACCTGTACACAGTATTCACCACCTTACACCCAGAAACACTTTACCTGTACACAGTACTCACCACCTTACACCCAGAAACACTTTACCTGTACACAGTATTCACCACCTTACACCCAGAAACACTTTACCTGTATACAGTATTCACCACCTTACACCCAGAAACACTTTACCTGTACACAGTACTCACCACCTTACACCCAGAAACACTTTACCTGTACACAGTATTCACCACCTTACACCCAGAAACACTTTACCTGTACACAGTATTCACCACCTTACACCCAGAAACACTTTACCTGTACACAGTATTCACCACCTTACACCCAGAAACACTTTACCTGTACACAGTATTCACCACCTTACACCCAGAAACACTTTACCTGTACACAGTACTCACCACCTTACACCCAGAAACACTTTACCTGTACACAGTATTCACCACCTTACACCCAGAAACACTTTACCTGTACACAGTATTCACCACCTCACACCCAGAAACACTTTACCTGTACACAGTATTCACCACCTTACACCCAGAAACACTTTACCTGTACACAGTATTCACCACCTTACACCCAGAAACACTTTACCTGTACACAGTACTCACCACCTTACACCCAGAAACACTTTACCTGTACACAGTATTCACCACCTTACACCCAGAAACACTTTACCTGTACACAGTATTCACCACCTTACACCCAGAAACACTTTACCTGTACACAGTATTCACCACCTTACACCCAGAAACACTTTACCTGTACACAGTATTCACCACCTTACACCCAGAGACACTTTACCTGTACACAGTATTCACCACCTTACACCCAGAAACACTTTACCTGTACACAGTATTCACCACCTTACACCCAGAAACACTTTACCTGTACACAGTATTCACCACCTTACACCCAGAAACACTTTACCTGTACACAGTACTCACCACCTTACACCCAGAAACACTTTACCTGTACACAGTATTCACCACCTTACACCCAGAAACACTTTACCTGTATACAGTATTCACCACCTTACACCCAGAAACACTTTACCTGTACACAGTATTCACCACCTTACACCCAGAAACACTTTACCTGTACACAGTATTCACCACCTTACACCCAGAAACACTTTACCTGTACACAGTATTCACCACCTTACACCCAGAAACACTTTACCTGTACACAGTATTCACCACCTTACACCCAGAAACACTTTACCTGTACACAGTACTCACCACCTTACACCCAGAAACACTTTACCTGTACACAGTATTCACCACCTTACACCCAGAAACACTTTACCTGTACACAGTATTCACCACCTTACACCCAGAAACACTTTACCTGTATACAGTATTCACCACCTTACACCCAGAAACACTTTACCTGTACACAGTATTCACCACCTTACACCCAGAAACACTTTACCTGTATACAGTATTCACCACCTTACACCCAGAAACACTTTACCTGTACACAGTATTCACCACCTTACACCCAGAAACACTTTACCTGTACACAGTACTCACCACCTTACACCCAGAAACACTTTACCTGTACACAGTACTCACCACCTTACACCCAGAAACACTTTACCTGTACACAGTACTCACCACCTTACACCCAGAAACACTTTACCTGTACACAGTACTCACCACCTTACACCCAGAAACACTTTACCTGTACACAGTATTCACCACCTTACACCCAGAAACACTTTACCTGTACACAGTATTCACCACCTTACACCCAGAAACACTTTACCTGTATACAGTATTCACCACCTTACACCCAGAAACACTTTACCTGTACACAGTATTCACCACCTTACACCCAGAAACACTTTACCTGTACACAGTATTCACCACCTTACACCCAGAAACACTTTACCTGTACACAGTACTCACCACCTTACACCCAGAAACACTTTACCTGTACACAGTATTCACCACCTTACACCCAGAAACACTTTACCTGTATACAGTATTCACCACCTTACACCCAGAAACACTTTACCTGTACACAGTATTCACCACCTTACATCCAGAAACACTTTACCTGTACACAGTATTCACCACCTCACACCCAGAAACACTTTACCTGTACACAGTATTCACCACCTTACACCCAGAAACACTTTACCTGTATACAGTATTCACCACCTTACACCCAGAAACACTTTACCTGTATACAGTATTCACCACCTTACACCCAGAAACACTTTACCTGTATACAGTATTCACCACCTTACACCCAGAAACACTTTACCTGTACACAGGTAGGTGAAGGTAGTGATACAGTTTACCTGTACACAGGTAGGTGAAGGTAGTGTTACAGTTTACCTGTACACAGGTAGGTGAAGGTAGTGTTACAGTTTACCTGTACACAGGTAGGTGAAGGTAGTGATACAGTTTACCTGTACACAGGTAGGTGAAGGTAGTGTTACAGTTTACCTGTACACAGGTAGGTGAAGGTAGTGTTACAGTTTACCTGTACACAGGTAGGAGAAGGTAGTGTTACAGTTTACCTGTACACAGGTAGATGAAGGTAGTGTTACAGTTTACCTGTACACAGGTAGGAGAAGGTAGTGTTACAGTTTACCTGTACACAGGTAGGAGAAGGTAGTGTTACAGTTTACCTGTACACAGGTAGGTGAAGGTAGTGTTAGACAGTTAAGGACTCTTATTGGTATAATGAAAGGTGGTCACTTTCTGTATTTGACTTTTCGTTTGGGTTTAGGTTTTCCAAGTGGCACAGCTTTATTGTTGGGTTATTTTCCCTCAGGTCCAGCTTCTCAACCAGGTTCTTTTCCCTCAGGTCCAGTTTCTCAACCAGGTTCTTTTCCTTCATGTCCAGCTTCTCAGCCAGGTTCTTTTCCCTCAGGTCCAACTTCTTAGCCAGGGCCATTTCTCTCAGGTCCAGCTTCTCAACCAGGGCCCTTTCCCTGAGGTCCAGCTTCTCAGCTAGGTTCTTTTCCCTCAAGTCCAGCTTCTCAACCAGGGCCCTTTCCCTCAGGTCCAGCTTCTCAGCCAGGTTATTTTCCCTCAGGTCCAGCTTCTCAGCCAGGTTCTTTTCCCTCAGGTCCAGCTTCTCTGTTAAGTTCTTTTCCCTCAGGTCCAGCTTCCCAGTCAGCTCTAGCTTCTCAGCCAGGTTCTTATCCCTCAGGTCCAGGTTCTTTTCCCTCAGGTCCAGCTTCTCTTTTTTCAGTTTCAGGTTCTCTTCCTGCGCCTCCATGATTGTTTTATCCAGGTGTGATGTACACTGGCAGTTAAGCGGCTCTTCATCTGAGGTGTAACTGACAGCTGACATGCTGTATGCAGGTGATGATGCCCTGTAAGACAGTACACCCAAATATTAACCTGACTGTAATCATTCTGGAAAATCTGGAATTATAAAACAACCAGTTTAATAAAAACATAATAACATAACGATAGAACCATTATCAGAACCACCACTACGCTAGACAAAGCAGGGCGGGGTTGAACCGGGGGGGAACCAGGAACATCTGGGACAGGGAGGAGACAAACTAAAACAGTGGAGGAGCTGAGAACCAAGATGAACAGAAGCACATGGAAAATGAGAGGAGAGTAAACAAAATCCAGAGACGGGCATTAAAAGAATCAGGACACAACGAGACATCGTCAGTGTACTCACTAAAACACGTCTATGAAAACATAGCCTCTGTTAGTGTTGACAGGTGTGTTTATTGATTTAACGTAATTAATTAAACGAACACAGTAATCATATAGAGAAACTGTTCAGCTCTACCTGCTATTGTCCAGGTGTTCCATACCTTCCAAGTTAAAATGTGGGTACGCGGCCCGTCCGTCAGGAACCTTCAGAAGGAAAACATGAGAGTTATTAGGTGGAACACAGCATTTCAGCCACGCACTGTATATACTGTACTGTGGTATCACTGTAAGTACTGTAGTATCTCTGTATGTACTGTAGTATATCTGTATGTACTGTAGTATCTCTGTATGTACTGTTTTATTTCTGTATGTACTGTAGTATCTCTGTGTTTACCGTAGTATCTCTGTATGTACTGTAGTATCTTCGTATTTACTGTAGTATATCTGTATGTACTGTAGTATCTTCGTATTTACTGTAGTATATCAGTATTTACTGTAGTATCTCTGTATGTACTGTAGTATCTTCGTATTTACTGTAGTATATCTGTATTTACTGTAGTATCTCTGTATGTACTGTAGTATATCTGTATGTACTGTATTATCTCTGTATGTACTGTAGTATCTCTGTATGTACTGTAGTATATCAGTATTTACTGTAGTATCTCTGTATGTACTGTAGTATATCTGTATTTACTGTAGTATCTCTGTATGTACTGTAGTATATCTGTATGTACTGTAGTATCTCTGTATTTACTGTAGTATATCTGTATTTACTGTAGTATCTCTGTATGTACTGTAGTATATCTGTATGTACTGTATTATCTCTGTATGTACTGTAGTATCTCTGTATGTACTGTAGTATATCAGTATTTACTGTAGTATCTCTGTATGTACTGTATTATATCTGTATGTACTGTAGAATCTTTGTATTTACTGTAGTATATCTGTATGTACTGTAGTATATCTGTATGTACTGTAGTATATCTGTATTAACTGTATTATTTCTGTATGTACTGTAGTATCTCTGTATGTACTGTTTTATTTCTGTATGTACTGTAGTATCCCTATGTACTGTATTATTTCTGTATGTACTGTAGTATCCCTATGTACTGTATTATTTCTGTATGTACTGTAGTATCCCTATGTACTGTATTATTTCTGTATGTACTGTAGTATATCTGTATTAACTGTATTATTTCTGTATTTACTGTATTATTTCTGTATGTACTGTAGTATATCTGTATGTTCTGTAGTAACTCTGTATGTACTGTAGTATCTCTGTATTTACTGTATTATTTCTGCATGTACTGTAGTATATCTGTATGTACTGTAGTATATCTGTATTTACTGTATTATTTCTGTATTTACTGTAGTATCTCTGTATGTTCTGTAGTAACTCTGTATGTACTGTTGTATCCCTATGTACTGTATTATTTCTGTATGTACTGTAGTATATCTGTGTTTACCGTAGTATCTCTGTATTTAATGTAGTATCTTTGTGTTTACTGTATTATCTCTGTATGTACTGTAGTATCTCTGTATGTACTGTAGTATATCAGTATTTACTGTAGTATCTCTGTATGTGCTGTAGTATATCTGTATGTACAGTAGTATATTTGTATTTACTGTAGTATATCTGTATGTACTGTATTATCTCTGTATGTACTGTAGTATATCAGTATTTACTGTAGTATCTCTGTATGTACTGTAGTATATCTGTATGTACTGTATTATCTCTGTATGTACTGTAGTATCTCTGTATGTACTGTAGTATATCAGTATTTACTGTAGTATCTCTGTATGTGCTGTATTATATCTGTATGTACAGTAGTATATTTGTATTTACTGTAGTATATCTGTATGTACTGTATTATCTCTGTATGTACTGTAGTATATCTGTATTTACTGTAGTATCTCTGTATTTATTGTAGTATCTCTGTATGTACTCTAGTATCTGTATTTACTGTATTATCTCTGTATGTACTGTAGTATATCTGTAAGTACTGTAGTATTTCTGTATGTACTGTAGTACCTCTGTATTTACTCTAGTGTATCTGTATGTACTGTAGTATATCAGTATTTACTGTATGTGTCTGTATGTACTGTAGTATATCTGTATTTACTGTAGTATCTTTGTATTTACTGTAGTATATCTGTATGTACTGTAGTACCTCTGTATTTACTCTAGTGTATCTGTATGTACTGTATTATCTCTGTATGTACTGTAGTATATCTGTAAGTACTGTATTATCTCTGTATTTACTCTAGTATATCTGTATGTACTGTAGTATATCTGTAAGTAATGTATTATCTCTGTATTTACTCTAGTATATCTGTATGTACTGTAGTATATCTGTAAGTAATGTAGTATCTCTGTATTTACTCTAGTATATCTGTATGTACTGTAGTATATCTGTAAGTACTGTATTATCTCTGTATTTACTCTAGTATATCTGTATATACTGTAGTATATCTGTATGTACTGTATTATCACTGTATTTACTGTAGTATTTCTGTAAGTACTTTAGTATCTCTGTATTTACTGTAGTATCTCTGTAAGTACTTTAGTATCTCTGTATTTACTGTAGTATCTCTGTATGTACTGTATTTATAAAGTTGTGTTCACTGAAGTGTCTGACGTCTATTTCTTCTTCTAAGCACCTCATCACCAACTACCTTTTCAACCTCTCCCAACTTCTTCTTTCGTCTTTCACACTGACTAAAGACTAAAGACTAAACACTGAAGACTAAAGACTAAACACTAAAGACCGTGCTGATAAGTCTACACTCGGGCACACACTGATAAAGTACAGTACGCATGGAATGACAGCATGGAGGAACCCTAACCACTTCTCTCCAGGAAGAACATTTCTGCCTGTTTAAAGTTTCCCAAAGACCCCCTGGATGAACCAGAAGACCACTGAAACACTAGTGGATGGATACGGCATCTTTCTGGGAGAAATTAGATGTTCTGTTTGGTATTTCATTTCATTATACTGACAGTAAATAAAGATTCTGAGCAGGTAAAAGTAAATATACTCTGTAAGGTCCACCTGTGCACCTAAAATGATCTTTCCTTTTCATAAACTATTGTTTTTCAACAAAATGGTCCAATAAGAGATCAGACATGGTCAGTGATGGTCAATAGTTTTAGATATATCACTGTGGGAGCAACACAGTAAGATTATCTCAGAGAAGTGAGGAGTGGCTGGTTAGAGGAGAAACTCTTTAAGTCTTCTAGTCTGTAGTGAGTGAAACAGATCTGAGTGTGTACAGCGTAGGTGTCCCAGCGCGCTCACCTGGATCTGCACTATACCTGTACAGTCAGTATGTACATCAGATCTGTTTCCCCATGTGGTATTAGGAGGTAACTGCTTTAGTGTATAGCTTTAAAACTGCTCCTACAGAACTAACAGACTTCCTGCCGTATACAAACATCTCCTCACTGTTCAGAGTTCTCAATACAATCTGCTATACAATCATTGTTGGATGCAGTGCAGTAGTTTCTGAGCGAGTGTCAGAATATACAGTATTTACACGCCCAGTTCAGAAGAAGTTGGGGCGCTGTATATAATATAAATAAATGTAAATAGAACCGAATGAAGAATCAGTCCAGGACAGCAGATCAGACTGATACTCAGTTAATCCTGTCTGATGTTCCACTATAATGTAGAGATGTCTTTAATGTAGAGATAATCAGACACATACTGTAGACAGATCTGCCTGAACAGTACATGATATATAACATTAAAGATTTATTAAATGTTAAATAGATTTTCTTACCCTGTGCCAGTTTCTTCCAGTGTGTTCTTATAGCCGGTGCTGATTGTCCTGATCACTGTTGGTTTCAGTTAATGCTTCACCTGAGATATTTATTACCTGGGAGAGGGTGGGGTTTGTTCAGAGCTGTTTCTGTTTTGGTGGAATGTATATTTTCAGGATTTAGTATGTGGTTTTAACGTTATGTCTGATTGGTGTGCATTGCTTTCACTATTAGAGCTAGTATTGTTAACTAGCATAACTCACTCACTCAGCTGGTTGTATCTGTGTGTGGGTACATATACCGATACTGTGTAAAACTCATATTCAGCAGGATTTAGTGCCACTGTTGTATGTGTATATACTTTTTTACACAAACAATGTGTATCATATCACTGCTGGCTAAAACTTTATCAACCGTGCTGTTGTTCTGCATTGCTCACGTTTAGAAATAGGTTTTGATCTGTTAGATGAGCTGGACCTGTAAGTGCACCTAATAAACTTTAAGACATGATAAGATAAGACAATCCTTTATTAGTCCCACAGTCTGGAAATTCACAGAGTTACAGCAGCAAAGAGAGAGTACACTCAGTACAAACACTACATTTACAGTATTTAGCAGACGCTCTTATTCAGAGCGACTTACAGAAGTGCTTAGTGTTCAGTCAGAGTATGAATCTCTATCTAGTACAAACAGGTTTAAGTCCAAACTACTCTTGAGCTCAAACACTGCCATAAACAAAGTGCCAGTGCTGATACCTAGAAAGACAACACAATATAAGGTTAAGTGCAACACCTAGCAACACAGAAATATCTACAGAGAATAAATACAAGACTACAAACAGTATAAGTGCAGTACTCACCCAGAGTTCCTAGAAGATAAAACAGTTCAGTGCAGCTGCATAAGTGCTATAATGATTGTGGTCTTCACGGTGTTTGTACACACTTCATTCATTCAAAACAAAAAAATAAGCACCAGCGTTTCCACTATGCTGGTGATGTTACGTAAAGTGGAGCAGCGAACCGCTCAAAATAAGGAAAAGCACCGAACAGCCTAAACCGTGTTTTACCGCAGCCACTTAAACCACATTTAAAACTTCAATCAGCGCATCTTCTGTAAGGGCTCAGCCCCAATCAGCTGAAACCGGCTACACCTGCTGGTTCCTCTATTTAAACCCAGAGAACCAGCAGGTTAGCATCGCCCCTTTGTTGAGGGGTGTCCGGTGTGGTAAAAGAGAGCTAACAAGGCTCCACAAAAGAAAGTAGTATCAAAGAGTTGAAAGAAAGAAAAAGAGAACCAACAAGTCTCCACAAAAAAACTAAAGAACAAAAAAAGAAGGAAAAGAGAGCTAAAGGCTCTAGAAAAGAAGATTTAAAAGAAAAGTAAAGATAGAGCTAACAAAGCTCCACAAATACTTATTTTCCATTTAAGAAAGGTAATACCATTTCAGTTAGTTATATCTGCCTTTGTTTGAGTCACGCCGGTTTTGGCATCCCCTTTGTTCATTTCTCCACCAGTGCTCCTTGGTGGGACAGTGGGAAGGCCCAGGGCTTTCATCCCAACAGTTGTGGGTTTTATCCCCACAGGCCGGTTGGTCCCATTACATCTTTCCCTTTTAGACCCAGAGGGAGAAGCTCATAACAGGGAATAATGACAACATTTATATATTGTTTGCTTTGCTGCTTAACGAACCCCCCATTAACCGTGCAATTCCATCTAGCACCAGTGCACCTTGGTGGCACAGTGGGAAGGCACTTGCCTTTCAATCCAGCAGTCGTGGGTTCCATCTTTACGGGCAGGTACTTAGCACATGGGTCCTTCCCCCACAGCACGATGACATATTCCTGATTCTTCGTCAAGGTGCTTGACACAAATGGAAACGCACCTCAACCTCTGTAAAGTCTTGCATCACACATGTCCAAATCATTCATCTACAAACAAAACAAATTATAACAATTATTTTAATCACATATACAATTTTTGGCTACAACAATGATTCATGCTGCACAAAGAGACGGTGGTCTTCAGTCTGTGTTTGAAGACCGCGAGAGAGTTCGCTGTTCAGACAGCCAGTGGAAGTTCGTTCCACCATCTGGGCTCCAGGACAGAGAAACGTCTTGTTGCGTGTCTTCCATGAATCTTGAGTGATGGCGGGTCAAGCCGAGCCGTACTTGAAGCCCGAAGGGCTCGAGGTGCGGTTCGACTTTTGACCATTGCCGTAAGGTCAGGAGGAGCTGGTCCATTCTTGGCTTTGTAGGCATCAGAACTTTAAACTGAATGTGAGCAGCTACAGGAAGCCAGTGAAGGGAGCGCAGCAGTGGAGTGACATGAGTGAACTTGGGAAGATTGAAGACGAGCCGTGCTGCTGCATTCTGGATCAGTTGAAGGGACTGGTTGGGGTCCTGGAGCAGGTTCTGGGTGAGAAAGAGAGACAGTTGGTTATAAACAGCACGCTGAAGAACTTTTGATAGAAAAGGAAGGAGTGATACCGGCCGGTAGTTGCAGACATCTGAGCTGTCCAGTGTGGACTTCTTAAGAATTGGAACCATACTGGTGGAGCTGTTTATTATAAACATGAAGGGCAGTAGATCCATGGAGACTGTCTGATGGCATGGGATCCAGTGGGCAGGTGGTTGGGGGGATGAGTATTGGAAAAGGAAGTGGAGACTGAGAATCGTCCACCAACCAAAACTATCCAGACAGCAGTGTCCTGTGGATGGCGTCCTGTGTCCACTGATGAAGAACTAGAGGAACACAAACTGTGCAGCAGCAGATGAGCTACTGTCTCTGACTTTACTGAGTCTAGTTCTGCTCTTCATAAATAATGACGACTCTCAGACCGACATGTCATCACTGTCCAATAAGAAACAAGTATTGCCAAAATAGTTCTGAAGAACATCTGAATCTTTATGGTTTTATTGATTGTTTCAGCTAATTTTGTGTTATTAGTGTCCATAGAAACAACACAATACATACTGGTATCGATAATTGTTGGTCTAGACGTACGATTTTACTATTTAAACCTGTAGTGCAAATAATATTTAATAAAAGATAAAAGACAGTTTCAATTTTCATTTTGTTTACATTTTAATTCGAGAAATGTTATACTCAACATGTTGGGTAGTAATAATAATAATAAGAATAATAATAAGTGCCCATCAAGGTTCAACTGCATGTTTTATACCTTTTCAGAAAAAAATCCTAATAAAACCAACTTTCTATTATATCCAGGACACGATAGTGATATTGATACAATGATAACACTTAAATTATAATACAACAAACAAACAGACTTTATAACACATACCTCAGACCCAGTGAAGGTGATGTTAATGCTTCAGCAAAGTTTGGTGGAGGGCAGATAATGGTCTGGGGGGGTTTTAGGGTTTGGGCATATAGAACCACATCAAAGTCGCATACATTCTATGTAGGCCATTAGAAAACCTAAATACTTAATTGCATAAGAGCTTGAAATTAAACTGAAGACTAATCAGATAATAAACCATGAGTTCTCAGAAAAGCATGTCAGTATACTTCCATCACCAAACTTCAGGTGATTTGTAGGTTGTAGATATGAGAATTTGTGTATTAACTCTTTTGTATAAAAATGTGTAAAAGCATAGAAAACGTTAAATACAATATAAATTAATTTTAAATAAATTACTTCAGGACCACTTCAAGGATTCTGATGAACAAGGTGTATAAATACCTACGTACTCTGGATAATTTAAAAGCCAAGGAAGGCAAGAAAGAAGCCAACTTTCACTCACTACAGCAAAGCCTTAAACAGCGTCGACTACATAATATCATGGAATGTCCTCAGAAAAATGGGAATACCAGAACTTTTTACAAAGCAGCTCGACAGGGCTGCCCACTATCACCACTATCACTGTTTAACAGACACTAAGAGAAGCAGGACTGGAGGAAGATAACTGAGGAATGAAGACAGATTAGTCTCATAGCTGAAACTCTGAAAGAGCTGAAAACCTTCCTATGAGGTGTTAAAGGTTGTAACAAAGAGAATAACTGCTAACTTCACCACTGAAGATCAGAAATATGTCCAACCTGTGGTCCAGCCTTCTACTTGAAACCCAGAAACTAAAAGTTCCTTCTAAAATAACTGTTGAATGTAGAGGAGGAACAGGATGGCCAGCAACAAGATGGGTAGATACAAGCAGATGGATCATGAAGAAGTTTTTATGCTACCTGAGATCCTAAGCAGAGGACATTATTTTTGGTAGAAACACCATCCATATGGTCTACAGAAATCTGACAGACTTCAGTGTGATGTTGCTTTAGCTAACTCTCAGGAAGGCCTACATTGGCCAACATAGGTTGTGGGGACCCTCCTCCTATAGGTGGGCATAAATGGGAGATGGATTATTGTATGTACCCTGACCAGATACCAACAACACCAGCATGATGTTCCTGACATGGGCCACCATGCTAACCTCTAAGTCAACACTTAGGGAACTGCAGCACTACCATGTTAAGGAATGCTGTAAACAGAGTCTACACTCTGATCAAGATGTTTAGACTGAATTATAAAGGTCTCTTCATTCTTCTCAGTCTTAATCTTCAGGTCTACTGACTTTGACAAGGTGCTGAATACCGGATAGATCTTCTCACCAACTGGGAAGTCCATGTGACCAAATGTATATATGCAAGTTTTAGTCTCAGCATTGTAAAAAGACACCCACTTCTCGTCCACATCAATACAGACCCCCAGTACCTGGGGTACCATGCCAACTTGCAGGCGCCTGATTGGTTTATCCAGAGCCGTGAAGGACTGTCTGTAGTGGTAGAGACACCAGTAGCCGCCGGGAGGAGAGAAGTCGAACCTCGCTTTCCTCTGAGCGGACCCTCTGGTGACCCCGATGGTGAACTCCCTGTTGACCTCCACCTCCCAGTAGTGGCGTCCAGAGCTGAAGCCCTCTGTGGCAAGGACACACTCACGCTTGTCGAATCTCTTTGTGCTGGGATCGACTGTCTTCTTGTCTCCATGTCGCACTCCTTTACCATCGTCAGACAACACAAGTGCACAGTGAGCCGTATCAGCGTCCAGCTTCAGATCAGCTGAGAAGAGAAAAGAACAGGTGTGGAATTTCTTTCATCTGGTTTAAAGGGATGTATTAATACAGCAGGTCCAGGAGTTTGGCTGCTTTAGGTGCTGTTCATACTTTGGTCATATGAACGGCTTCCAGTGCAGCCCCTACTTTTGGAGCTGCAGAAGATAAAATGACCCATGTCCCCTACATCACTGACCTGCTACAGGTGTCCTCACTGTCCAGATGATCTCAAGGAACCTAAGCGATTCTTTTAGGATCAGGTTCTTCTTTCTCAGGACCTTGTTTTCCTTCTGTACCCACATGATCTGTTTCCTCAACAGAGCGTTCTCCATAAGTATATCAAGGTTGTTGGTGACCTCCACCAGCAGGTGTCTCTGCAGTGCAGGTATGGTGTAGTGATCTCTGACGTGGGTCTCACAGAAGGAGGTGAGGCAGGTCATACAGGACTTGTATGCTCTTAACTTACTTCCTTCACACAGATCACAGGACACATCTCCAGCTTCAGCAAAGCGAGGACTCTGCTTTTGTGCTTGATGTTTGAAGTGTAAAGGTATTTCATGGGACTTCATGGATACACCACTGTCTGCAGTTGATGCTGCCCTTCCAGACACAACGCTAGAAGATAGAAGATAATTTTAACATTAATTACACTGATCCAAATTCAATGGGCTGTTTCAGTCCTACTATTCTAATAATGCAGGAAATGCAGGCAGTGCGTGAAGAACAGAGTGGAGGAGATGGCGGTGAGGAACAGAGTGGAGGAGATGGTGGTGAAGAACAGAGTGGAGGAGATGGTGGTGAAGAACAGAGTGGAGGAGGTGGTGGTGAAGAACAGAGTGGAGGAGATGAAGGTGAGGAACAGAGTGGAGGAGATGGAGGTGAGGAACAGAGTGGAGGAGATGAAGGTGAGGAACAGAGTGGAGGAGATGAAGGTGAGGAACAGAGTGGAGGAGATGGAGGTGAGGAACAGAGTGGAGGAGATGGAAGCTGTAACATCAAAGGAACTTTGATTTAGTTATTACTATTTAAAAATGTCTTAATGTATATATAAACAATGTATATTG
>CM038710.1:1278420-1298420 GCA_021613375.1 Megaleporinus macrocephalus
TTTCAGAAACTCAGCGGTTTGACTTCTACCAGCACATGTTGTCATCATCGCTGTAGTAGTCTGACTCCTCCTTGATACTTTTCCCTGAAGAGAGAGAAGATCACACTGAGATGAACTGATACTGCCTTCTTCAGTAGACTGCTTACACTACTGTACACATTATTCACCACCTTACAGTGAACAAATATCATATGAAGAGCTGAGAGTTCAGGGGTTCCATCCAGAGAGACAGTTTACCTGTACACAGGTAGGTGAATATGATATGGGTATGGGTTTTTCTATAGCCGATGCCAATGTTTAGAAGTCAGGGTCAGCCGATGGATATCTAGAGCTGATATCTAGACGTTTTCTGCTTAACTTGCTGCTAAAATGTCACAATAATAATAATAATAACAAGTGGATGCACAACATTTCTAACCTTAACATCACAACTCTGACTTAACAAGAAAACATTACTGCTGAAAGAGTGTAACATACACCTTCTCTTCATACCTACAACAAACAAGTGCATCAAAAAGTTTATTCAATACCTCCACACAGCCGACAAGTCTGAAATTACAGGGAGAGTATGTCTGAATACTCAGTAGGTAAATCAGTTGGCGAGTGCGGCTAGTATGTCTGAATACTCAGTAGGTAAATCAGTTGGCGAGTGCGGCTAGTATGTCTGAATACTCAGTAGTGAATCAGTAGGCGAGCGCGGCTAGTATGTCTGAATACTCAGTAGTGAATCAGTAGGCGAGCGTGGCTAGTATGTCTGAATACTCAGTAGTAAATCAGTAGGTGAGCGCGGCTAGTATGTCTGAATACTCAGTAGTGAATCAGTAGGCGAGCGTGGCTAGTATGTCTGAATACTCAGTAGTAAATCAGTAGGTGAGTGTAGCTAGTATGTCTGAATACTCAGTAGTGAATCAGTAGGCGAGCGTGGCTAGTATGTCTGAATACTCAGTAGTAAATCAGTAGGTGAGCGCGGCTAGTATGTCTGAATACTCAGTAGTAAATCAGTAGGTGAGTGTAGCTAGTATGTCTGAATACTCAGTAGTGAATCAGTAGGTGAGCGCGGCTAGTATGTCTGAATACTCAGTAGTAAATCAGTAGGTGAGCGCGGCTAGTATGTCTGAATACTCAGTAGTAAATCAGTAGGTGAGCGCGGCTAGTATGTCTGAATACTCAGTAGTAAATCAGTAGGTGAGCGCGGCTAGTATGTCTGAATACTCAGTAGTAAATCAGTAGCGCGGCTAGTATGTCTTAATACTCAGTAGTAAATCAGTAGGCGAGCGTGGCTAGTATGTCTGAATACTCAGTAGTAAATCAGTAGGTGAGCGTGGCTAGTATGTCTGAATACTCAGTAGTAAATCAGTAGGCGAGCGTGGCTAGTATGTCTGAATACTCAGTAGTAAATCAGTAGTGCGGCTAGTATGTCTGAATACTCAGTAGTAAATCAGTAGATGAGCGTGGCTAGTGTGTCTGAATACTCAGTAGTAAATCAGTAGGCGAGCGCGGCTAGTATGTCTGAATACTCAGTAGTAAATCAGTAGGTGAGCGTGGCTAGTATGTCTGAATACTCAGTAGTAAATCAGTAGGTGAGCGCGGCTAGTATGTCTGAATACTCAGTAGTAAATCAGTAGGTGAGCGCGGCTAGTATGTCTGAATACTCAGTAGTAAATCAGTAGCGCGGCTAGTATGTCTGAATACTCAGTAGTAAATCAGTAGGCGAGCGTGGCTAGTATGTCTGAATACTCAGTAGTAAATCAGTAGGTGAGCGTGGCTAGTATGTCTGAATACTCAGTAGTAAATCAGTAGGCGAGCGTGGCTAGTATGTCTGAATACTCAGTAGTAAATCAGTAGTGCGGCTAGTATGTCTGAATACTCAGTAGTAAATCAGTAGATGAGCGTGGCTAGTATGTCTGAATACTCAGTAGTGAATCAGTAGGTGAGCGTGGCTAGTATGTCTGAATACTCAGTAGTGAATCAGTAGGCGAGCGCGGCTAGTATGTCTGAATACTCAGTAGTAAATCAGTAGGCGAGCGCGGCTAGTATGTCTGAATACTCAGTAGTAAATCAGTAGGCGAGCGCGGCTAGTATGTCTGAATACTCAGTAGTAAATCAGTAGCGCGGCTAGTATGTCTGAATACTCAGTAGTAAATCAGTAGGTGAGCGTGGCTAGTATGTCTGAATACTCAGTAGTAAATCAGTAGCGCGGCTAGTATGTCTGAATACTCAGTAGTGAATCAGTAGGCGAGCGCGGCTAGTATGTCTGAATACTCAGTAGTAAATCAGTAGCGCGGCTAGTATGTCTGAATACCCAGTAGTAAATCAGTAGGTGAGCGCGGCTAGTATGTCTGAATACTCAGTAGTAAATCAGTAGGTGAGCGCGGCTAGTATGTCTGAATACTCAGTAGTGAAATCAGTAGGTGAGCGCGGCTAGTATGTCTGAATACTCAGTAGTAAATCAGTCGGCGAGCGCGGCTAGTATGTCTGAATACTCAGTAGTGAATCAGTAGGTGAGCGCGGCTAGTATGTCTGAATACTCAGTAGTGAAATCAGTAGGTGAGCGCGGCTAGTATGTCTGAATACTCAGTAGTAAATCAGTAGGTGAGCGCGGCTAGTATGTCTGAATACTCAGTAGTAAATCAGTAGGTGAGCGCGGCTAGTATGTCTGAATACTCAGTAGTGAAATCAGTAGGTGAGCGCGGCTAGTATGTCTGAATACTCAGTAGTAAATCAGTCGGCGAGCGCGGCTAGTATGTCTGAATACTCAGTAGTGAATCAGTAGGCGAGCGCGGCTAGTATGTCTGAATACTCAGTAGTAAATCAGTAGGTGAGCGCGGCTAGTATGTCTGAATACTCAGTAGTAAATCAGTAGGCGAGCGCGGCTAGTATGTCTGAATACTCAGTAGTAAATCAGTAGTGCGGCTAGTATGTCTGAATACTCAGTAGTAAATCAGTCGGCGAGCATGGCTAGTATGTCTGAATACTCAGTAGTGAATCAGTAGGCGAGCGTGGCTAGTATGTCTGAATACTCAGTAGTAAATCAGTAGGCGAGCGTGGCTAGTATGTCTGAATACTCAGTAGTGAATCAGTAGGCGAGCGTGGCTAGTATGTCTGAATACTCAGTAGTAAATCAGTAGGCGAGCATGGCTAGTATGTCTGAATACTCAGTAGTAAATCAGTAGGCGAGCGTGGCTAGTATGTCTGAATACTCAGTAGTAAATCAGTAGGCGAGCGTGGCTAGTATGTCTGAATACTCAGTAGTAAATCAGTAGGCGAGCGTGGCTAGTATGTCTGAATACTCAGTAGTAAATCAGTAGGTGAGCGTGGCTAGTATGTCTGAATACTCAGTAGTAAATCAGTAGGTGAGCGTGGCTAGTATGTCTGAATACTCAGTAGTAAATCAGTAGGTGAGCACGGCTAGTATGTCTGAATACTCAGTAGTAAATCAGTAGGTGAGCGTGGCTAGTATGTCTGAATACTCAGTAGTAAATCAGTAGGCGAGCGCGGCTAGTATGTCTGAATACTCAGTAGTAAATCAGTAGGTGAGCGTGGCTAGTATGTCTGAATACTCAGTAGTAAATCAGTAGGTGAGCACGGCTAGTATGTCTGAATACTCAGTAGTAAATCAGTAGGTGAGCGTGGCTAGTATGTCTGAATACTCAGTAGTAAATCAGTAGGCGAGCGCGGCTAGTATGTCTGAATACTCAGTAGTAAATCAGTAGGTGAGCGTGGCTAGTATGTCTGAATACTCAGTAGTAAATCAGTAGGTGAGCGTGGCTAGTATGTCTGAATACTCAGTAGTAAATCAGTAGGTGAGCGCGGCTAGTATGTCTGAATACTCAGTAGGTATTCAGTAGTAGGTGAACGGTACCCAAATGACCTCCTGAATCAGCAGCCATGTTTATGTAGGTGAACACAGCTCACTGCGCTATCCCATGATTCACCTGGAGCCGCGGATGAATTCAAAGCGGAGGCTGTGTGTACGTAGCTACGGCTAGTGAACTGCCGCTACAGAAGTTAGCGCTACTGCTGAGATAAACAAAGATTACATTCCTCCCGTTTCATATTCTCTGATCTGATCTCCACACCGTCTGATACATAATCAGATAAAAACTCAGATCAGAGTCACTAAAAGTCTAAATCTGTCAGTAAACGAGCTTTTAAATGAACAGCAGGACTTTTACGTTGGTGGTCTGACGTCTTGCGTTACAGGACGCTGGTAATATGGTGGATGTAGTACGTCTGAGATTGTGTAGCTACTAAAACTCTCCTACTGAAACTACCTACTAGTCTACCGCTCGAGCAGTACCTACTGACTCTAATCCAGTACCTACTGACTCTAATCCAGTACCTACTGACTCTAATCCAGTACGTACTGACTCTAATCCAGTGCCTACTTACTCTAATCCAGTACCTACTGACTCTAATCCAGTACGTACTGACTCTAATCCAGTACGTACTGACTCTAATCCAGTACCTACTGACTCTAATCCAGTACCTACTGACTCTAATCCAGTACGTACTGACTCTAATCCAGTACGTACTGACTCTAATCCAGTACCTACTGACTCTAATCCAGTACGTACTGACTCTAATCCAGTACCTACTGACTCTAATCCAGTACCTACTGACTCTAATCCAGTACCTACTTACTCTAATCCAGTACCTACTTACTCTAATCCAGTACCTACTGACTAGTAGGAGATTTCGGACGCACCCAAAGAGATGTATTTATCGTATGTATATATCTTGTGTATGTTTTGTATAATCTTATATATATTTCAGTTATAACTATATGTATATTTTAGCTTATTTTTGCTTTAATATTGTCTATTTATTGTATGTTTGCACTGTTTTATATATATAATGCTGCCCTGCTGTAGAGCCTCACCACAAACATTTCAGTGCATGTTATGTCCTGACATGATGTGCAAATGACAAATAACCTTGAAACTTGATTTTATTTGAGTAATGTCTAAGTAATATCTGAGTAGTATCTGAGTAATATCTGAGTAATGTCTGAGTAGTATCTGAGTAATATCTGAGTAATGTCTGAGTAGTATCAGTAATATCTGAGTAATGTCTGAGTAGTATCTGAGTAATATCTGAGTAATGTCTTAGTATTTGAGTAATGTCTGAGTAGTATCTGAGTAATATCTGAGTAGTATCTGAGTAATATCTGAGTAGTATTTGAGTAATGTCTGAGTAGTATCTGAGTAATATCTGAGTAGTATCTGAGTAATATCTGAGTAATGTCTGAGTAGTATCTGAGTAATGTCTAAGTAATATCTGAGTAATGTCTGAGTAATATCTGAGTAGTATCTGAGTAATATCTGAGTAATGTCTAAGTAATATCTGCGTAATGTCTGAGTAATGTCTAAGTAATATCTGCGTAATGTCTGAGTAATATCTGCGTAATGTCTGAGTAATATCTGAGTAATGTCTGAGTAATGTCTAAGTAATATCTGAGTAGTATCTGAGTAATATCTGAGTAGTATTTGAGTAATATCT
The DNA here is from genome assembly GCA_021613375.1 of Megaleporinus macrocephalus. Lineage (NCBI taxonomy): Eukaryota > Metazoa > Chordata > Actinopteri > Characiformes > Anostomidae > Megaleporinus > Megaleporinus macrocephalus. The sequence continues at coordinate 1,283,923 of CM038710.1, forward strand.
GAGAAATATCTGAGTAGTATTTGAGTAATATCTGAGAAATATCTGAGTAGTATTTGAGTAATATCTGAGTAATATCTGAGTAATGTCTGAGTAGTATTTGAGTAATATCTGAGAAATATCTGAGTAGTATTTGAGTAATATCTGAGTAATATCTGAGTAATGTCTGAGTAGTATTTGAGTAGTATCTGAGAAATATCTGGGAAGCTCTGTCTGCTCCGGAGAGACTCTCTGTGTATCAGTAATGTGTTAATGTGAGTATTACACTAGAGCAGTTAGCTTTAGCCCCAGAGCTAATGTGTGTATTACACTAGAGCAGTTAGCTTTAGCCCCGGAGCTAATGTGAGTATTACACTAGAGCAGTTAGCTTTAGCCCCGGAGCTAATGTGAGTATTACACTAGAGCAGTTAGCTTTAGCCCCGGAGCTAATGTGTGTATTACACTAGAGCAGTTTGCTTTAGCCCCAGAGCTAATGTGTGTATAACACTAGAGCAGTTAGCTTTAGCCCCAGAGCTAATGTGTGTATAATACTAGAGCAGTTAGCTTTAGCCCCGGAGCTAATGTGTGTATTACACTAGTTAGCTCTGCTCTGGTTCACGTCTACAGCCGGGAACTAGAAACACGTAACCGCCTCATTAAAAACGTCACTGTTCGCTATAAAAAAATCGTTTATTCGGCCATCAGTTCCAGAGGTTTTAGCTTGGGGTCCTTCATATGCGGCAGCAGCATGTTTCCCCACACCAGTAACACGGGGCTGCCCAAGCACATGCCTGACTTTAAAGCGGCGCTACTAAACACGGATATCGGCTGACGCCAATATATTAAAAAATGGCAAATATCAGCCCGATATATCGGTCCATCTCTAGTTAGGACTCTTACCCAAGAACTCTTATTGGAAGTGTAAGATGGTCACTCACTTTTTGCAATCTCTTTTTTCCTGATGTATTCAGGGAGGCTAAATTCATATAACTTCTCCCTCAGGTCCACCTTCTCAACCAAGACCTTTTCCTTGAGGTCCAGCTTCTCAGTGAGGTTCAGCTTTTTAACCAGGGCCTTTTTTCTCAGGTCCAGCTTCTCAGTCAGGTCCAGCTTCTCAGTCAGGCCCTTTGCCCTCAGGTGCAGGATCTTTTCCTTCAGGTCCATGTTTTGTTCCCTTAGGTCCAGCTTCTCAGCCATGTTCTTTTCCATCAGGTCCAGCTTCCCAGCCATGTTATTTTCCTTCAGGTCCATGTTTTGTTCCTTCAGGTCCACCTTCTCAGCCATGTTCTTTACCATCAGGTCCAGCTTCTCAGCCAGGTTAATTTCCCTCAGGTCCATGTTTTGTTCCCTCAGCTTCAGCTGCTCAGTCAGGTTCTTTTCCCTCAGGTCCATGTTTTGTTCCCTCAGCTTCAGCTGCTCAGTCAGGTTCTTTTCCCTCAGGTCCATGTTCTCTTTCCTTAGTTTCAGGTTCTCTTCCTGCATCTCCATGTTTGTTTTCTCCAGGTGAGATATACGCCGAAGGTTAATCGGCTCTTCATGTGAGTGGTCACTGACCGTTGATGAAGTGCTGGGTGCAGGTGATGATGGCCTGTCAGACAGTACACCCAAATATTAAACTGACTGTATTAATTCTGGAAAGTCTGAAATATAAAACATTCGTTAATATTTATTAATAAACTGAGCGCTACACTTCACACAAACATGTATCACACATAACGAGCAGAGTCTTCATCTCATAATCATCACAATCTCAGAGACACAGACTGAACAGAAATATATTTCAGTGTATTTACTAAAGCCTGTGTATGTGAATTTATACTGCCCTCTACTGACGTGTTAACAGGTGTGTTTATTATTGTACTGTAATTAAAGGAATACAGTAATGATATGAAGGAATTGTATATTAATATAAAAATCTATTTTAATATATCGTTACTGTTCAGAGAGAAATCCACTGTATCTTTTTTTTGTTGATTCTTGTTTTCTATATCAGTTGTTTTTAATATTCTGTTACTGTTATGGAGGTACTAGTTTCTCTTTGGACGGTGATGATATACAGTTGGATTAATTTTCTCTATAACATCTACATCTGTTGTAAACACGTCTTATAGCGGGGGCTGGAGGATCATCTGATCTCAGCAGTGTGTCCTACTGCATAACGAAGGAGGAACAGACATGGTCTTTTAGTTTCATCATTCACTCCCAGACTATCACTGAACTGTTCGTCAGATATTAAATACAGTTTATCTCAGTTTGTTTGGTAATGAGAGAAATGAACATATACCAGTTCACATTAGGAGGTTTGAAGATGGTTCAGCTCTACCTGTTATTGTCCAGGTGTTCCATTCCATCCGAGTTCAAATGTGGGTGTGTGGACTCTGGGCTGTTCATCAGGGGCCTTCAGGAGGGAAACAAAAGAATTATCAAATGGAACACAACAGTTCAGCTGAAGTATTTCACCTTTCTTCTTCAGAGCACCTTATCAACAACAACTTTTTCAACCACTCTTTTTTTCCTAGACCCACCACCACACACTCTCCCATGCGTCTGGGATATGAAGTTCCTGTTAGGAATACAGGTCCCAGCAGATCCTTAAAAGTCCTAAAAACTCTTAAACTTATAATCTGCGTTAGGGGTTCGTCAGGTCCAGCTTCTCAGACAGGCCCTTTGCCCTCAGGTGCAGGATCTTTTCCTTCAGGTCCATGTTTTGTTCCCTTAGGTCCAGCTTCTCAGCCATGTTCTTTTCCATCAGGTCCAGCTTCCCAGCCATGTTCTTTTCCATCAGGTCCAGCTTCTCAGCCATGTTCTTTTCCATCAGGTCGAGCTTCTCAGCCAGGTTCTTTTCCTTCAGTTCTACCGAGGGTGGACTGATGGAGCTATTTTTTAAAGAAACGTGTAAGTCATCATAATAACGTTAATGGTGATGCTAGGCTTTGGCGCACAGTACAGCAGGCTAACATCGTCTGTGGCTGTGAAGAACATGGTTTGGAAATTAACTGACAACAAACTGCCAACTGTCAGTTCTCTTACAGTCTCCCAGAGCAGCAGGTCGAACTTCAGTTGAAACTCTGTCAGAGAAAACTGCAGCCTTGTGCGAGGATTAGCATTAGCATACATAGGGTATTAACATTTCTAACAGTGGGGGAGGGGAGATTCATAGGTCTCCACCAATGTCCAGAGCAAATCTATGCCCTTGGTCTAGCCTATTTAAACAGCTCAGGAACTAGACACAGTGTCACACCGTTTGCTCATGTCAGGATCAAAGGTACAATGAACCGATAGCGGCTAGGTGGTAAGCTTTTAGCTGAGGTAATTTGAGGCTGGGACAGAAAGTCAGCTTCATGGTGCGACTCTCTCTATACCCTCTCTTGATACCCTGTAGCGACACTTCGGCCCTCTTCCCCCTTTTGGCTTCGTCGCCATCTTTAAGTTATGCCATTAAGGACGCCATCTTTTAGTTTCTATAAAAGGCTTCATTTTCTCCAGTGTACTCCACATCTGGGTGGTGGTGTGGTTAAGTCGCCGCCATTCGCATCAGATGGTTTCCATAAACGTGCTCTTCCTTTGGTTTGGAGCTGCGTGTACTCACGCCTCTCTCGTTTTTCATTTTCTCCACGCTTCCACTTACTGTCCCCAGTGGCAGAAAGTCTGTCAAGCCACTGTGCTGTGGCGCCTTTTTGGTTTAGTTTTCCCAAATAGGGTCCGCTATTATCTCCTTTTAATTTCCAATCCCTTGCCCCCCAGCTAAAGCGATTGGATCCGTTCTACGTGTCCCATAACAATCTGATGTTCTAAACAATTTTTAACAAGTTCAAGTTTTTTTTCCTCCTACACTGCATGCTGACCCCACGTGATATATAGCCACAGTTCTTACACCGCACACTGGCATAGTTTAGCAGAATAATGTTCCACACACAGCAAAGGTTTCCTGGGAACATCCCCACCAGATATTACATATATATATATATATACATATGACCAATCAGCGTTTTTTAAGGCCGATTCTGATCGCTGATCACCTTTCAGCACGATCAGCCGATAGCCAATACTGATAGAGGGCGGGGCTATATACCACAGCAGGGCTACATGTAGTTATTAGCGCAAACAAGTCATGAAACATGGTCTAAACTGGTTTATTACCATTTTTAACGAGCTCATATGAAACAGAATAATATTTTTAACTAAATTAACAGTAAATAAACAAAGTCAATCAAACAGATATCCCCAATACTGTAATCATTACATTTAGACCCTTAATTTAAAACTAAAAAAGATAATTAAATAAATACAGTAAAAACTGCAGTCATTAAACTCAGACTCTGTTATTTTAAACTAAATCTGTAATCATTAAATGTAGAATATTGAATTACTGCTGCTGTTCTGTTCGTACCGGTCAGATCTGGTCTGTACTGGTTTCTGGGTTATTAGTTTGTGTTAGCTGTGTGTGCTAGCTCTGCTGTTTACTGATACTCACTGTATTCAGCTGTGTGGTGTTCTCTTAAGTACCGTATCAGATTAGTAGAGTTAAATATCTTTGTTTTGGTTCCCCAACTAGAGACGGTTAATTTTACAGATTTTAAAAACGGTCTGTAATTGAAACTCTGGTCAGAGGGGGTTTCAACGAAACACTAGCTGGAAATACAGAAATTAGGCTAATTTGTTTAACGGCATTGATCGGCTCTCGGGATCAGCTAAATTGGAGAAATATCAGCCAATCACTGATCACATACTTTGATTAAAAATCGGTCAATGCCGATACATAGCCGATCGATCTTTCCATCTCTAATATATATATAGTCTTATAGTGGTGCTGCAGAATCGTCTGATCTTGGTAGTGTGTCCAACTGCATAATGAAGCAGGAAGTAGCAGAAATTGATGTTAGTTTTATGATTCACTCCCACAGTCCCAGACTATCACTGGACTGTTCATCAGATATGAAATACATCTTAGTTTATTTGGTAATGAGAGAAATGCTGAAACATATACCCGTCACAATAACAGGGTATAAGATGTTCAGCTCTACCTGCTATTGTACAGGGGCGTCCGGTTAAGATGAGGGTTCGCTGAGCACCTACTCGATTTGAATAATGGCTTGTATATCCGGTACCTTCAGGAGGAAAACATAGTTATTAGGTGGAACATAGCATTTCAGCCACACACTGTATGTACTGTATTTACTGAAGTATTTCACCTTTCTTCTTCAAAGCACCTTACCAACAACAACCTACAGCTGAAATACTTCAGGGCACAGATGTGCTAACCCAAACCCAAACACTGAGCTTCAAATTCAAACTGGTAATGAACCCTAGGCTTAAATTAATGTAATGATCTCTGTAGAGCTGCCTGTTTCGGTCAGCCAGAACCAGACCGTACAATGGTGCTGAATTTGATGAGATAATCTCTCAATTCTTCTTTTCCAAAATTCCATTTCTGCTTCAGTAGTATAGCACTTACATACAGCTGGAATAGCAATTGATTTAAGACAGAATGGGGGAAAAATGGCAAACAGCTTCATCCAATCTTTGTCCACTGTACGAGTATCATCACTGTAGATCTTTAAACTACATGACATATTTCTGAGATTTTTCTGACATGGGGTTGTTTTGGTAACATCAGATGTAGCTTACTGGTTAGGATGGTGAGAAACTATCTATCTATATCTATCTGTATTCTTTCACTCCTCCGGCTGTCATGTTGTTTTCCTCAAGTCTTCTACTCTCGTCTGCAGCTGAGCTATATTGCCGTTGGGGATTATCGAAGATTATCGTTATCTGTAAGATCTAGAAAGTGCTTATCTGTCACTAATGATAATGAAGAGTCTCCTCCATAAAGCCGTTCAAAGTGTTCAAGTTCCAAGTTCAAAGTGTCTCTTTTGAACGTTGTTGGTAAATGAATAACATCTTTCAATTCTGTTTTCATGTTCAGACTTTAAAAAGAGACTCTGAGCCCCACCCAGCACGTCTGAACAGCCAGTGAAACAGTCTACAGTGTAGGTGTCCCATTGTACTCACCTGGACCTGCACTAAAACCCTACATTCTCCATGTGGTATTAGGAGGTAACTGCTTTAGTGTATAGTATTAAAAGAGCTCTTATAGAACTAACAGACTTCCTGCCGTATACAAACATCTCCTCACTGTTCAGAGTTATCAATACAATCGGCTATACAGTCATTGTTGGATGCAGTGCAGTAGTTTCTGAGCGAGTGTCAGAATATACAGTATTTACACGCCCAGTTCAGAAGAAGTTGGGGAGCTGTATATAATATAAATAAATGTAAATAGAACCGAATGAAGAATCAGTCCAGGACAGCAGATCAGACTGATACTCAGTTAATCTGTCTGATGTTCCACTATAGAGTCTTTAAAGTAGAGATAATCAGACACATACTGTAGACAGACCTGCCTGAACAGTACATGATATATAACATTAAAGATTTATTAAATGTTAAATAGATTATTCTTACCATTTGTCCGTTTCTTTCATTTCTTCCAATGTGTTCTTATAGCTGGTGTTGTATCTGATATTAACATTAAAAAGATATTAAATATTAAATAGATTTTCTTACGATTTGTTTGTTTGTTCCATTGTGTTCTTATAGCTGGTGTTGTATCTGATATTAACATTAAAAAGATATTAAATATTAAATAGATTTTCTTACGATTTGTTTGTTTGTTCCATTGTGTTCTTATAGCTGGTGTTGTATCTGATATTAACATTAAAAAGATATTAAATATTAAATAGATTTTCTTACGATTTGTTTGTTTGTTCCAGTGTGTTCTTATAGCTGGTGTTGATTGTACTGATCACTGTTGGTTTCAGTTAATGCTTTAACTTTTAATATTTATTACCTGGGAGAGGGTGGGGTTTGTTCAGAGCTGTTTCTGTATTGGTGGAAAGTATATTTCCAGGATTTATCAGGAGGATAAACAACATACCTCACTGTTTTTTTCAGGAACAAGCTTCCTTGTAATCAAATAGCACTGATGGTTCTGTAGTCCTTCAGTAATTGTGGGTACATTTCATTAAATATATTAGCATTTGAATTCAGCCTTTTAGCACACAGTGTTATCAAGAAACATCTGTGGATCCTGGAAGTACTGCAGATCTCTAGAAGAAGATCTCTACCTCAGAAAGATCTAACTGATATCAGACTGTGATAGTCTCTGTATAACATAATGTGTATTCACGAAATGTACACCACCGTACTAACCACTACACCACCGTACTAACCACTACACCACCGTACTGACCACTACACCACCGTACTAACCACTACACCACCGTACTGACCACTACACCACCGTACTGACCACTACACCACCGTACTAACCACTACACCACCGTACTGACCACTACACCACCGTACTAACCACTACACCACCGTACTGACCACTACACCACCGTACTGACCACTACACCACCATACTGACCACTACACCACCGTACTAACCACTACACCACCATACTAACCACTACACCACCATACTGACCACTACACCACCATACTAACCACTACACCACCATACTAACCACTACACCACCATACTAACCACTACACCACCGTACTAACCACTACACCACCATACTGACCACTACACCACCGTACTAACCACTACACCACCATACTAACCACTACACCACCATACTAACCACTACACCACCATACTAACCACTACACCACCATACTAACACTACACCACCGTACTGACCACTAAACCACCATACTGACCACTACACCACCATACTGACCACTACACCACCGTACTAACCACTACACCACCATACTAACCACTACACCACCATACTAACCACTACACCACCGTACTGACCACTAAACCACCGTACTGACCACTACACCACCGTACTGACCACTACACCACCGTACTAACCACTACACTTGCTTGGCTTGCCTTATCCACCCCTGGCAGATGTGTGTAAGTGTGTCTGTGTGTGTCTGTGTGTGTGTGTGTGTGTGTGTGTGTCTGTGTGTCTGTGTGTGTGTCTGTGTGTGTGTGTGTGTGTGTGTGTGTGAGAGAGAGAGAGAGAGTGTGTTTATATGTGTGTGTGCACGTTTTTAACAGATCTCCAATCAGCGACAGAGTGATGCAGGACTGTTGAGTCTTCTGTAGGTCACATGAAGATCCTGTCATTCTTTGAGATTTGTCAGGCATGTCTTTGGTGGTATTGTGCTGTAAATGATTACTGTAGAGCTACTGAAAATTGGTTTTGTTTTTTATAGTAGTGGTGATGGTGTTTACAGTGGTGGTGATGGTGTTTACAGTGGTGGTGATGGTGTTTACAGTGGTGGTGATGGTGTTTACAGTGGTTATGGTGATGTTTACAGTGGTGGTGATATTTACAGTGGTGGTGATGGTGTTTACAGTGGTGGTGATGTTTACAGTGGTGGTGATGGTGATTACGGTGGTGATGGTGTTTACGGTGGTGGTAATGTTTACAGTGGTGGTGATGGTGTTTACAGTGGTGGTGATGGTGGTTACAGTTGTGGTGATGTTTACAGTGGTGGTGATATTTACAGTGGTGGTGATGGTGTTTACGGTGGTGGTGATGGTGTTTACAGTGGTGGTGATGGTGTTTAAAGTGGTGGTGATGGTGTTTACAGTGGTGATGGTGTTTACAGTGGTGATGGTGTTTTGACAGTTACAGGCAGCTCAGTCACTGGTACATTTACGAGCAGCTCAGTCACTGGTACATTTACGAGCAGCTCAGTCACTGGAACAGTTACGGGGAGCTCAGTCACTGGTACATTTACGAGCAGCTCAGTCACTGGAACAGTTACGGGGAGCTCAGTCACTGGTACAGTTACGGGGAGCTCTGTCACTGGTACATTTACGAGCAGCTCAGTCACTGGTACCGTTACGGGGAGCTCTGTCACTGGAACAGTTACGGGGAGCTCTGTCACTGGAACAGTTACAAGCAGCTCAGTCACTGGTACAGTTACGAGCAGCTCAGTCACTGGTACAGTTACGGGGAGCTCAGTCACTGGTACAGTTACGGGGAGCTCTGTCACTGGTACAGTTACGGGGAGCTCTGTCACTGGTACAGTTACGGGGAGCTCTGTCACTGGTACAGTTACGAGCAGCTCAGTCACTGGTACAGTTACGGGGAGCTCTGTCACTGGTACAGTTACGGGGAGCTCTGTCACTGGAACAGTTACGAGCAGCTCAGTCACTGGTACAGTTACGGGGAGCTCTGTCACTGGAACAGTTACGAGCAGCTCAGTCACTGGTACAGTTACGGGGAGCTCTGTCACTGGAACAGTTACAAGCAGCTCAGTCACTGGTACAGTTACGGGGAGCTCTGTCACTGGAACAGTTACGAGCAGCTCAGTCACTGGTACAGTTACGGGGAGCTCTGTCACTGGAACAGTTACGAGCAGCTCAGTCACTGGTACAGTTACGGGGAGCTCAGTCACTGGTACAGTTACGGGGAGCTCTGTCACTGGTACAGTTACGGGGAGCTCTGTCACTGGTACAGTTACGGGGAGCTCTGTCACTGGTACAGTTACGAGCAGCTCAGTCACTGGTACAGTTACGAGCAGCTCAGTCACTGGTACAGGTACAGGGAGCTCTGTCACCGGTACAGTTACGGGCAGCTCAGTCACTGGTACATTTACGGGGAGCTCAGTCACTGGTACAGGTACAGGGAGCTCTGTCACTGGTACAGTTACGGGCAGCTCAGTCACTGGTCATGACCTACAGAAATGCTCTGAAATTACTTAGGAGTAACTTGAAAACATTGAAAGTAAAGACTTCTGTAACGTTACTGGTTTGGAGATTACCTGTTTTTCTTTGAAAGCATAAAAAGAGAAACCAGCCTGATCAATTGTAGATAAAAGATAAACAATGTGTATATGTGGGTGTTTCACTGCACCTAATATGTTTGTTCACTAGTGTCTGTGTGTGTGTTTCACTGCCCCTAGTGTGTGTGTGTACTAGTGTGTGTGTGTACTAGTGTGTGTGTACTAGAAACAACACAAAAAGTTTAGATACTGTTTACAATATATAGACAACTTGAAGCAACATGAAGGACAAATAGCCCACATAATTATTTATTTATAGGAAAGTTTATACATGCAATTTACTGAAACCAGTATGAATTAAAGATTAAAAATTCAAGAATAATGTGAATTAATCAGATGTGTATTTGTAAACATCCCCTTCCTCTAAATACATCAGTAGACATTAGAATATCACCCTCTTCACTACCATACAAGTTTAAGAACATAAGAGCTTTAATAACACTAAACAATTCAAAGACGTTTCAACAGCAACAACGCTTTGTAACCAAAAATAATATTAGCCAAAAATATGTTGACAGAGACAGTATCACTAGCCACTCACTCTGAAGTCTTTCTACAGTCTCTGTGAAGTCTCTATTCAGTCTCTCTGCAGTCCCTCTGAAGTCTCTGTGAAGTCTCTCTGCAGTCCCTCTGAAGTCTCTGTGAAGTCTCTCTGCAGTCCCTCTGAAGTCTATGTGCAGTCTTTCTACATTACCTCTGCAGTTCCTCTGAAGTCTCTGTAAAGTTTTGTGAAAGTTTCTCTGAAGTCTCTGTAAAGTTTTGTGGAAGTCCCTCTGAAGTCTCTGTAAAGTCTCTCAAACGTCCCTCTGAAGTCTCTGTAAAGTCTCTCAAACGTCCCTCTGAAGTCTCTGTAAAGTTTCTTGGAAGTCCCTCTGAAGTCTCTGTAAAGTTTCTCAGAAATCCCTCTGAAGTCTCTGTAAAGTTTCTCAGAAATCCCTCTGAAGTCTCTGTAAAGTCTTTCAAACGTCCCTCTGAAGTCTCTGTAAAGTTTCTTGGAAGTCCCTCTGAAGTCTCTGTGAAGTTTCTCTAAAGATTCTCCAAAGTCCTGCAGTCTCTTTGAAATGTGAATCATGTGACCTTTGAGCATTTCGAATTCTCTTCATGTTTCTATTTTCAGGAGTTTTATTTTCCAGCTTTAGTTTTTATATGACTATATTAAACACGAGCTTATCAGATACATATACCACTAACAAGATTAATGACATGTATAAAATGATCATTGTTAAAAGTATTGATTGATGGTGTTTATTCTGCACATAAGAACAATAAGATCATCTGCGTCTCCCTCTGTTTGATGACTGTGTACAGCATTTACATCCAACACGTATACCTATAAACATCCAGACTGCTGTTCCGAGGCTTCGCTCTCTGTCCTAGTACCTGGTGATGGAATAGCCCACCCCCGGCAGGCGCAGTTGCTCACCTGAAGAGAAGGAACATTCAGAGTGTGAGTGATGTGAGAAGGCAGCGCCTCCGTTAATACTCAGAAGAAGTAATACAAACTACTGCTGTTCTCTCCTTCTGGATGTCTATATAAACTTAGCATAGCACAAAGAGTAAGGAGAATTGAGTTTGTAGATTATTTCTTTGTAGTGCTTCTTATAAATGTATACGTTTGGAAAGTCTGTTCATTTCCCTAAATGGAGCCACGTTTGTAAGGAACATTCATTGATGCTTTAGATGAGCAGCAGAGCTGAGTAGAGCTGAGTATGTGGGTTGCGCCCATGAAAAATTTGCCAGATCCTCTCTGCCAATGCCAAACAGCTTATTCTGCTGTTGCTATTGACACTGGTTTTGAGCTTCTGGTACCCCCAGGTGTGAGCAAGGGCCCTGCTACAGTGGTCAGTAGGTGTCTGCTCCAAGAATTGGCATGCCACGTTTGACTGATCTGGGTAGGGCTCATGCGATGGGGCAGCTTCACGCTGGTGTTCCGCAAAACCAAGTTGCGGCATTATTTGGAGTAAGCCCCAGTACCATCTCCACACTGAAGTCCAAGTTCCATGTAACGGGGGACGTCAGAGACAGGCCACGAAGTGGGTGTCCCAAGAAGACAACACCCCAAGAAGATGGTTTCTTCACCATGTCAGCACTTAGGCTGTACCGTAGGCTTCTCCTACTGGTTTGCAGTCAAGGTTTGCAGGACGATGTGGCCGACGGTTCTCTGACCAGACAATCCGGAACCGACTGCACACAGCCAATCTCCAGTCGTGTCGGGCTGCCAGTCAGGCCTGTTTGCGCTGGTGTCGGCAACACATGGACTGGAACCTGAACATGTAGAAGAACGTTATGCTCAGCGATAAGTTCAGATTCTTCCTACGGTGGTTGGATCGTAGGGTCAAAGTGTGGAGAAGACGCGGAGAACACTATGCTGACTGCTGCACCGATAGAACAACATCTTTTGGTGGAGGCAGTGGGGTGGTGTGGGGCGGCGTCTCCCTCACTGGAAAAGCGAGGCTGGTCATTATTGGAGGCAATCTCAGCACAGAGAGATATCCAGATGAAATTCTGCAACCAGTGACAATAACACATCTCCACAGTCTGGGACCGAACTCTATCCTCCAAGATGACAACACTCGCCCCCACAGAGCGGGGTTTATCAGAGACCACCTCCGGAATTTGGGAGTGAAGAGGATGGAATGTCTGCCAGCAGTCCTGACCTCAACCTCATTGAACACTGGTGGGATCAGCTTGGGCGTGCTGTTCGTGCCAGAGTGACCGACACAACCACGCTGGCTGACAAACGCTGGTTGAAGAACGGGATGCCCTCCCACAGCAGTGTGTGACCAGGTTGGTGACCAGCATGAGGAGAAGGTACCAGGCTGTTGTGGCTGTGTATGGTTCTTCCACACGCTGCTGAGGCTCCTGTTTGTTAAATAAATAAATTGTTGATTTGCTGATGTGTCTTGTTTCTTCAAACGTCGATCAGACAGTCCACCAAACACCAAACCAGTCACTGGCAGAATAAGATGGTTGGCATTGGCAGAGAGGATTTAGCTCATTTTTCATGGGCGCAACCCACATACTCAGCTCTACTCAGCTCTACTGCTCATCCCACAAACACAGGTTCCTTACAAACGTGGCTCCATTTACATTTACAGCTTTCCAATTATATAAGATTCACTACCAAGAATCACAACAAAGAAATAATCTACCAAACACTCAATTTCTCTCTCTGAAGTCTATGTGAAGTCTTTCTAGTCCCTCTGCAGTTCCTCTGAAGTCTATGTGAAGTCTTTCTAGTCCCTCTGCAGTTCCTCTGAAGTCTATGTGAAGTCTTTCTAGTCCCTCTGCAGTTCCTCTGAAGTCTATGTGAAGTCTTTCTAGTCCCTCTGCAGTTCCTCTGAAGTCTCTGTGAACTCTTTCTACTCCCTCTGCAGTTCCTCTGAAGTCTATGTGAAGTCTTTCTAGTCCCTGTGCAGTTCCTCTGAAGTCTATGTGAAGTCTTTCTAGTCCCTCTGCAGTTCCTCTGAAGTCTATGTGAAGTCTTTCTAGTCCCTCTGCAGTTCCTCTGAAGTCTCTGTGAAGTCTTTCTACTCCCTCTGCAGTTCCTCTGAAGTCTATGTGAAGTCTTTCTAGTCCCTCTGCAGTTGCTCTGAAGTCTCTGTGAACTCTTTCTAGTCCATCTGCAGTTCCTCTGAAGTCTATGTGAAATCTTTCTACTCCCTCTGCAGTTCCTCTGAAGTCTCTGTGAAGTCTTTCTAGTCCATCTGCAGTTCCTCTGAAGTCTATGTGAAGTCTTTCTAGTCCCTCTGCAGTTCCTCTGAAGTCTATGTGAAGTCTTTCTAGTCCCTCTGCAGTTCCTCTGAAGTCTATGTGAAGTCTTTCTAGTCTCTCTGCAGTTCCTCTGAAGTCTATGTGAAGTCTTTCTAGTCCCTCTGCAGTTCCTCTGAAGTCTATGTGAAGTCTTTCTAGTCCCTCTGCAGTTCCTCTGAAGTCTCTGTGAACTCTTTCTACTCCCTCTGCAGTTCCTCTGAAGTCTATGTGAAGTCTTTCTAGTCTCTCTGCAGTTCCTCTGAAGTCTATGTGAACTCTTTCTAGTCCCTCTGCAGTTCCTCTGAAGTCTCTGTGAACTCTTTCTAGTCCATCTGCAGTTCCTCTGAAGTCTATGTGAACTCTTTCTAGTCCCTCTGCAGTTCCGCTGAAGTCTCTGTGAACTCTTTCTACTCCCTCTGCAGTTCCTCTGAAGTCTATGTGAAGTCTTTCTAGTCCATCTGCAGTTCCTCTGAAGTCTATGTGAAGTCTTTCTAGTCCCTCTGCAGTTCCTCTGAAGTCTCTGTGAACTCTTTCTAGTCCATCTGCAGTTCCTCTGAAGTCTATGTGAACTCTTTCTAGTCCCTCTGCAGTTCCTCTGAAGTCTATGTGAAATCTTTCTAGTCCCTCTGCAGTTCCTCTGAAGTCTATGTGAAGTCTTTCTAGTCCCTCTGCAGTTCCTCTGAAGTCTCTGTGAACTCTTTCTACTCCCTCTGCAGTTCCTCTGAAGTCTATGTGAAGTCTTTCTAGTCCCTCTGCAGTTCCTCTGAAGTCTCTGTGAACTCTTTCTAGTCCATCTGCAGTTCCTCTGAAGTCTATGTGAACTCTTTCTAGTCCCTCTGCAGTTCCTCTGAAGTCTATGTGAAATCTTTCTACTCCCTCTGCAGTTCCTCTGAAGTCTATGTGAAGTCTTTCTAGTCCCTCTGCAGTTCCTCTGAAGTCTCTGTGAA